>OU565268.1:12965000-13335000 GCA_913789895.3 Seladonia tumulorum
AAGGAGGATGATTCAGCCGACACACCTACGCATCCGAAAATTCGAGATCTAATGGACACCACGCCTATTTCGAATGCATGGGTTTCTCTGTCTCCGGTTCCCTAGTCGCAACGTGTTACGGAAAATGGTTTCTGTTTTTCTTCCCGGCGAAGAAAAACACGGTGATATGCAAGCCGAGAGACGTCCCGATCCCCACGGGACATACGGTGGTATCACAGCAATCGTTTAGGTCAACGAACACCTGTTCACATTTGTTTATACAAGCGAAATACTTGTCAACCATTGAAAGTGCAAAAATAAAGACACAAGCGGCGCGCTTGAGATAAATCGTTTGTCACTCTATGCCCAATTGATATCTCTTCGGTATTTTTTTTTTTACGATACCTTGCATATTTTCTTCTGTATTCCTTTAGAGCATCAAAATACGAATTCAATGACTCCCATGACTATAGCATTCCGACCGATCAATCTTGAGATATTTGTATTTATTAACAAGATTTGAAAGTCGATCTTTCTTATGCAAAACCCTATTTTCTTGGACATTCTTGTAGAGCATGAACAGACGAGTCCAACGACTACCATCACTAGACTGTTCCGATTATTTCGTCTCGAGATATTTCTGTCTGAAAAGTAACATAATCGATGCTTTCAGACACGAATATCTCGAGAATGTGTAATCCAAAGGACATAGTTATTACAGTCGTTCGATTCGTCTTTTCATGCTCTACAAGAATATTGAAGGTGATATACAAGGTGCCACTAAAAATAAAAAAATACCGATGACACTTGTAGCACACCGTGTTTTTGAGAAGATTTTTCATACCACCATGGTTAAGTAAGATGTTTAGACTAATTTAGTAGGATATGATTTTAGGAAAATTCTCGGGAACTGTAATCCGAGTTAACGATTTTGGAGAACCGAGATATATTTAACACTAGATTGCCTAAGCAAGTCATTTTGACTGCTTTTGAATTTCATTTTTTTATTGCTAATACTTATTAATAACTTGTTATATGACTGTAAGTGATATAAAATATATTAAAAATTACTGTTAAACAAATTTCTTTGCGCATTAGTTATTTTTTCACAATGCAGTCATTTTGACTGCTTTCAGGCAATATAGGTATATACTAAGCTCCCGTCTTTCTAGTGTTAAAGGCTGGTCACAATACGAAACTTTTAACTCGTCGTCCGCCTGATGCGGGGAGTTCCCTCGACAAGCTATTGCAAATACGTTCCGAACTAGTTCGCAACGAGAGCTCCACTTACATCTTGCTTTGACGGCTTTTCAACCGTGTTATACACTTCGAGCCACCAACATACATACTCGATCGCTTCGGTATAATCTCTATGCAACGATGCGCATATTCTATTGTATTCGCCGCCGAAAAAAAAAATAAAAATAAAAACCGACCGCAAGTAAAACAAAATTGAAACGGTGTTGTCTCGATTCTCACTTACTATCGAATCATAATTACTAAACGACCATTTACATTCGGTCGAGCCTCTTTGCAACGAACCTTCTCATTGCGGACGAATTTGTAACGACACTGTGTAATTAGTGAATTCATTCCCGCGACACGAGGTGTTGTAACATGCTTAACAATGTCGGTTTACTGAAATGTAATCGTGTAAACAGTTTATTGCACGGTCGTAAATCAAAAATAAAACCGACCACACTGTTGTGACAATGAGAGACACGATAATAAAGCCATTTATACAGTGTACATTTAACACTAAAGGTCAACGGGTCGACGACTAAGTTTTATCGTGTAAAAATGGCGGGGTTCCTATTTTTCAGCATGGAAGCATCTTTATAATGTCAGAATTGTAAATGTGATCGACGGTAGTTGGTTTCATGTTAACATACTAGAATTAATATAGTATTATTTTCTTTGTGTTAAAACTGAAAAATTTCTAAAAACGGAAAACCAAAGAAATGAAAACAGAAATATTTAAAAACGAACGACTGAAATCTCGGAATATTGTTTATGTTGATCCGTAGCGGAAATACTTTCTGGAAATCGTGGACGAAAAACGGGAAGGTTTGAACGCTCGGAAACGAGCATTCGGGGAACAGTTCAATAAGCGAGAAGAGAAACAGTGGAAAAAGTATGCAAACTATACGAAAGCTGAAAAAGAAAAGTAGCGAAGCATGTTCGGCATGTTGGATTTCAAGAGGCACAATGGAACAAAAGCGAGAAGGTCAAGAAGCTGTTGGCTGAAGAAAACCGAAAGTTGCGCGAAAGAATTGGCAAGAAACGAAATCGTGAAACAGTTTCAATCTTTTCGCATTAATATGCACGATGCTCGGTGCATTTCGAATACTTTATTACTCGAGATGAGTCGAGTTTTACGGAGAGTGGAAATTAAAACAACTGCATGAAATCACAGAGAAATAAATAAGTTGCGGATGTTATGCATTCAGAACAAGAATGAATAAACAAATTTTAAGTAAACTTTACAGAGTGCGTAAATTGAGCGTAGCTCACCATTTATGCAACAGTATGTATAAATATTTTTAAATATTGAGAATATACAGAGTGGTTCATCTAAAATGTAAATAAAAATGATTTTCTTTGCAGTTTCAGTGGATCTACATAATGTTTCTAAATTCGTCTAATCTCTCCACTGTTTACTGTTTCACCCACACCTATTACTGTTGTGTATAAAAATGAAAAACAAGTTCGAAAAAATTGATATTTCACCGGAGGCGAAAACAGGGAAATATTTGTGTTGTTTTCATTTATGAAATTCGCCTGTGGATTTTTCATTTGATTGCATATCGATTGCCGTGGTATTCATCGGGTCTCGAATGCCTTCGAGCTTTCTATTATAGTTTTCGTCGAAATCGATAAACTATTTCCAGAGATGCTCGAACCTCGATTTTCGCGCGTGAGAACGCGCTGATCTAGAAACAGATTTTTTCCGGTCGGAACTCAATTTTTCAACATCGATATTTGACGAACATTTTTTCTCTCTCAAAAATAAACCCCCACAGTCTTCGATTCTGTCGTACTTCTTTTGCAAGTGGTGATTCCTGAAGTGATTTTACGTAATTTTTTCTTATGCGAAAATCTTCTCCACAGCTTTGTTAAGGAGTTATTGACGAAAAACACGGACCAATCAGAACGTAGCTACTACCGACTACCATATTATTTTTCCTGCGTTGAGAATGAATTTTACATTTTTTTGTACTAGATCTTGAAAAATTTTCGCTTTTACGTCGCGCTAAACGAGCTCGGTATTGAGTTACACTGCAGCCGACGCATAACGATATGCGAAAGTTATTATTACAGGAATACGAAAGGGATCCAGGTTGGTGAAGCTACCGGGAAAAGGTTTGTTTCGTTTTTCTCAAAATGCTTGGTACACATGCGAAACACGCCATAACGTTGTAAACATGTAAACAGAGTAGTTGTACATTGACGAAATACCATTCCTTTTTCATTTATAGGAAACAAGTACCCGTGAAACAAGAACCCGTGAAACACGAGCCACTATGGAACATGAGTCTAAAAAATATCAGAATTTAAAAACACGGTTGATACACACCTGAACTTCCGTAAATAGACACAGTTGTGGAACGTTTTAACGAGTTCTATTCAAAGCATGAACCATAGAACAGTTGCAAAATGTTTTCCATAGCAACAGTAATTCCAGAATAATAGTGCACCACCATACCACGTTAAATGCTGCTCATTAAAAACACCTTCGCTTCGTGTAATGTTCGAACGAGCGTAGGCCCGTTATTACCGATCGTCAATGATCATTATTCATGCGCACGACTGCCATTGTTAAGCAACAATTCCAATCGTCGATGAGCTTTCAGTTCGCTTCTCAAGTTGATTGTGCCATCAAGGGCCCACGTATACGATTTATCGTTTTCGGTTTATTTGTCTATTCGCGGGCGAACGCTTCGAATCACGTGATCGTGCAAATGATTGTAATTAAATAGCACTCGGCTACTGTCTAGAGCGATCACGAGCGGCCGTTAATCAAATTTTACGCGACGGCTCTCCTTCGGGAAATTCGACACTACCGATTTGCACATCGATTCGATACGCGCAATTGGAACGTGTTGCGCGATACTGACATCGTTATCTCGATATATAGACCCGTCGAAATGCTAACTATTGACTATTGACATTCACCCTAAATATTCCTATACTACAGAGCTGTTCAGCGTCTGATTAAAATGAAACCAAATATAATATAATTCCGATGACATTTACGTGTGTAATGAACTATAAACTAGACCCCAATCAGTTATTACTAGACTACGGATTTTATGCGTTTATGACAACAATGAGTAGTTGCAATTCGGAGCAATATGTGTGAAGAGATTAAAAATATTTAAGATTATTAATGTGCTCGTGCCAACTTGTTAACATCGTTAAAAGAAAAAAGGAATTTTTACTTGGCCCCTGTTACTTGTAAATGAGGCAAACAATTTTTATTTTGCATAAAGATCCGCAGTCTAGTAATTACAATCCACTAGACCATGTCATATATATGATCATGTCCACTTAGATTATCTTATTTCACTCCCACCCATCAGGCCGATATTCCTCCCGGTATACCTAAATATTGTCCATTATAAAAACACTCAGCCTATCTACAAATACAATCTATCAACACTAATCAATAGGCTGCGGATTTGATTTACGACAAAAATGACTCGATCAAATGCAAAACATTGAAAGTATATGAAGATTTCAACACTGTTACATTATTCTTGAAATGCTTGAAAGAAGAATTATTTATCAATTACAGATTATTTTGCATAAAAATCCGCAGGCTATAAACCAACGAAAGATCTGAAGGGTAAAGAACTCACCGGAATCTGGTTCAAGTTGATGTCCGAGCGTTCCCTGCTCGGGCAATCGGTGCAGGCCGACGGGGTCTCGTTGAACCGTTTGCTGAACTTGAGCAGGTTCCTCATGATCATGGTGTTCATCACGATGATGAGCACCAGCGGCGCGATCAGGCTGACGATACTATCAATGATATTGATGATCTTCATGGTCTCCATGTACTCGCTCTTGAGGTCACAGTACTCCTCGCCGTCGCGCGTCAGCACGACGCCGGCGGTGACGAACGAGTACGAGTGGCTAGCCAATGCTAGGATCACTAGGACAAGAACAATGGCCTTGGCCCTAGCAATAGTGCAGATATGCGGCCGATGCAGCGGATACTGCACCGCGATGAACCTCTCGACCGTGAACGCAACTATCAGCCAGACGCTCAACGAACTGCAAACCGCACTTACGTAAACCAACGTCTCGCACCAGCCATCTTTATTGAACACCTTCCAGCCGAGGGTATTGTTCAGCCATACCAGCAACAACGTTACCAGAAATCCAAAATCTGCCGTGGCCAACGCTGCCAGGTAGTAGCTCGAGCTGCGAATCCTCAAGTAGGTGTTTAAAAACACTATGCAGGAGAGTAGATTGCCAACCAGGCCCAATAGAATGATCGCCGGGATGTAGTACTGATGGAAAAAGTCCAGGAGGAAGTATAGCGAGTGGCAAGCCTCGGGAGCCTTCTCCTCGTACTCCAGACTAAGCTCGTAACTGCGGTTCTTGAAACCATAGTGCGTCAGATTCGCGACTGTAGATGGCGACGCCGAGCGTCGGATTCGAAACAGGTCCAATGAGCTGTCTTCGTGACATCTGGGGCTCAGAGTCAAGGTGGAAGTTATCGACAGCATGTTGAATTCCGTGAGTTTTGTTCTTTTGGGAATTTCTCCTTGATTTGTTCACCTGGCGAAGATTATGGCTGCGGTTCGGCGGATGTTACCGTTGACGGAAGTAGAGTCATTGTTTTTTGGATTCCCAGAGGTAATCTTGCTTAAGATTCTGGGATGGTTTGCTTGCTTTCGACTGTAGGATGTTCGCTTGATTTTCACTTTAGGATGCCTGCTTCGTTTGGACTCTAAAATGTTCCTGCTGCTGGTAAGTGGAACACGATGGAGACGTCTTTGTTTTGTTCGGTGAGTCTGTACTTTTTCGTCTCGGAAAGGTACTAGAGGATCTCAGGCTTCATAGACGAATCCTAGTGAATTTCAGGTTCTGTAATAGAAGTATAGCGGATTTCAGGAAATCCCAGTGGACTTCAGGCTTCTTAGAAAAATCCTAGAGGATTACAGGCTCCGTAGAAAAATCCTAGTGGATTACCGCCCCGGTAGGACAATCCCAGTGGATTTCAAGTGTCTTAGAAAAATCCTAGTGGATTCCAGGCCCGGTAGGAAAATCCTGATAAATCCTAGAGTCCATATTCGATCTTTTAAACAGTACGATTGCATAGACCGATTCTTCCATCGATGAAGAGAACCGCACACTCGACTATTTAAACTCTAGGGCATCTCGTACAACTATCTCCGACCCGAACTTCACCAAGAAAGGATCCTAGACCGTCTTGAAGAGGCTCCTCGAGGCTCTTTATACCCTCAACTGCTTTTACCAGCTCCGATTCATTTCGAGATTGCCCCGAAGAGTTTGTCGTTTCCTATGTATCCACCTCTCGGCGTTAGGGGAATGATAAATAAAGCTGCCGTTAATTTGCATGCGCGATCTTCATTACATCTACATGCGATCTACATTCATTAACTGCCTCTGTTATGCCGGATGTCGCCCACAAGTGACGTCCTCTTCTAAGATCCTGTGACGTCTCTGAAGCGGTATCACTTTTGCTGAACTCGCAGGTGCTCACTTTCCTGAAGCTAATTAATTTCCTCCGACCGTTAACGATGGTTCTGTTATTATCGTTATGTTGTTCTTTGCGTCACTGTTTTGTTTCTTTCGAATCGTCGCATGGTTTTCTAGGCTGATACATTGTTTTTTTTTTAGGTCACATTAACAATCTTCACTGACTCGTATTATTGTTAGTAATAATATTATTTTTAGATTGTTCTTTACGTCGTTGTAGTATTCTTAATATTGTTATATATTAGTTTTTGTGTCGTTATATTGTTTTCTAGGACACTTGTTTAACAATTTTCACTGACACGATTCATAACACTATTGTTCTTTATAACTAGCTTTTTTGAAATTTTTATTTCATACTAGTAGTAATGGATTATTGTTATAAATTGTTCTTCATTGATTCTTTGTTACATTGTTCTTTCCTTTGCTGAATTAATGATTTTCACTGAACCCTGCGAATATTATCGGTCTCTGTATTATTGATAATATTGTTGTTCAACAGTTCTTTGTCATATTATTCCTATTTCAGGCCGTTGCATTGTTCTTTTGTTCTACTAATTAACAATTTTCACTGACTCTGTTCTCTGCACTTTTACGGTATCCCTCAATTTAAGATCACCGATCTGAACAATATCGAAATCGACTGTTACGAAGAGAGTATGTCAACCTGAAAATATCGGGAATGATTGAAATTTTCTTTGAATACGTTCTGCTGAAAGTATTCCGAGAGATTATCGAATTTTTTCAATAAAAATTTACGTAGCCGAGATGAATTCTTTAAACATTTTTTTCTCCAGGAAAATGATTAACATTTTATGCGGCCAGTTTACGGTATCAGTTTACGGAATTTTCTCGTGAATTTTCACACGTATTTTCCACGTTAAATTTGTGAAAGCAACATTTCAGAATCCGTGTATCCGTTGCGTTTTCTCATTCGTGGGAATAATGGACGGCTATAACAACATATTTTTACAATAAACACATTTTAATGTTATGATGTATTTTGTGCAAAGGCAGCTTCAACAAAATTCAATGACAATCACTTCGTGCAAAGGCAACATAATCAAAATTCCATTACTATTGAACTTCACTTCTCAAGAATAATATTTCGAAGAGAAAAGTTACATTTCAAACTTTAAAAATGTTTTGCATTCCGACTACGAAACTTACTACCTACACAAGTGTAGTTTGCGTAGGAGAATTCCGTAAACGTTTCTGAATGTAATACTATTTTCTTCAAACGGTATAAACATTTAAGCACGCTTGACAATGTTCGAAGCGAGTGGTTGACGCTCAAGTCGTGTAATATACCACATTCTATCGCATTTGAATGGAATGTATTCACGATATTAAAGACGAAACAAGCAAAGGAATTTCCAATATAAAAGCAACTGAAGTGTCGAAATTCCGACGTGTCGAAGCGGGTAAATCTCTAATTAAAGAAAACTGCAAAGCAAATCTGCAGTAAAGAGTTAAATAATTGCTAAACAAATTCTTCGATACAAAGAGCAACAATTTTAATTGTTGAATATTAAATCAACCCCCGATTTTTCGATGTAATAATTTCTTCTCTAATTATCGATGTTAAGATTGCTCTGTTGGTCACAATCGAATGACACAATGTTGTATTAAAGCATGAAAATTCATTTGTGGAGAAAATTGAATTTTATTAGCATCTGAGACAATTTAATCGGTTCAACCGATCAATATTTACGAAATTAAACTCATAATGTTTTCATATCTCTAAAAAGAATATTTAAGGTAATTATTTACATTAGGGACTTCCTCACCGATTTTGATGACCTTGAAATATGTTGTCAAGGTCATCATTCTGAACAACTTTTTCCTATACATGTTACCGCCGCTCAGCTTTAGTTTCCGAGATATTCGCAAAAAAGTTTCAACATCTCAAAAAGTGATCGGAGTAGGTGTGTGTGTAAGACTGTGTAAAATAGTATTTCAAATAGTTGACAGTAACATATATTTTTATGATATTTTGTTGTTAATTAATAAATTGACTACTTAAAATTATTTTTTTAAAATAACAAGAACGTGTCTATCCACATTTGTATCAATTTTTTAAATAACATATACCTAAAAAAATAATTTTGTTGAATAATTCCCCATGGATACGTCTTCTCTAATGTAAATATTTACCTTCGAATCTAACCAACACCTACTCCGATCACTTTTTGAGATGTTAAAACTTTTTTGCGAATATCTCGGAAACTAAAGTTGAGCGGCGGTAACATGTATAGGAAAAAGTTGTTCCGAATGATGACCTTGACAACATATTTCAAGGTCATCAAAATCGGTGAGGAAGCCCCTAATGTATGTTATATATTTAAATAATAGTAATGTATAGTAAATAGTAATGTATGTTAAAATATTTAACGATATTATGTTGTGTGAAATATTTTCAAGCTGTCAAAATTACAAACATCAACTTTACGAATATTGATTCATGACTTTCCGTCGCTTCAAACATCATTTACACATTCGTAAATGTTTATACGCGAAGAACATTCATTTACCTTCTACAGCGAGGGCGCAGAAAATTCTTAAAGTTATGAATTCAGTACACTAACGTGAAAATTTACGGAAGCAGTTGTGAGGAGCTTAAAGTACCGGCTCGAAAAGAAAGACAAATTTCGAGTCTATAATTATCTTGCGAGCGAGCTGAATATCGAACGGCGGCATTTCGTTCGATCTCATAAAAAATCTTACGTTTATCTACTGCCTGTACACAGTAAAAATGGGAAACTTTTAAAAAGACTTTTTAATATCGAACCATATGACGGATTTTTTTTTTTTAGCAGTTAGAAAAATTAGTTTACTACTTGACGTGAGCACGGAATCTTGGAAAAATTGCAATTGGTCGGAATTTCAGAGGAAACACTAAAGTTGTTTTTTACAATTTCTTTTGTGGGCCTGTATTGAAAATTTAAAAAATACCTCGATACCTTTTTATAGGATACCTTGAAAATTAAGTATTTATTACACAGTATTGAATACACATAGTACTCAATATTAACCATTAATAAGCAAAAATGCAGTCTTTAACAAACGACAGTATCGTGTTACCATTTTAGAGTGACTTTATGTATGTTAACAAATTTACCTTAAAATTGCAAATATTAGTTTTGGCCAGGCAGTTCTCAAAATTGTTTAAGAGTTGATTTTTCGAACGAGTGTCCTTCAAACGCTGTGAAATATTTATTGACTCGCACTCCACCACCACAGCAACATTTTTCAATTTGTTAGTGTGTTTCCGGGGAATATAGAAATTTATCGATTATGCGAATCGGAAGCATAAAATGTCTTTTTTATGGGTACACGACTGGTAGTGATCGCTTTCTCAGAATTTGCAACTATTTACGAACTGAACAAATTCTAAATTCCAAAAAGGCGAACTTTCAAAAAAGATACACTATGGTATTCAATTCAGCTACTGACCCTGTATTTTTGCGACGTACTGAATAATTAAATAAAGAAAAAAAGCGATCATGGCGATCTTTCCATATTGTAAATCAACGAACAGCCGCGATTTATCGATCCACATTCTATACTGTCGGGAAGAAGATAGAGCCGAAGGCCAGCGTGATAAACAAACAGACGCTCGCCGCCGGAATGCAGTCGATTCTCGACGACCCTTCGCGAGACTTTCCACTTTCCGGCTCTATTCTCTATCGATCCTTACCCGTCAAAAGAACAGCCTGATCAACCCCCACTATACTTCCTTTCGGTCGTTAGATTCTGCAGAAATTGGCTATTGCACATAAAATTTCGAGGCGCAACTTTAAAAAAAAATTTTTTTAACGGTTTTTCTTTAAGAAGTTTGTTACCATCACATATGTGACGTATTTCCGATTTAAACAAATGCAAACATGATATGATTCGGTGCATATTTGACTGTGTAATTCACAAATTATTCAAGCTAATCAACGGAACATGGGGGTTTGTAAAAGAAAATAGTAACCTTCAATACTAAATTAAATCTTTACCGATTTGAACATTAAATCGCCTTGTATATAAATCGGTTTAGATTAAATTCAAAAGATGTTAAAGGAGTTATGACGTCAACGGTTCGGATAATCGAGGTTCTACCGAATCGTGGATTACATAAACCAGGGCTGCCTGGCCGAAAATTTCATTGCATTCGTGTCAACGACTTGGAAATGAGTTCGCTACGTACACTTCGTTGTTCACCTGCAGTGTCAAAATGATTTATTAAACGCATCATATACCTCTTCTGCGAAATATTAACCCATTTGCATCAGTAGCATATACATATATATACGCGCTACAGTCAAACCTGTTTTTATGCGGTAGATAGAAAACATTTCTTCCGACCTAGAATATTTCCTTTCTATATATATTTTTTCATGCTATACATACGAAAATGGTGCAATTTACTCGTACAGTACTGAAATGTTCAATAATTTATTAAATACAAACAAATTTAATAATGTAAGAAATATTTTGAATAATGATACAGGAATTTTTAGTGGCGCCTAAGGGTTTTATAATGTGGGCTATTGTAAAACCGGATAAAAAAAGTTTAAAAACAAGATATACATATATGTATATTTCACGTGGCGGTAAAATAGTATATACAAGGTGTTTGGTAACTGGTGGTACGAGCGAAAAGGAGGTGATTCTACATGAAAGAATAAGTGGAAAATATAGAATAAAATTTGTTCATCCGAAGTTTCGTTATCGAGAAAATCGAGTTTGAAATGCAGCATGCTATTCGATAGGAATTGTCTGACGCGTCTGATCATGACCAACCAAATCTACTTCCCGTATATACTAAAGCACAGAAACCTGACAGATCTTCAAAGTCGATTTTCTCGAAAACAAAGCCTCAAACGAAAAATGTTTATTCTATATTTTCGACTTATTCTTTCATGTAGAATCACCCCCTTTTCGCTTGTACCACCAGTTACCAAACACCCTGTATACAAAAGATAGTTTAAGACGTACAGTCACAGAAGGTGAAAAGATTTAATCGAAAGTACTACCAAAATCTGATTGTTGTATAGCTTTTCGCGATTCTGAAATACAGTTCACTCCCGGCATTCGACCTTTGGTAAACCCGGTGTAGTTCGCCCGCATTGTAATTGGAATAGCCGGTCCCAAAAGTGTCATCGAGTTGATTCGTAGCTATCGACGCGACGAATCGATACAGTGGCGGGCGATTTCCTGGTCGACTTAACGTCGGTGAAACGTCAACGCGCAGGAATCCGTTGTATTTCTGACGGTCGACGGTCTCGTCCAACCGTCGAAAGATTTATGTCTTGGCGCCTGTGGACCATCAAGGTCGCCAGGGATCGAGATTCCAGCGCAGTGACCCGATAAATCTCGCAAGACCGATGATGCCGGGGATCAAAATCGACGGTTCGACTCACCTAACACACGCCACCACTGGCAATCCTTAGGGGCTTACACGCCAAACTTTGAAAAATAGGAGGAAAATTCAACAATTTGTTTTACACAGGGGATCTGTCTTATTTATTGCTCTAGGAAAAAACTTCTCGCGACAAGGTTATAGGTACCGTCCGAAGGGGTTTATGCGACCACGGAAAGAATCTTTTCTTATTGTTAACTTTTTTACAAAATTTCAAAGTTTGGTGTTTTTTCTTCGATATTCTTGTAGAGAACAAAAAGGCGAATCCAACGACTATCATAACGATACCGTTAGGAAATTATTAAAATTTTGCTTTTCAAACACAAATATCTCGAGATCGAATGATCATAGTGGTCTTTTTGTTGCCTACAAGGCATCCAAGGGTTCCACATAAAAAAATATTGATCACCTAGAAATCTTGTTAATAAATAGACACGAATGTGTCAAGATTGGGACGGTATGTGTGTCATAGGTATTTTATACATTATTAATGCAAATGCAGATTGAAGTAGCTATGCAAAGCTACCTCTAATGTCTACCAACGCTTTTAATTTCACGAACAAGCCCAACTCGTTTCATTCCATTTTAAAAGTTTTTTTAAAAGTAGATAGCTCTTTTAGAAAGTGTTTGAATATTAATGGGAGACACGTCTACATAGAGACGAGTATGCTCTTGCACGTCTTACTAATACTTGCGATGCAGCTTCTAGGTATTAAAAAACCGACTTCCAACGAATTTCGTTCACGAATGTCGTGAAAAACACAGAAATTTCAAAAGTAAGTGTTTACTATTTTTATTTGTAGAAAATGGATTAATATTTGACAATAGAATTTGTAAAAAATTTTATGTGAGTAGATTTGTGATACAAAAAGCTACGTGTTTTTTACAAAAGTTTTTCCCTCTATACCCTCAGTTCCCGAGACATTCAAGAAAGCACTTTGCACCCCCAACTATATAAGCTGCTTTCACCCCCAACTTTAACAGCAATTTTCATCCACTTAGCTTAAACGATTATCGATAAAAAAAATATTTGTCAGACATCTTAATTGCATAAAAATTAACGTGTTCGCTTACTTGCTTTTCTTGTGCATAAAAGTGTCCCATAATGAGCGATCAAATTATTACAATCACAGAGAAAACACTATTTTATTTTAAATGTGACAGATACGGTTGCCTACAGTGTTGTCAAATTGTATCTTTTCATCTTTCTAAATATGAATATTTTATATAAATGAAAAATACTTCATGTTACCAGGGTTGTATTTAAACATTGATTACTTTCTTTAAAAAAAAAAGTCTGTCGATTACCGAATGAGAGAGCAGTGACTGTATCCAGAAAAAGAACCTAAATTTCGCGAATTATGAGTCATTGTACCTGGATGCGAGAAAAATTCTTTTTCACACACGTCCACGTGTGCTGCAACAATGTCACAACACGTAGATGACAGTTTAATGCAGAGAATTGAATGACGGCGAATGTGTAACTACGTTTACATCGATGCAACAATGTTCAGATAACAAAGTTACAAACAACAACCTGTAGCGTTTTGTCTATAATTCCGTTCGATTGCAATTTGTCAACTAAATTTAAACTTCGCGATATGAAAGCACAATACAGTATACCGGTAACAATGTTGCAAAGAGCCTATGGCTATTTGTCCACGATTCTGAACAATCACAATCTCTAAAAAAATGTTCAACACAATTTGTAACTCCACTATATTGTTACAGTGTACCGATAACAAAGTTGCAAGCAACAATCCGTTGTATTTCCCACGGCAATTCCGACCAGTCGCAACCTTTCCAAACTTTGTTTATAAAACTGATAACTTCGCTACGTCGATACGAGAATACGGTGTACAAATGAGACAATTGCAACCAACATTTAAAATGTTTTAAACATTTACATTGCGATTCGATACATACATACACACGAGGGGCACACATGTCGTAGAAAATTGTTGTTTAGCGATGATCCAAAGTTTGTTTTCGAAATCTCGAGGGTTTTCGCGAGGCGGGACGCGGTCCCGTGCGGTTCAGAGCGGAAAGACGTGAATCGGCGTCGCGACGGAAGCGGAACGGAGGCGTCGCGCGACGGGAAGCGCCGTCGGATAAACTGGAAGCGCGTTCCGCTTTCACACTCGCGTGCACCAGCCCGGCGAAACCCGCTCGCATGCGCTTTGGGCTTTGAAACGCGCCGCGCTGATAATACCGAGCGGATCCGAATCGAATCGCGTCGCACACTGTCCGAGCTCCTATGGGAGTCGGCAGAAAATTAATCATTTTTCTAAGCTAACCCGTCCTGTAAACCCTAACATGCAAAATTTTCCATAGAAAACCATAATCTCTTTGACTTACAATTAGTCGCTTTGGAACTCCTTCTACCTATCACCACATACACATTTCCTAAAAAATCTGCGTCTAAGATTTCCCATAGTGAACTATAATTTCTAAGCTTATCGTATACACTTTTACTCGTATAATTAATAGACAACCTTTTATCATGCAAAATAAACATTTTTGACCTGAATTACGACAAATAGGACTGAAATAGAAATTTATTTTTTTTCTCAATGTGCTCTATAGGTTCATAAATAATATATATTACATAATATTATAAAAAAAATATAACGAATAAATATATATATCATAAATAAATGCAAATATATTTATATCATATTATTATAATATGATATTATTTGTAATATAATTTATAATATCAATTATTTATTTATAATTTATAGTAATTATATTAATAGTATAGTATTATTTAATTGAATATTATATTTTATATATTTTTAAATTCTTCTGTTTTTACCGTTTGAAATGAAGCCCACTTTAATTCAATTTTAATTCAGACAAGTAACTGCAATCTTTTTCTAAATCTGTATCTAAAAAACAACACAAAAGGCTGCAATTTTTCTGTAACCCGATATATAATAATTCCTCGAGGAATAAGTCGCGAGGAACGGCACGTGTAATGGCTTTCACGAGTATAGATTTCATGATTGATTTCGATAGACTGATCGGTTATTTATTTCCACGAGCGAAATAATCAGCTTTTCCTATTGACTCGGCGGAAATGATTTTTTTCTCCCGACCGGATGCGATAATGCAATGAGCACAGAAAATCCCGGTTGTGAATACGCTCGTTCATCCTTTTCCCGGGAGACAATCTCAGCCGTTGTAAACAACAGCAAACGGTTTTACAGTTTTCCGCGTTGATTTGTTTGTCCGTGATTGCTCGCCGGCACGATTCGATCCGCAACTTCCATCTACATCTAAATACAATATCAACAGTGCGTTTTTCGGTAAACACAAAAAAGCTGCCACACGCGCTCCGATCCCCATTTTCATAAACAAATCACTTTAAATCTATTCCAGATGTGCATCGACACATTTCACCTGTTTGCTTTATATTTCCGTGGAACAGCATATTTTTAGAGAATATACAGGAATACATATACAGGAAATGATGCAAATGTTTTTCAAGGGGCCGGAACGATTCGAATTGTTTTCAAAACATCGAAGAATGAATTTGTTAAATAATGTGGAAATGAAGTTTTACGTGAAAATTGTAATTGATGGACTTGGAAGAATTAATTTACATTGTCATTGAGGAACTTGGAAGAATTAGTTTACTAAATGTTGTCCAGAACAAATTTTATATTTAAATAATTTCCGGAGAGAAGAGGACGCCAGTAATCGTTAATTATTACCGATCAGTTTCAATTCGTGTATCCTTTCGAGATTGAAATGGCTGCAATAAGAACAGTCAATTTTGAAAAAACAAATACTAAAAACTCGATTCGTTGGTTAAAAACGAAATATTGGACTTCGGCCAAGCAGAAGATCCGCTTCTGGGCACAAAATCGCTAAAAGCAAAAACCTTTTGTTCAGTGACATACATTGAACAGTATTTCAACGAAAATTTCATTAATTTCTTGACGAAACAATTTCTTTTTGTCCATTCTTCGCTGAATTCACTCGAACAAGCTGCACAACATCAAACTCCTCATCCTGCGTAGAAATATATAACCGAGTTATAACTTTTAATAACGTTATAACGGAATGGGACAGCGTTTATTAATTAAAATTACTATAGTTGGCCAGCAAATCGATTCAATACACGGGGTGCCTCAATAAGAAGTGAAACCTAAAATAACTCGCAAACCGATTATTGAACAGGAAAATGTGAAATAAAAATTTTTGCGCGCTAATATTGCAAGGTATTTAATTATTTTTTGCATACATGCATAAAATCCGCTGTCTGTCTAAAAGCGGAAACTTTTTCAAAAAGCTTTATAAAATTCTTTTGCTTCATAAAAATATGTGTTTGTGAGATTATGTAACACCCTAAAAGTGTTATGTGGGACACTCTGTCTATTAAAGTGAAATAAGTAAAATAGCATTTGTCAATTTATTTCTACTGTGCTAATACCAATATTTCTCAGTGTTTGGAACAGTGTCACTTTTTTTAATATTAATTATTGTTTTTCAATTATTGTGAAAGCGAAAGTGAAGGTGTCAACGTTGTGCTAGACGTTGTGGTTTGCCTAATCGCAGTTTTTCTGCAGATGCCATAACGACGGTGCATAAGGATTCTCCGGGGGTGTTGCTAGATAATTAATTTACCGTTTCGAAATCACAAGATCGATGTGCGGTTGCAAAACTATAGTAAGTGGCTCGAGGAAAAATACAATTTGTTTGCCCTGTCAACGCAACAGCCTTTCAGGGGAGTTCTACGTGTTAACCCTTTGAGGACTATACACCTAATCCCTAAAGTTGCAAACGATATAAATATTGTTTAGTTTTCCCATGATTTAAGACCTCGATACACAATCTAATCGTAGGAGAATATTTGTTTTAAAAAATTCTCGTTCGCATAGGGTTAAACAATTTTCCTCGATCTGTTGCTTATCCTTCTGATAAACAATCTTAACTAGATTATTAATGACAGTACAGCGAAAACCGTCAGGAGAGTTAGGGAAGACTGTTATATTATTTAATCTGAGCTTCATGTATTTATCTACTGTGTGTAAAAACTTCTATTTTTTTACAACTTTCGCGTACAATAAAAAATGGGAACGTGTCGGAAATCCGCGTTTCTTAGACCAGTGTTCGTGTTTGCGATTTTTCTGGCCAGGATCTTGAATAAAAAAAATCGCAAAAAATTATATGTTACATGTTAGAATGTTTTAGAATTTTTTCGTGCAATCGAATAATAAAAATGTAGTGATTGAAGGTATTTGGTTTGCCATAGTGCTACCAAGTGCTGAGCATTCACTCGGATCTCTTTTTACCAATTTTTTCGTAAGATCAAAAACTGGGAAGTGCGTCACAGAAATCTGCATATTTCCGAACTTTTTTCCCTCTTTTCAGTCGTTGCGGCCGGGATCTAGGATAAAAAAGGAAAATTGTAAAAAAATATCTGTTACTTGTCAGATCGTTCTAGAATTTATTTGTACAATCGACTAAAGCAAGTCTACGCACAATAGTTGAATGTATGTATTTGATTCGCAGTGCTACCAAGTGCTGAAGGAAGCCTGCACAAAACTAAAAGGACAACCGCAGCCGAGCGGAAAACCGTTCACACCGGTCTTCACGTTCGTGTTGAACCCGAAATCCATTACCATGGGCCAGCTGTACGGCGAATACGACCTGAACACACGGGAATGGTGAGTCGTTTCGCACGAAACATCTATCTCATTGTCGGTGAAAACCACACGGAAAACAAAAAAACATCGATTTTCAGTCCTTAAAGTTGGTACACGGTGATATTTCCGTCGCGCAACAAGTATAACTCGAATCGCGGTTGAAATTTAAGTAACTCTCAGTATTTGAAATTCGGCAAACATTTAAACGCGTAACATGTGCAGCACTTTAAGTTTGAAGTGAAACAGTGAATCCCCTCTTGAATGAATCATAAAACATAAATATAAGTGTACAATAGCGATGCGACTGTTAGTCTTGGTGTTCACGTTATCTTGTAAAAGCAACGTGCTATTTATTTTTCAAATTGCGGTGTTCTCATTCACCTAATAAAAACACTCTATTTTCCTATCGTCTTTACTTTCCACCGCCGAATTTAATTTTCTTTCGATGTCCACGTTAATGAGAGTCCGAGTATGTTCCGCCGCAGCAAGTAAATTTTTTAATTGGAAATTGCAAATGAACTGACCGTATATCGACCACGACTATGATCAGGGATTTCGAAAATTGATGTTATAATTAGAAATCCGAGTCTGCGGCCACGTCGTGTAACTTGAGTTACGGTTAATGGAAGATCGGCTGCGTTATTGACTGTCGCAGAGATATTTTCTGTGCACTCGGTGCTACACGAACGTATACTACATGGAAAAGTCGGTAGAATCGTTCTACGAAAGAAGCTTTCGCATAAATTTCACGGTGAAAACAGAAAATATTCTTAAAAATGCAAAATTTCCGAGAAAAGCGTTTCGTTAACGTTCCCGTAATTCGTTTAAACATTTTTTAAATATTTTTGCACGTTGATAAAATCACAAAAAATATACTGTAATATTCCGGACAGTCTGCAGAATAATTCCACGTGAAAAATATTTGCCTGCCTTTTGCCATTCGAGGAGAAAAAATTCCCAAAGTTGAAGATTCGACATTTTATTTTTTGGATTAAACAAAATCTGGGACCGATAAAAAACGACTTTCGGTTTCGCATTCGGGAGAGGAAAATCTGTAAGATTGATATGTTTCAGGACCGATGGTATTTTTTCCACGCTGCTCAGGGCCGGGATTGCGTCAAGTGACGCGAACAAACGGTGGTACATTTTCGACGGACCCGTCGACGCTCTGTGGATCGAGAACATGAACACTGTGCTCGATGACAATAAGAAACTTTGCCTAACGTCCGGGGAAATCATGAAGATTCTGCCTACTATGACGATGATGTTCGAAGTCGCTGACCTAAGAGTCGCATCTCCTGCCACTGTCTCCAGGTAAGTCTGAGAAATATCCATCCATAAAGTCTGATAAAGTGATCTATAATGCATACGAGAAAATCTAGAAGGCAAAATTCAATTGAGAAAATGCATAATAGGATGTGCATTGTAAAAACTGCTCAACAGAAAATGCATCGTAGAAACTGCATTGCGGGAAGTGCATCGGAGAGACTGAATTATCAAAAATGTACATAAGAAAATTGGGAACGTCTAATTATTTACCATTGATCCGTTCCAGTGGAAATTGTTTCACATTCAACGGGGGATAGGAAAATACCGTGAATTTTTCAAACGTGTCTCCTCCACCTTCACCCCCACCCTCTGACCCGTTCGATGATCAAAGGTTTAGGGTTGCGGAGCTTCCTTCCGAGGCACATTCTCCGTCATTTGTTACGTCCAATGTGCTTTGTCATCGTTGACTGACACACCAACCGCCGATTTTTTTTTTATTTTGGGCGTATGGTGATTGATGCGCATGTTACTTCCGCCGAAAATCGATTCTACATGCTTTTAACATGTCTCTCGATTTATATTAACTTTCAATTAAAACTGAACACGCAACCCACGGTTTTGGTATAATATACACTGCGCTTCCCCTAACAATTGGAAAAAAATAATTGGAAATAGGCAATTGAAAAAAACAATTGAATCATAGTTGTTACAATGATTGTGATTATTAGAGTTGGTACGATCATTGCGACCATTGCAATAATTATAGTTTCAATTTTGACGGTATGTGCAGTGTTTATAATTTTGCAGTATTTACAATTCTACGGTTTCTGCAACACTTGCAGCACCACGATTTTTGCAATATTTGCAATTCTACGAGTTTTGGAATTTTTAAATTTTGCTGTTTTACGGCTTCTGCAGTTCTGTGGTTTTTGCGATTCAACGATTTTTCTATTTTTGCGGTACGAATTCTTATAATATTCGCAATTTTTACGATTCTTGCTTTTTCAAATTTTCATTCGAAACATTCCGAAACTGAAATCTATAAAATACATAAAATCGATGTAGGCTAAAGCCTGTTTCGTTATTATATCTCTCGATGCTGCAATATCCACAATTTTTCCAATTTCTACCAAATATACCAGCTTCAACAAACCGAGTTATAGTTCTTCCTTGACTGTAGTGAATTTTTTTTCCACAATCTCCCGGTAATGTATCAAGTGACGGTGTTAGTTGAAGCTGTTTACAGTGAGGGGATTAGCTGGTATTAACGCGCAGAGGTTGAACAATAACGTAGCGACGCGATATCGCCGATAAAACTAATGGTTCGCGTTTTATCGACAATTCCTCAGATGCGGTATGGTTTACCTGGAACCGGAAGGCCTCGGACTTGAACCAATAATTAACTGCTGGCTGAAATCTCTGCCGCGGGTGAGTACTTTAGAAATAGTTCGCCGTTGATCCGTTCTCTGAGAATCCTCCTATAATCGAGAAACATATATACAGGGTGGGGCACCACATTTTGCCATCTAGATTTACGTCATTATTATTACGCATAGCAAACAATTTTTTAGGTGAAGTTGAATGGTTTTGAGAGGGGCACATTCTGATGGTACATTTTTTTTTGTAGGTGGACGTGTAAAGGACATATGAAGGTCATTCATGTTTTTTTAAATGGAATCATATATTTTTTATTGCATCAGCTGATACTCCTTCATATTCTTTACAAAAAAGTATTAATCTATTTGTGTAAAAAAATCATTAGTTTAGGAGATATTTTAATTCTGATTTGTTAGGAAATCTCGACTTTCTGGTCAATATTATGAATTCAATGTGATAATGTAGAAGGACAGCAAGAACTACCAATGTACATATTTACATTTTCTGTGTTGATAATTCTTGTTCTCCTATTTATTGTTTTCAATTATTTCAAATTAGTCGACAACTATAAACACACCTGACCTCCTAGCGCGGTTAATTCGTTCCACGTCGTATCGAAAACGTGCTAAACGAAATTTAGAAAGGATTATTGGTGGGGATATAGAAAAGGATATATTTTAAATCGTGTGAAGAGAAATTTAATAATCGGAAAAATTCGGAGGATTGTATCGTGCTATATGGAAACCGTGTTATAGGTGGGTTTCCGAAATTTTTACACCGTGGTACATCGAAATATGCAAATTGCATATTGCAAGGTATAGGATCCAAATAGACATTTAGTTCTCTTGTTAATGATTTTAACGAGTTGAAAATAATGCAAAAAAAGTGCTCTGAAAAGATTCTTGAAATATCTTTATTGTTGTGCAGTTGATCTACCCTATTGTTATCGTGTTTTCGAGTTTAGCAGAGAATGAAATCTTGATATGAAATATAATTTAGCTGGTTAATTGCAGAACATGAGCAGCTACGTGGAAACTATCGGCCAACTGACTAGTCAATATCTTCTTCCTGGTTTGAAAATTTTGCGAAACAGCCTGCGGGAGATAGTAAGCACCGTCGATTGTGGTATGGTGCAGTCCTACATAAACATGATGAACTTTCGTATCGGCCCTATGGCTGGCCGCGAGGGAAAACCACCACCACCCGCTGCGTTTCAAGCATTAATTCGTAAGGATTACAAGCTGTTCATCCTTCGGGACGTCGAGCAATTATTAGCCCATTCAGGATAATGCTTGTGCATTATTCAACAATCGTACAACATTCATGGAATCTGTAAAGCTATTTCTTCGCGTTGAATATATTCGTCAATTAGCATAACAAATGCCATCTTTTCATGACGAATATACTCGTCATTGAACAAGCAAAAATAACTCTCCTCTCGGGACGAGTATACTCGTTTGATGATTTTTTGTGTTTCATCGTTTTCTATGTGCGAAATGAAAATATGCAGATGTGAAATATTTCTAGGGACCTGGGGAGAAAAGTTGAACTAATTTTCAAAGTGGAAAATGTCGTGTTTCAGCGGACCTGTTAGCCCCCTGGGCAGCTTTCGCTGCAGTTTGGAGTTTAGGCGCGTCCAGCGACTATAATAGCCGCCGTATTTTCAGCGAGTGGATCCGAAAAGTTCAGAAAGCTCACCGCCATCAATTTCCATTCCCTGAGGATGGCCTTGTCTTTGACTACAGGTACATTAGAATCTCTATTACAGATTAGTATGGAATCACTCGCTTCTGCTTAGAATTAAATGAAAATTCTAACGATATTTGTACGAAAAATTTTGCTTAAAATCGAATATGATATTATACTTGCAAACTGGGGGAGGGGGGATCGTTAAGTGTAAGTTTCAACACAATCGGTGACCCGAAGGTCGCGGCCTCTCCTTGTAAGACAGGGATATTACAGTTTATTGGACAGTGTTATAGGAGAGTCTATTACATTTAATTAAGTAGGGTAATAGTACACTTTGGCTAACGGTGGCCATTGGTGCATCATAGGTTACACGATGGCGGTTTCACTGATCTTATTGACGGTCAAGAGCCAATTCCGCCCAAATGGTACATGTGGTTGGATGACATACCTCCCATCGTAATCACGGCCAACACGCAATACGCTGGTACGTTGCACAATTGTTAAATATTTATATTTGTAACAAAAAAGTAAAGAAATTATCAACATACAATTTTCCCTGTTTCAATCGATTCCCCCAAATATTTATGAAACCATTAATGATACCAAAATATGTATGAAACAAAAATTGAATGGTATTACGACCCACATAACAGCACAGAATAATGCAATATTCAAACTACAATATCTCGTACTAATAATAATATTAGTTTCGGGCCATAAGTGGTTCAGTACTTTTTTGTAGAGCATAGCAAACGGCATCGATCGACATATTCAAAAATATACGATTCTATTTAAAGAAATTCGGTTGACCGCTGTATGACCTTCCCGCAGTGATCTAAGAAAAAGGTATTTGTCTTGAGACGCGAAGCTTGAAACCATTCAATTTTTATTCGAAATATTTATTTATATTCCAAACGGTTTCGGTGATATTCGAGAGGATAAATGAAGTTTTAACGAAGTTGTTTTTTAAGAATTGTTTGGAAGATGATACTTTTTGTAATTTACAGATATCGAAGTGCCCACAATGGACAGCGTCAGAAGTGCTACGATATTAGGCTACCTGTTGATCAACGATTCGAACGTCCTCTGCATCGGTCCAACCGGCAGCGGCAAAACCCTAACCGTTTCCGGAAAGCTCTCGAGAAACATGCCAAAAAGATTCATATGCGATTTCATCACGTTCTCTGCTAGAACCACTGCCAATCAGACTCAGGTATTCATTTTTATAATTTCTAAAATATTATAATATTTATTTATTTCTTAAACGTTGCATTATTTTTTGTATTATTAAAGACACAAATTTATATATTATAATAAATGCTTGAAGTTAACACGTTGACTGCCAACTATGAGTTATCTAGTAATTTGTTAACTGGCCACATTTTTGCACTAAGAAATGACATTCGCGTATGAAATGACTAATTATTTGAGAACAACAGTCTTTTGCGGTGATGATTAAATTAAGTATCGTGACAGTGAACGCGTTAAAGTATGTCTAAGAAATGTGTGAAGTCGAAGTTTGACATAAGCAATGTTCGAAGTATCTGAAAAATGTTCGAAGTTCAAACTTGTTGCGCGTATAATGTAGTTGTTATCATGACTGCGTTGCGTTCCATGGAAAGGACCTGATCGACGAAAAGCTTAGCAAAAGACGCAAGGACGTTTACGGGCCGCCAATATTGCGGAAACAAGTTTTCTTCGTCGACGACCTGAATATGCCTGCACTTGACACGTACGGTGCTCAGCCACCCATCGAACTGATTAGACAGTTTATGGACTTTAATGGCAAGCCTCCTGTAGTTTACTTGTTCATTTAAAGACTCATTCGCATCATTCACAGAATTAAAAATTTGATTGCCGTACAAATGCACGAGACAATCCTTATTTGGCATTAAAATTGCTTGTGCACTAAATAACCAGATTACCATCTTCTCACGACCAGTGTACTCGTCACTATATAGCAAACGCAGCTATCCTGTCACGACGAGTATACTCGTCATTAAATGAGAAACATTGCCATCTTTCCATGACGAATATACTCGTCACTATATAGCAAACACAGCTATCCTGTCACGACGAGTATACTCGTCATTAAATGAGAAACATTGCCATCTTTCCATGACGAATATACTCGTCGCTATATAGCAAACACAGCTATCCTGTCACGACGAGTATACTCGTCATTAAATGAGAAACATTGCCATCTTTCCATGACGAATATACTCGTCGCTATATACCAACACAGCTATCCTGTCACGACGAGTATACTCGTCATTAAATGAGAAACATTTCCATCTTTCCATGACGAATATACTCGTCGCTATATAGCAAACACAGCTATCCTGTCACGACGAGTATACTCGTCATTAAATGAGAAACATTTCCATCTTTCCATGACGAATATACTCGTCACTATATAGCAAACACAGCTATCCTGTCACGACGAGTATACTCGTCATTAAATGAGAAACATTGCCATCTTTCCATGACGAATATACTCGTCGCTATATAGCAAACACAGCTATCCTGTCACGACGAGTATACTCGTCATTAAATGAGAAACATTGCCATCTTTCCATGACGAATATACTCGTCGCTAAATAGTAAAAATCAAGCGCAATCCTCGTAACGAGTATATTCGCTATTAAAAAATTGTCATCCTCTTATAGTGGTCACAAAAAGATTGCAATCACTTCGGGACGAGTATACTCGCCAAGTAACAGAAACCTGACCACCGTTTCGTACCGAGTATAGTCATTATCAATCCAACAATTGGCATCCTGATACACTTGTCGTAGACCAAAAACATTGTTTTTTTTTCCCGGCAAGTATACTCGTCATCGAAAGGGGCAAAAATTCGTGAAGAATCGATGTGAAATTCATGTCTGTTATCTCAGGATGGTACGACCGAAAGGACATCGGCTCCTTCCGCGGCATCGAAGACGTTTGTTTCGTCGGAGCGATGGGTCCACCAGGAGGCGGTAGGAACCCGGTCACAGCCAGACTCTTGCGACATTTTCATTTCATCGGGTTCCCGGAAATGGAGGACGACGCCAAGGTAATTCTTCGGCCCACGTTTACCCTGAACGATAACGGAACCCGTTAGCGTCAATCAAACGCTGGGAACCAATAACCAATTATCGTCGCCGAGCGGACCGCTCAAAACTCCGAACTCGTCCAATACTGTCCAGCAGCGCTCGATTTATAACACTCCTTTTCTTTCTCATTCTCCTTTGTCGATCATCATTTTCACTCGGACTCTTTCAATAAACCTACGTCGCTGGTTCTGCTGCAAATAAATTGTATCGAATTTCAATTGCGCGTAAAAAAAAACACTAAACATACAATATTCGATGGTCGGGGATAGATATAGTTCAGGGTCGGATAAAAAAGCTGAAAAAAGTGATTTTAATTTTTTTCCTTCGCAATTCCGACCAGTAATAATGTTTTCAAAATTTTGTTTCCTCGCTATTTAGTGAACTAATGCTTCCAGCGTGTTGAAAAATCTCAAGTTTTAATGAAATGAAAATTTAAATTTCATTTCATCGGAAAAGTGAAATATTAGTACCCTGCAGGAAAAAAAAACGTCGGTAAAAAATATTGGAAAACCGGAATACCGTGGAATTTTAGTTTCAATGGTCCAGACCTACTTGAAGACTGATTCGATTTTAAAATTCATTAGCACGCTGGGATAGAGACACGTTGGCGAATGAAAAGACTCGTTGATCAAATAATTTAATAGGAAGTTTCATCGTTATAACTTTGCTGGGAAGTTTGTTAGTAAATGAACTGTTCACCGTTTCGGATATTTTGCTGCCAAAGCAGTTAACTGATGATCAACCTTTGCCATTTAATATAAATTTCATTTCGTAATGAAGGCAGATTTCTGTGCGAAATGAAAATTGTTTGCATCGAATGCAATGAACAGGAGCTGCGTAGACATTTGATTTTGTTCTTGATCATTTTAATCAGTTTGTACGACTGCACTGATTGTACGACTGTAATTTCCTTGACACCCAGGGCGTCGAATAAAAAGATTCCAATATTACTGTCATTTGGTGGTCGATCCGTTTAAAATAAGATCTGAGAAGTGTCCCATAAACGGGGCAGTGCTAGCTAATGGCCTACGAATGTCGAAAGCGGCCGCTAAGAATAATTTATCTTCGTCTCATCGACCGCGTCAAAATATTACACTCGGCGATCGACGTTTGAAGTTCAGCCTTTGACCCTTGACACGTTTAAAAATGACTTCTCCTAGAAAACAGCCTTTGATTAAATCGAACCAAATATAACTCTGTATCTCACAAATATTCTTTACGTCGTGTTTTACTTTTTTCTCTTATTTGACAATATCTTGCTATCCAACGACGAGTATATACGTCATGAAAGGACTGTTATTTCTGACGTGTAATGACGAGTATATACGTCGTGAAAGGATGGCAATATCTTGCTATTTAATGACGAACATATACTCGTCAAAGACACATGGCAATCTGTTGTTTATTGACGAGTATATTTGTCATAAAGGGATTACAATATTTTGATATTTTTATCTTAAAATATAAAAATAATTTTTAATGGTATATTCCGTATAATTCGTAATTTAAAAATGTCACTCTTCACCCGGCCACTCATTTTTCTCATTTATGCATAAGATCCTCGAACTGATTATTATAGTATATCACGCGTTATTTTCCTCGGGTTGATAGAATTTGGTAAAACGAAGAAGGGGTCAGGGGGTTAATTTTTAATTAATTTCCTTCCGGCCTGTATTCTGAATATTCCATTTTACGTGGAAAGTGAAATGAATAAATGAAATTGAGACGCACCGATGAAGTTGATTCGCCTAATTTAGTATCACGCCGCGAGACTATAGCGCCTTGAAAATTCGGCAGCACCGTAAAAAGAGAATGAACGTTATATCTGCGGGGGTGGTTTCTCGTTTCATTGTCGGCACCGCTGAGGAAAATAAATTCACCTTCGCTGGTATTCTGTTTCGTTGTTTAAAGGTACAGTGGCTTAAGAAAGTATTTCAGAGAAAGTATTTTCATTACAAGTTCAAACAATATAGCACTAATTAACTGGAACTAATTAACCGTAAGCAAAAGTGGTTTCTCCTGAGCGCAAACTCCATAGACTCAAATTCTGTGTACTCATGTTTCTAAAATGTAGAACAATACGATCAGAAAACATAAATCAAAAATAAAAATGTAAATGACTCGGATTGACTCGAAGGGAACAGTAAGAGAGGCTTCTAACTAAATTTTTGGGTATTGTCACTCGAAATGAAAATACTATCGTTGATGCACAAAAGTCGGTAGGTAAATTTATTTTAAAACGTCCTTGGCGAACGTACGCATAACTTGCAACGACAGCTCAAAACGAGAAATCTGGAGCATGAAAGAGCTGATCAAAAGAAGCTATGGAAGCTTCTACTCTCTGCTCGTCGCGTCTCGTCGAAAAAAAACCTGGACAAGGATTAAAGAGAAAGAAACCGTCATTTCTTGACGACTGATTGGACGCGCTGACTGGAACGATATAACGAATAAAAGAATATGGCAATAAAAATGGACTTGGAAGGAAAGCGGACTACACGTAAGGAACGTAACTGCACGTTCCAACTATTTCTCTAATTTTGTACAAAGCATTATTATGTTCGAATTCCCAACTTTAGGATCTGCAAAATAGGTGAAAGGGACAAATACTCTCTACGTAAATTAACGAAGTCAATTAGAAATCGTAACTACATGACAGAGTGTAAAGACTTGAACAAGGTTTTACGACAAAAATGAGTTGACCCAAATTAAAATAGTGAAAAGACTACAAAAGTCTAAGAATGTCATATATTATTTAGAACTTATTCAGAATGTCAGTATCTCCAGTAATCCAATATGTTATTTTGAACTTGCCAGCATAATTAAATAAAGAAAGATAAAGGAAATAGTAAAAAAATTTTTTAAATCTAAATTTTTAACTTACTAAAGATCGATTAAAAAAAGAAACATTAACGCGATTACTACTGATTCTTGCAATTGGTAGAGACAATTTCAATTTTTTGCATAAAAATTCGTTAAGATGTTTCACAAAAATCGCTGGCAAAGGCAAGGTTGTACTACGAATGGTGGAAACCGCCGCGCAAGAAGAGGAGACAGAAATACATTTTGTCCAGGGCCGTGCGAACGATCGTCCTCCGTTCGACCTTCGCCGATCACTTTAAACTCGATAGAGGGGGGTGCAAGAGGGGTGAGGGCAGGCCAGAGAATCCTCCGTCGCATAGGGGTAGTTACGGCCGCTCATTATTCGCGACCGCGCAGGTGATTAAGATAAATTATGGCGGGCACCGGCACGATTTACGAGACCTAATTGCAGCCGGCACTGGCGAGAAGACAAACAGAGGCCCGGCTAGGCCCGACTACCATGATTCTGTTTCACGAGCGGCAATTATTCCGCGTGGGCGTCGGCCTGGACACACTCGATGGAAGAACACCGGGTGAACATGATCGAAAACGAGCGACAACACCATTTGTCTAAAACGAGACTGTTTCCAACGACGGCGATTCATTAGCGTCGATTTTTTCTGAACATTATTCTGAATCCATTCAAATAATTACAGAAAAACAATTTTCGATTTATTCAGAGTATTATCGATTTTATTTACAAAAAATTTCAATGTGTCAAATATTATTCTCAATCCACTAAAATGACTAAAGAAGAACAATTTTCCATTCGCTAATTTTCATATATGTGTTTGTATATTCAATTTCGAATTACTCTAATTTGAATAGGAACATTCGTTTCTCCGATTAATTATGGCGTAAACAATACAACAGAAATGGCATTGATGGAAGGAATAATCGAAGCGACTGAAAAAATTTCAATGTGTCAAATATTATTTTCAATCCACTAAAATGACTAAAGAAGAATAATTTTCCATTCGCTAATTTTCATATATGCGTTTGTATATTCAATTTCGAATTACTCTAATTTGAATAGGAACATTCGTTTCTCCGATTAATTATGGCGTAAACAATACAACAGAAATGGCATTGATGGAAGGAATAATCGAAGCGACTGAAAAAATTTCAATGTGTCAAATATTATTTTCAATCCACTAAAATGACTAAAGAAGAATAATTTTCCATTCGCTAATTTTCATATATGTGTTTGTATATTCATTTTCGAATTACTCTAATTTTAATAGGAACATTCGTTTCTCCGATTAATTATGGCGTAAACAATACAACAGAAATGGCATTGATGGAAGGAATAATCGAAGCGACTGAAAAAATTTCAATGTGTCAAATATTATGTTCAATCCACTAAAATGACTAAAGAAGAATAATTTTTCATTCGCTAATTTTCATATATGTGTTTGTATATTCATTTTCGAATTACTCTAATTTTAATAGGAACATTCGTTTCTCCAATTAATTATGGCGTAAACAATACAACAGAAATGGGATTAAGGGAAGGACTAATCGAAGCGTGTGAAAATTTAATTTGGTTTCAGAGGCACATCTTCGGAACAGTTCTGAATTCGTGGCTCTCCCGCACAGAGAAGTTTGGGGACATGCTGAACACGTTCATAGAAACAACGCTGAATCTGTTCACCACGATCTGTAATGAATTACTACCCACCCCACACAAGTCCCACTACACCTTCAATCTGCGAGATCTCAGCAAAGTTTTCCAGGGGATGTTGATGATGAATCCGGAGAAAATTAAGGTCACTTTTATTTTTCTTTGGGTCCTTACTACATTGCGATTCGAGCTCCAATTGAATCTGCATTTCTATTTGAATTTTTATCGTGCTGCAATTAGAGATTCGGTTAAATGTTTAATTTCGATCGAGAGTGGCTATTAAGTTCCAATTAACGAATTCCTATGCAGATCCAATTAAAGCGTCAGTTTAATCTTTTATCTTTCTCCGAGCTTCTTCTAAATTCTGTTTAAAGATTTAGATAAATTTATAATTGACTTCGTAAAGGACGAAAGTATTTTTGATTTAGAGAAATAATCTTGTGTAACTCCACTTGTTTCCAGATACGTGAGAAATTGTTGTTGCTATGGTACCATGAAAATGTGAGAGTGTTCTGTGATCGTTTGGTCAACGACGAGGATAGGCAATGGTTCGACAATCTTCTCAGAAGCATTTTAGAAACAAATTTCGAGTGTGACGCGAATACTACACTCGGCGACGCTGTACTGTTCTATGGTGACTTTTGCGGGACCAGCAAAGAGTATGAAGAAATTACTGACACCAAAAAGGCACGTATTTACGTCGACTACATTGTTATAAGTAGACTGCGGATTTTCACAAACCCGTGAAAATACTCCAACAATTTAAAGATACTGTTGCATTCTTCCTGACTTGTTAAAATGATTGGGGAAAAAATTAAATGTATTGTATATGTAACTCCTGTGAATTGTAACGAATGCGGAAAATTTGTATTTTGCAAAGAAATCTGCTCTAAACACGCATAACTTTTGAATCAGTGAATTCCTAACATTAAAGTTTAGATTTTTGACATTTTCTCGACAAGATCTACAGCAAGTAAAAATCAAATTGATGCATAAATGGTCCCTTTGAATGGGTCTAGCTATGGGGCTGGTGTAGATTGAGTTTTCTTAGGGTTAAACCTACAGGAAATATGGTTGTTCTAGATGGAGCGAGTGTTGGACGACTTCTTAGAGGACTACAACGCGTCCACTACCTCCCCCATGAAGCTGGTGCTGTTCCAGGACGCGATAGATCATATCTGCAGGATCAATCGGATCTTAAGGCAGCCTCGCGGAAACGCCCTGCTCCTGGGCATGGGCGGATCAGGTGATGCAGAACTAAATCTAGTACCCCGAAGTGTCCGTTCGGCTTCCTTTTATGTCTTTCCTCGACCCTAACTGTTTCAGGGGATGGCGGACGGGAGCTCGTTTCCTTGACAAACGGCCCCATAATAATCCTAATAAAAAAACGTAAAAATAACCATAACTTAAATGCTAACGAGTAGGGTCGACTGCAAGACAGGGTCGATAGCGTAGTCTTCTACCTACCTCTTCTTCTTCTTCTTTTTTCTTTTTTGCCACGCGAAATACAATCTCGGCAAAAATTTGAAATTGAGTAATGGCAAATGATGTCCGTTGGCGTGGAATTTGAAGATTTTTTTAGGGGAAACGAAGGTCTCTGTAAAATGAAAAAGAATTCTTCTTTCATGTCTCCTCTGCTGTTCGAGCTGTAAGAAGAAAAAAGAAAATTTTAAGCTAACGAATATGAAAAAGTCAAGGAAACCGCGTATTTGAAAAAGAAATGGAAGAGATAAGGGGATTTATGCGGCTTCGCAAAACAATTTTTAACATTTTCTAACCGCAAACGACCCTGTACAAGGGTCTCTGTAAAACGGAACGAAATTAATTTTTCTTTAAAAATGTCCTCTTCTGTTCGAACTGTAACAACAAACTGAGTATGATAATCTGCTGTGCTTTTCAGGTCGTCAAAGTTTAACGAGGCTGAGTGCACACATTCAGGACTACATCTGCTTTCAAATCGAGCTGAGCGGCGCTTACACGAGCAACGACTGGCGAGACGACATTAAAAAGTCGATGATGAAGGCGGGAATGCAGAGTCAGTTGATCGTTTTCTTATTCTCGGACACCCAAGTACGTATCACTGCATTAGTTCTGTTCCCGATTCACTTTTCAATTATGCAAAAGGCGCGTGCAATTTATTTCCTCGCAAAACAAGTGAAAAGTCAAACGATACAAATTTTTGAAAATTTCTCCAGGAAACAGTAATACAATCCTCCGAAATGGTTATGCAAATTATCAGACGATATTCATTTATTTCTACGATGTTTCATTGAACGAGTCATGTTTCATTTATAATTTCATATTTTAATTAAATATATATCTGTTTGAGATACAGTGAGAAGGGAGATAATATTGTTTCGGAAAATGTACGAACGAGGGAAATGTAGAAGAATAAACAAATTTTGCATTCGCAGATATTGAAACATTTGAAGCAACGTACAGTATGATTTTTAGTAACAATTTTTCACACGACACCGGTATTTCCGAGGTAGTTAATTGAATATTTAATGCAACATACTCAGACATTTACTTTTTAATTCACTCCATCTCAAAATTCACGAAAATCATATTTATTATTTTTAATTCCATTGTTTGATTTGTTTAATTCATTTATGATGGGACTGAATGAATTGTATGTGCAAATGACATCTCTCGTGTTATTGGAATTATACATTAATGAATATTTTCCAATGGCATTAATTATTCTAAGTATCGTGCGCAGGATTACAATGCTGTTTTGGGAACGATTATACCGACATTCAATACGCAAACAAATAACAGCTTTTCATCAGATAGAGATCCAGCCTTTTCCAAAAAGTTAGTTGAACAATAGGAGCACAATATAACACATTATTCATTATTGAAGCTGGAGATGATAGCGACCGAAGAATCGTTCGACACTATATCACACACACTATACTTCCGGCGTGAACCCCATACTATTTATATTGTTAGGAGAGATCGTTTCTCTTTGGTCGTCGCCCTATTCTCTGCTGCTACCCTACTTGTTTCCCGGAAACTGTGCCGAATGGTCTGAGTTAGGTCACTTGATCGTCTTTGACGCGTGGAGACGGGATTCGATATAGGAGAAAATTGTATGGTGTTCTGGGAATTACTTAGATATGGGGCTGATGTTGCTTGTGTGTTAGGCAGCATCGAAACAGCTTCGCTTAAAATTATTAATATTTCTTTACTGATAGAATTTTCAATTAGCCGACTGCAGTTCTTTATGGTAAAGTTTTATGAAATAGAGAAATGAAACGAGGTCTAGTGACGTAGAAAATTGTGCGGTATTCAACAAACAATGAGCGCAATGGTTTTCATTAGATCAATAAATCAGCATTGTACGTGAAAATCAGTGGTAGTCAAAATTGTATGCAATTCTGGGGATTATTATCATAGAATAAAGGCTTAATACTGTTTTTCTATTTTATGGTATTGAACGCGAAATATGCGAAAGCATAATACACAAAATTGTATGGTATTGTTGAGATTATTGGAATGTGGATGGGGACTTGTCGTTGGTTTTGTGTTAAGCAGCACTGCACAAGATGACAAGCAATTTAAATGAAATTCCTAGTTTCATGAGCGCATAATTTAATTTCCAGTTGTAGTGGTAATACAGAAAGGCAGAATAAAGTATAATGGTATATAACGTTTGCATAATATTCTGGATTTTATGAGAACAAGGGCTTCATACTGAAAACAGGATTATTTAAATATAACTGTCACCTTGAAAACGTTTTCACTTCGAACATCAAAAAATAAATAAATAACTGGTCGAAACGTGTAGAGGTGGAATAGGGTGCACAGTAACAGGGCAATTTTCATTTCAACCAAATGGCACACCCTATACAAATCGGTATAATATAAACAGGGAGCATCGAGCGATCTGACGTTTCATACCTATGCATCCTCGACCCATCTCCATTTTACCGCGTCAACGGCGTCCCGGCGAATTTCAAAATAAATCGAAAGGTGAAGAACCGAGGGCGAATCCGAAATGTCCTCGGTGTTATTCGGAAATAGAAGCACCGGGATCCGTCTCTTTCCGTTTCCGTTACCTTCGGCGTCACCTGCAAAGTGCGACGACCCTTAACCCTTCGCATTCCGCCTATACGTATCTCCGCAAGAATAGAATAAAATCAATAAAAAATCCCGTGTTCTCTCAATCGCATTATAAACGAGAAACAATTAGAATCAATCCTGCCCAACGTCTCCATTCATTACAATCCAACGTCTTAATTATCCGTTCGATCCGAAGCACTCTACATGTACAGGGTGTCCCGTTTGAAGTTTCTCTATGTCGAGAATAATATGCAGGGTGTTCCACACATGTTGTACTTCGTTAAAAGGGAATTTCCTTACATTACGAAATTGTTCTCCTTGACATTCTTAACCCATTTGCATCATAAGGAAATCTAAAACGAAGGCCTTTATCACCAAACTTTTTTTTGTTATTATTAGACAGCGGATCTTTATGCATTTATGGATTCTGGAAATGTTCAAAAAATGCTATAATATAAAATTCGAGAGAATTTAACACGATTTTTATTTGCTTTGGATCTACAAAGGCTGTTCCCATTAAAAATAGGATTTTATTTCATTCCACTTTCTTAAAATGTTTCTATAAAAATTGGAAATTGCATAAACATCCGATGTATAGTTATTATATTTAAGTACAAAAATGCATATTTCATATATATTTCAGAATTATAAGAAAAAACAGAATTACTACTTTCATCTCCAATGACACTCTACATTTTTATTTTTTAGCTAACGAATAATGATAGTGACCAGAAAAATTGAGCGTATATTTATATTTTGGGTCCCAAATCAATGAGTGTGGTTTAGGTCCCAAACCAACGAGTAGGGATTGGGTTTCAAGTTCGCTAGTAAAAATTTGGTCTCAAATCCAGTAGTAAGTGTTGGCTTCTAAACCATAGAATAAATGTTAGGTCCCAAATCAACGAGTAGGGATTGGGTCCCGAATCAATGAGTGAACGCCAGGTACTCGGATCACGGGAATAAAAGGAAACGAGTACGAGCTATTCTCATTTTTCTACCACGCTGCACAGTGGTCCAGAAGCCCGGTTTTTGTGGCCAAAATTCAAAATGTTGTCATAATTTCCTGAAAGTTGGTAATTAGGAGTTTTTAAATTAAAAATTAAAAATTTTTTACGGCAGGATTATTATGGCGATCTAGAGGGCGGTATTTCGTGGGCCGATTAAAAAATTTTGTAAATCGATGTTTTTCATCATTTTCATAGAACAATATCATTGAGATACTTAATGCCATGTTTTAAATTAGTATAACCTAATACAATAATACCTTTTTAGTTTTCAGTTATTCGATGGCCCTCGAGGCGTCAAGAACGCGTGAATAAAAGAGACCTTCCTACCGTAACCTTTATTTCATAATCCCGCTATTTTGTAGTTCTATTTGAACATAAGGTTCCCTTTAAGAAAACATCACAGTTATGGTCCACAGACGCCGAAACAGATAAGGCGGGTTCAGGTCCCGAACGCGTCAAAGTACCTCGGACGCCTTTATTAAAATTAATACAGAGTTAAAAGTCGCAAGAGGGCGCAGCTAAACTTTGCATATTCTTTTTAACAAATGTTTAAACTTTCGTAAAAAATAAGTCCAAAGTTTAGCACTTTCTAGCATTTTTTTAAAACCCTTCTTAAAGCTTAAATTGTTACAAACTTGGAATATTTGTTTATGGATTAAAAAATGTTTATGATGGCATTTAGAACTTAAAGTACATCTACTAACATATAAAAAATCATAATTATAACTTGTTTTCTGATATCCTATATGTGGTATTTAAAACGTTTAATAGAATGTTCAGTTTTATGATTTTGTTTTTAGAACGCCGTATCTTATTATACAATTACCTAAAATCAATAATATTTTGGATTTAGGAGCTTTGAAGAGTTATCAGTTTATAGCAAAAAAAAATTTTTTAATCTATTAACCTTGAAAAATTGAATTTTGGCCACAAAAACCGGGCTTCTGGACCACTGTGCGCTGTAAACACCGAAGGACACGTAACAATGCTAGAACGCGAAGAGCACGTGCCGAGAGAGGTGTAACTAATCACGGGCTAAGAAGTAATTGATTTGTCGCAGATAAAGAACGAGTCGATGCTGGAGGACCTGAACAGCGTGTTGAACAACGGTGACGTGCCGAACGTGTACCAAGTGGACGAGATCGAGCGTATATTCCACGCGATGCGTGGCAGAGTGCAGGAGGCCGGGCTGCAGATCAATAGGAGCAACCTTTTCTCCGCTTATGTGAACGCCGTTCGGAACAATTTGCATCTAGTCATCACGATGAGGTATACCTATATGTGTATATACTTCCCTCTATCCATTTTCTCTATCCCTGTTCTATCCATTTTCCACTTGCCCCCATTCCCGTCGCTCTTCGCTCTTTTACGCTCCCCTTTTTCCCCCGTCATCATCCACCGGCCTGTCGGTTGATTCGGAATTGAAACGGGAATAAATAACCCTGGCTAACTATGGGTAATGACGGTCGGGACTGGCAAAGGGGAACACGGAAATTGAGATCGCCAGGATCCGACAACGATCGCTCTCTTGGCTGTCCATTCGATCGGTAACGAGTTTCTTTAGAGGCAATTGGCCCCGGCGATCGTTCACCGGAGCCATGATGGGGCCACCGTGTGTCCAATAGAATTAATTCGACGATTCTGGCCGGCGTTGGACATCGTACAGCGATGGAAACTCACCCACGCGCCGGTTATAGTTGTGGTTTGCCCCCGGAGTGACTAAGGTGTGGTATTTAGAGCTGCTCGAATTAATATTTGGCTCTCTGTACAGGGTGTTCGGTTGAATTACGCTCGAGCGTTCTGTAACGTGGTGAAAACGCGTTCTGAGAACAAATGTTTGAAACAAAAGTTGTACGGCATAAAAGAGAAAATCTAACTGTGATTATTTGAATCTTGGAAACAGCCGACAGTTTCTTATTTTACGGGGAAGAATGGGAAACGTATACAGGAAACGTTTATCGATCGGATTTCATCCTGCGTCGTTAGAAGGAAAATTTATTTTAGGTTTTGTTATTCTCAGAATTTTGCGAAGACAGTAGTTTTATTGAAACGATGTACATGCTCGTTGATCAACGCGGGTTATTATCTTGAAGATACGTTCGTTTCGAATGGTCCGTGTGTTTACGGACACCCTATAGAAGCGGGAGCAGGTATTCAGTAGATCCTGTCGTGCAATGGTCAGACACGTTCGACGGTAGACGTGACTGGATGCTTGGTGCGGCACATTTTCTTTCCTTAGAAACCGCGTTGCATATTGTCGACGTGCTCATCGATAAACACTCGATATCTAGTTTAAGTTTCACGATATATCTGTAGTACCGCCAAGCCGAATAAATTGAATTCCAAAGAATTCACGGAGATTTTCAAAGGATCTACATCCAATTCATACTATTGCATTCTCTTCGCTTTATTAAAATTGTTAAACGAGAAAACGCGTTGTCATTTAATTTCTGCTTGTTACAATTGACTGAACATTTTGTATGTTGCATAAAGCTTCCGAGTCCATTGTCGACGCACCACATTCGCTGTGCATGCATTTAGAAACGTTTTATACATACATTTATAAACGTTCCGACGTGGCGTTTAATGTTTCAAAGATGAGCACAGGAAATAGTGGCCGGAACAATACGACGGAATTGCATTGATGCCGCTTCATTGGAATTGGAGGCCACGTATTCATAGCAAGATCGCGGATGTCAACCGTATTTATTTCCACTACATATTCGCGGACACGCGCCGGAATCCGCTGAGCGCAACACAATGCCATTACAATTCGCATTATCGCGGAATTGGATTCCATAATGTTCCCCGGCACCTTTCGGGCTTTCAGGATCTTCCAACAGATAGTTCATTTCGAGGAACAGGAATTTCCGCTGGGATTAATTGACCAATTCACGAATTGCACGGACGAATTTAAAAATCCCATTTTACGTAACAGTGATAAAAGCTACTTGCATAGATTGACGAAACAAAAAGTGAGCAATTCACAAAAAACGCGTATAAAACTGTACAAAACATCTTAAAGCGGATACAACTTGTTAAAGTACTGTATAAAACTGAGTCAAACGTATTTTCAGAAATCTGACAAAAGCGAACGACAGTAAAGTAAAATAGAACTCTTTAAAGACATCGTTGAAGATTGTCCAATGTGATTCGAAAAATAACGTGAGTGCACATAGAACGAAAATAACAAAAAGTGCAGAAAATCATGGAGAGATAAATAAAACATAAATCGATTTAACGCTGCACGTAAGGTTCGATTTAATACAATCGGTTCAAAGCTGTACAGAAGGTTTAATTTAGGTCAATTTTGAAAAGGTTCTCAGCTGTTATAACAAATATTGACAATTTCCAGTGAATAGCACGACGACAGAATGAAATAATTATTACGACAAATATTGACCAATTTCCAGTGAATGGTACGACAACAAAATTGAATAATTATTAAAACGGAGGAATATGACAGTAGTATTAATATGAATATATAATATGAATCTTACAGTACCTCTGTTCATAATCGCATTAAAATAACTCCTTGGTGGAGCTTTTATTACCAAGCTTCTGAAAGACGTGTTTTCTAAGAGTTCTTTTGAAAAAAGTTCTTAAGGCGAGACATGTCTTCTTCAAAGATTCCATAAGAAGAAAATGTTCTTTTAGTAGATAATTCACAAGCTTGACGCCCGTTTGCACTTCTCTTATGAAACCTCTTTTAATAAAACCTCTAAAATAACTCGTTTTCATGGGACATTTATTATAGAGCTTCTACGAGATCTGTCTCGTAACACCTTTTAAAGAAGTCGCTGATTCCAACATTTCTTTCCATAAAAATTCCATAAGGATAAATATTATTTTTACAGATAATCCACAACTTGAAGCGAGTTTGCACTTCTCTCATAATATCAGTTTTAATAAGATTTCTTATAAAATTGTTTTCATTTAACTTTTATTGCAGAGAATCTAAAAGATCCTTTTCACACGAAAATTTCATAATCCTCATACGTTCCTTACCTCACAACTCTTAAAAAAGACGTTTCTTAAATTTTCATTATAAGCCCGGATAAAAATTGCGTCAAAAAACAACCGTCATTTTTTTATCGCAATTCCGAGCAAATTTTTCCAAAAATTCCATAGCACGTTCTCTGCTAAGCTAATCTTTTCAGCTTAACAGAAAATCGTATTGTAAAAAAGTCATTTTAAATTAAAGCTGTGCGTGATCAATAGACTGCGGATCTTTATGCAAAATGAAAATAGTCTCGATTCATTCTGTGATGCATAAAGTACATAGACATTTATTTCAATTTTTATTGATTTTAATGAGTTGAAAACAATGAATGGTATTTCGAAATTGTTTAAGTGGTTTCACTGGTTTATAGTCTACCCACTTATTTTTGTCACGAATGCATAAAAATTCTCAGTCTACAGGACAATTATGCGGAGTCAGTGCATAAGTTCGAACAAAATTTAAAAAAAATTAAAAACGATCTTTAATTTTTGTCGATCTCTGAAAGAATTGCGATGACGTGGAGTAAAGGTGGACGATCATGGCGATAATCTTGATCAATTGACCATGTCCTCTTGATTAGAGCCGTTCAATGACCACTTGCTCCTCGATAGAGCTAATAACGAATGATCCGTCGTTGACCTAATTTGATCAGACGACAATTTTGTTTGTTCATAGTCCAATCGGCGAGGTTTTCCGCGCTCGGATCAGGCAGTTTCCGGCGTTGGTCAATTGCTGCACGATCGATTGGTTTTGCCCGTGGCCGGAAGCCGCGCTTCAGGTTCGTAAACCTAATTTACTCTCACCTCATCTTCATCCTTGTTTTCGAGTGGATACGGGATAGTTCGTCGCGCCAACAAACGCGATTACGGCTGTTCGCTCCTGTGTGGACGCTCTCTAGAACTGAAACGACCCTAATCGCCTGACATTAACTGCATTCTCGTGCTCACGCATTTATGGCAACCTCGGACAAAGCGACACCGGTCGGAAAATATGCGGATCGAATAAAATATTGGAGTATTCTGGTTTTCTGAGCCGACTTCGTACATGCATATTTGGGAATTTTTTTCGAAAAAATTATTGAACCTTTTGCAATGGAATTTTGTACACATACTTGTCGATATTCGAAGTACGAGTATGATTTTTTTCAAGTAAAAATAACCAAAGTTACACGAGTTATTTATTTTTTTATGGAGTAGATATTTCTTATTTTCGAGACTGTTCTCGCGCGGATTTTTAGGAATTCCTTCAGAGAAATTATTAAATCTTTCGCAATGGAATTTTGCACACGTGTTCATTGATATTTGAAGTTTACGTGTGTTTTTTTCCGGGTTTTCTACTTCTTATTTTCTCCATTACTTTATCTCTATGTGCACATCGAATTCCCAAAACACGAAAGAGTGGAATCGAACGAATCTGCTCGTGCGAAAAAGTTAAATTTTTGACATATAAATTGAAGCTGTGGATTTGACATTTTTCAGAGTGTCGCTATGCGATTTTTGACTGACATCAAGGACGAGTCGATCACCGAGAGCATCCTGCGATCGATCGTCAGATTGTGCCAGTACATGCACTCAAGTGTGATAGCTGCGAGCGATATCTTTCTGAAGGTGAAAAACTTATTTTCATTTTCTAATAAAAATTATCATCTCGTAAAATATTATGCAGGAACTGAATCGTCACAACTACGTCACACCAACATCCTACTTAGAGCTGCTATCTGGTTATGGAGATCTTTTGAATAAAAAGAAGAATGAATTGGCCGCCGCAGCGAATCGTCTGACCACAGGTATGGTTGATTTATACTACTTGCCCACGAGCCAATGCCACGAGCCTTGCCCATAAACGCTCGGCCCGTTAACGTTACAGACACGAATATGTCGAGAAATAATTTATAAGTCTATTAACAGCCATAAAATAACAATCGTGTCTTGACTATAATGATGTTTAGTCGAACTGTTATTTTTGTATCTACGTAAAATAGTACCTGGAATTCTGACAATGTATAATGTACGTGGTATCATAATCTTGTTAATCGGGTTACACCGTAACTTCATTAGGTAATTCAATTTCATTGTACTTTGATAGCAGCTCGTAATCGAATTACATGATGCAAACGTCTGAATTAATTTGATTGCTAGTTACTGTAATCATTAGTGTAATTGAAATATAACGCCATTCTGCACGCATCTGTTAAATTAGAACGGAATGATTCCGCGACTTATTATTATTAACAGATTGTTCGATTGCATACGGTAATTCGTAAATCGAATTAATCATTCAGCTGAATTAGATTGCACTTCGTAATTAAAATTGGACACGGTTGCATTATGCGTGTAACTTCAATTGCATTTTGATTTCTGTGCATAATTAAATTACATTGAATCACTATGTAATTGAATCACTATGCAATTAAGTCACTGTGCAATTGAATCACTGCGTAATTTTATTACAACATAAATGTATACTCCTAAGTAATCGGAGAATAATGCAACTAAATTATTAATTACATATCAACTTTTTTTTTAACCACGTTAAAATAAATTATAAATAAATAGTAAATTGTAGAAACAATTATTTACATGGCTGTGCATAGCAAACTCAGAATTACTTCCTAGTGAAATGGAAAGAAATAAAAATTTGTGACAACGTTTGACACGAGTGCTGTTCTCGAAAATTGTTCAACTGCAGGAAATTAATCGTTTCGTGTCGGACATAGAATTCAATCAACGGTAAAAAATGAACTTTGCCGGAACATCCGGCAGAGAACGATCAATTTATCAATAGGGCTCGTGACACTGGGATACTTCGGAAATTACAACGCAGCTAGATGCATACCTTCGATTTTAATTAAAACTGCCAGCCTCGCGAGCTCTCGTCGATATTGTTAGGCTCTTCGAGGCCCTTGCATAACTCTTCCTTTGACCCAGTTAAAAAGTCGCGACCTTGGAAACTCGTGGAACGAAACCTTGAACAAAATCCGAACAATTTTTAACAAAAGAATATTACTATCCGAGCGGAAAGTAATTCGAATTATATTTCAATGTAATTACATAAGTAAATAACTATATAGTTGAAGAGCGATGTAAATGAACTGCATAATTGAATTACTCAAGTACAGTGTCATTAAATGCAGTAATTCAATTATAGTCGTGATTACACTAATCACCTGTCGACTTAACAACAATCACCTAGTTCAATTCCCACGTAATTGCCCAGAGCAATTCAGTTACTACGTAACTACGAGCACAAAGTAATTACGTAGTTTTTTTTTTCATTGTTTGCGTTGTCTTACCTCGTCTGCGTTTTGATCCATTTTCACCGGATACCTAGTATAATCGATGAAAAATTGTTTCGAACAGCATGCCGCCGAGAACCTCGTTCGGAAACAAAGTTCCGTGGGTCAGAGGTGAAAGACCGACTAATTTCGCAGACGATAAATTACGCAGAACCTGTCCGTTAGAAGCTCGTAATACGTGCCAACTTTGGATTATTGATTCCGACCGGGGCTGCTACGGCAATTACTACCGCGAACACCGGAAACACTGTCAAAAACCGGAACTCGCTGAGACAAACGAAATTTGCTTGGCTGGATCCCAGTTTATTCATATTTGAAAGTATTCGATGAAAGTGCCACGGCCGAAAATATACTTGTCTCTGAATGAATGAAAAGGAATGTAGACGACAGTTATGTGATTGCCAGTCTCTAGAATTTTTACATAACTTTTATACCATTTGTCTATCAACTCCTTAAGCAATTCAATATTTCTGACTAGTTTCTAATTAATTCTTTATTTGGCAATTTTTGGTATAATTATTTGAACTTAATACGATTAATTTAATTGTTATTATTAAATAATTATCATAAACTCAACAGTTGCGAATTTAAATTTGTCACCGAAAGTTGGTACTCGTATCTACTTCTTTCTTTTTAAAATATGTGTAATTTAAAATAGGCTTCGGGATATTATTGCGACATTTGAGTCTATAATAAAAATGTTATTACGGCAAATCACGCCAGCAGAAATGACGTCAGAGATATAAGAAGAAACGTCAGGTTACAATTGATCTCGAGAATTCTGTATCTAAGGTTCGTGGAACGCTATTTATTTTTGTCCCTCTATACGAAATCCTTTGAGTGGGCGTGGCCTTGTTGGTTTCAATCTGGACGCTACTAAGCAAATACCCTAGAAAGCAATTTGTGTTAATTTCCGATTTGCAAGTGTTCACAACGTGTACGTCGACATCTACAGGAATAGATGATTCTCCATGTAGATTGCGCAAAGTGGGCGTGGCCTCTCATCTCTCGAATTTACCCACACTAGTGCCCCACAGTACCATTCTCATCAATATACAACTCAAAGCAAATAGTGCTAAAGAAACAATGTTACCACATGTATATATATTTCCATGTTGTTGGACGCTTAATAAAGCGTCTCGAGTGGGCGTGGCTTCGTCGCTCTCAGCTCTACCACGCCCCTGCCCCTCCTCCCAACCCAATCCAGACCACTATCTTTTCGCTGCCTACAACAACAACTCGAATACTCGCCATTAATTATTTCGGCACCAGAGAATTGCATGGAATGGGTCTGGCCATTTCGAACCGAAATTCCTGCGATGTCTGTAATGGGCTCTTGGTGACCACGCGCGGTCGCGCTTTGTCCAACTCAGGGGGAATTCAGTCTGCATCTAACAAAGCTCTGCTCGCATTCCATTTCCAATCCGAGCCTCGAATCGATCCAATTGTTTGCGATGGACCCCGATGGAGATCATTCTGGTGTGCTTCGCCAGCTGTGAGCGGCCGACGTCTCGACAAAGACACGACTGAATCACGTTACAGAAAAAGTCACTATCATCTCGATTCCATCGATCATCCTTCCACAGTTTCGCATGAACGCGTCTTACTACGTCGCTCTTCAAATACAGTTGTCCTACCAACAATTTTATACAGTACTGAATAAAATTCAGCCGACCCTTTTTTGCACAATTTTGAAATAACACGGTCCAAAACAAAAAGATGTATGTATACAGTGTGTCCCAAAAATGTGCTTCCTGTGCTCATTTAAAGTAACTTTTTCCTTTGCAAGAATGTTGTCCGCGGGTTTGTTAAGGAGTTATTAACGAAAAACACGGACCAATCGGAGCGTTGCTACTGCAGACGGATTCCGGCTCGGCCAATGCCAACGCCACGCTCAGCCGTAGCCGCGCTCCGATTGGTCCCTGTGTTTTCAGTAATAACTCCTTAACGAAACCGCGGAGAACATTTTCGCAAAGGAAAAAGTTACTTAAAATGACCTTGGGAATCACCCCCCTCAAGGAAAATGTTAATCATTCTTCATAACTTTCAGGTTTGGACAAATTAGCGAGCGCGGAGGTCGAAGTAAAGGACATGCAAGAGCAATTGGCAAAGATGAAGCCGCAGCTGGAAAAAGCAGCGGAGGCCACCGCTAGAATGATCCAGAGGATCACTGTCGACACAGTTAGTATGACGCAATTACCGTCTAATTTTCACAATTATCTAAATTAGCAAAATCGATCAACCCTTCCATTTTTTTTCTGACTGTACTGTTGGTAAAAATGCTGCTGGATTTAATTTAATCCTTCGTGGACGAATATCGTATTGGTGACGCATGTGATCAATACTGAAAGCTGCAAACGAACAATTCAATCATTGTCGTAACAAAAGATCAGTGTAAAATATTGTAGGATTTTTAAATAATTCCATTCGAAACGTTTCACAATTACAAATGCCAATGTTTATCACTCGTTCTCGCGTCACGCAATGCCGTCGCTGTTCTCATTCGAATCGATCTAATCGATCTCAATATTTTCTCGTCAATCTTTCCACAAACTATTTTTATTTTTCCTAAAACTGAAGACTGTCATGTAAGATTCACCTTCCGGAAGAAAATATTTTCAACATTTTAACCTTTAGCACTCGAATGATGACTGTAAGGCGTCACCAAAAATTACTGTATCATTATTCAAAATGAATTTTAATTACAAAACATTTCGGTATTGTACAACATGTATAACATGAAAAAGAAATATATAGAAGGGAAATATTCTAGGTCGCGGAAGAAATGATTCGTGTTGGAGTTAAAGTAACTTCGAGTGCAGTTAGTTAACTCTCAAACCATGTAGTCCCATTTTACCGAACAGTGTACAAAGGTTAAACAGTACTTTTACCAAACCGTTCAACGTAACAGCAGTCAATTTCTAGTGAGTCAGAGGCTCGTGATCGACAGCTCTAGCAAAAACTATAATTGTTCCCTAAAGGAAGAAGCAGAGAAAACGAGGCAGGAGGCGAAGGAGCAGGAAGCTATCGCTACAAGGATGAAATCGGAGAACCAAGCAATTAAGGACGAGGCTGAAGCCGATTTAAGTAAGTCTCTAAACGCGATACATTGCGCAACGGTAAAACCAATGAAGACCGACCAGATTTCGTATTTTATCGCTGAGTTTATGTAAACACTCCAGCCCCCAACAGGAAACCCATTAACAGATCTCTTAATGACTTTGTTGTACCTGTAAGGAACTTAATCAATCTCCTGTAAATAACGTTCCAATTTCGTTTTTTTTTTTAATCATTTTCATTCTATTTACCTCTTTAATTTTAACACTAGGTTTACGGAGTACTAAAAGTGGCCAGTTTGGATTATTTTATGAAAATATCAAGAATATATTCAGCCAGATTTTTTGCAGTTTTCATCATAATATACGTTCCGAGGAATAAATGCGTTAAATAAACTTCCTATAAATGCATTTTTACCATCACAATCATTGTAAATTAAAGAACGTAGAAGCCGTCATTTTGACGGGTCCCGTAAATCGAGTGTTAATAACGTTCGTTGCATCCATTACTTTCATGTTAATCATTTCAATTTTCTTTAATCATATAGTGTATGACATTTGCAATTGTAGCGACGAAATCAACGATGTCAACAATGGCACGATTCTGGCGTTAATGGCTAAATGTTTCTAATACAATATACTTGTCGACAAAACTCTTTCTCGAAGTTATATTCTTTTACAAAATTTCAAGGTCGTCAATACTGTTTCCGTACGGGAACCTATATGTTTTCTTTGATATTCTTGTAGAGCATGAAAAACCGAATCCAACGATTACCATGACCATACCATTCCGATCGTTCGATCTCGAGATATTTCTGTCTGGACGGATACGTATTAAAATTTTCATACTAAAGTATCTCGGCATTGAGCTGTCAGAATGGTATGGTCATGGTAGTCGTTGGATTCGTCTTTTCATGCTCTACAAGGATATCGAAACAAAAACATAGGTTACCGGTTGGAAGAATATCAAATAAATCTTCCAAACGAAAAGAATTGCTTACTAAAAAAAAAAAAAAATAAACAAAAATTTCTCAGGTGAGGCACGGCCAATGTTGATAGCAGCGGAGAAGAGTCTGAAAGCGTTGAACAGGAACGACATCACCGAGGTGAAAGCGATGAAACGCCCACCGGTAGGCGTGCTGTTGGTCATCGAAGCGATTTGCATCATCAACAACGTGAAACCGATCAAGGTTCGTAGTTTTACCGTGTGCAATCCAATCGACACTTTGCGTTCTTTGAACATTCAGGCCACATGCATCCGAACGTCCTCGGGAGCGTGCTGTTTCTTTTTTTTTTTTTCTCTCTCTGCGACGAATCCGCGCGTGAAAATCGCTTCGTTTTCCCCGCAGGGCGAGGCCGGGAAATTCGGCAAGGAGGGAGCGAAGATGGATTACTGGACGCCCGGCAGCCAAATGCTCAGCGATCCGGGATACTTCCTGAACACGATGGAGAATTACGACAAAGAAAATCTCACCGCCGAGATGATTAATAAGCTGAAGGTCTACATCGAGGATCCGAACTTCCAGCCGTCCAAAGTACGCAACCGCGGTTCTGCAAAAATTTCATTCGTCATGTTCGATGCAGGACCGATCGAACGCTCGGATTGCGTGTCGGGGACTTTCTTTGAAATCGTGCACAATGTGATACAGTGTGCGTGAAATCGCTGGATATTTGTGACGGGTTCGAATTTGTTTCGGAAATGAGAAAATCCTTTGAATCCAGCGATTTTTCTATGGCTTCACATCAATTGTTATTGACAGTTTTTTTTTTCGCTTTCTGCGATGCAGTGTACGAGAAATTAGGGGAGGGGCGTATGTCATCGCTTTCGACCAATTTCGAATTTGTTTATAAATTGCAGGCATTTCAATGTAGACGGGTTTACTGATCCCAGAGAAATGATATATTCGACATACAAATAAGTTGCACGTGCGAATAAATTGATTTCATTCAAATACGAATGCAGGAATTTTGTTCAAAATTCGTAAAATGTAATATGACAGTTAAATAATGATGCTCAGAAAATGGATTATAAATTACAAGAACATCAGCCTGGCATCTTATCCTTCAAAAGAGTCGAGCGCCGCGAGAATATGACTTTGAATATCTCGGGGAATTTAATAAAATTCTCAAGCAGGAATTCGTCTTTCGTCGACAGACGGGGAAAGTAGGCGACGCACAGTTTAGAGATTTCTAACGAGCAACGGATTGTACCGTTCTCGTCGAAAAGTTTTTAATGGACGAATTCACAATAACGTACAAACTTAAAGTCGGTAATAAACAGACCATTCTGCATTTATTGCATTCTATATTCAATAACCTACATTTTTTGTCTGCTCTATCTAACAGCTGTAATATGAATTTTACAATCGATGTACAAAATGGAGCAATCAATATTTGTAGATACCGTTTCAAAGATACTGTTTCTATTTTAGATCCAATTCGTCTCAAAGGCGTGCCACTCACTATGCCTATGGGTGCACGCGATGTACAATTACTACTTCGTCAACCTGAAAGTGAAGCCTAAAATGGAGGCTCTAGCAATGGCTGAAGAAGCCCTAGTAGAGACAGAGAAAGCGTTGCAGGCGGCCGTGGACAAGCTGCGTGAAGTCGAAGAAGGCATTGATAAACTGAAAGCGCTTCTCCAAGCTGAAGAGGAGAGGAAAGCTGAGCTCGAAAGGCAAAAACAACTCTGCGAGGACAGAATGGGCAGAGCTGTTAGGCTTATTGCTGGCCTGGCAGAAGAACAGAAAAGATGGAAGATCACCGTTGCTGACATCCACAAGGCCTTGAAGAACGCTATCGGCGACATCCTTCTCGCTTCTGGTACGAAAACGATTTTCTCACTGTTTCAGAGATCTCAAGGACATCGAGGTGCGTTTCAGAAAACAAAAGTTCACGTTTTCTTTTTTTTTTTTTTTTTAAATATTTCTAGATCGTCGAGGTTCTTCTTAAAATGAGACTTCAGCACACAATATTCCAAACTCAAAAATGCTACATATGCAACGTGCAAAAATCATTAATTAGGCCAACAAATATTTTACATTCGTGATATATATGCAAAATGTAAAATATTTGTTTGACTTGCTGGATGTACCATAGTAAAACCGTCCATGAATATTTAAAAAAAATTTGATTTAATATGCTACAATAATTTACATACCTTTACAAAAATGCATAAACTTTGTAATATACATTTAAACGACCTCGATGAATATTTATAGATCGTTATCGTTAAAAGAATTCCTGAATAGCTGTCTCCAGATTAAAAAATTCGAAGCAATTTTTTAATTTAAATGACGCAAAAATAATTTTCAATATATGTACTCAATATGTACACAATATATATATATACCATATAATTTTCATATGATGACTTGCATACAGAACGTAGAAAACTCTCCGATACGGTTTTACAATTACGAAATTCACTATAATTTCTGTAATTGCATCCAATTTTTCGTGAGAAATACTATTTAACCGCTGGCTAAAACTTCTCGCAATTTTCCTGGAAATCGAAACCGTACCATGTTTCACTGCTCCGCACGTAGGCTGATTACGCCTATTGCCTGATTAATTGCTATCACATTCTACTTATAGACTCTCGAGCGTCCTATCCATTTACCCGATCTAAATGGTTCGTGTTTCAACGTTTTCCACGAAAGCTTCTTCTATTTCAGCATCGTTGCCATGAATCTTTCCTAACGTTTGCAGCAGAACATTCTTATCAGAGATTATATTTATCCATAGGTGGTTTGTCCTTAATTTTCTTAACACGTTGACTGCCGGACGGATTTTCCATGATTTTTCCCAGGCGCCAACATGAACTTTTCATTATGCGATGCATATTATGATGAAATATAGTTCCCAGCAAATAATATGAGTTATAAAATCATGTTTGAAGCATTTTTTTTGGTGGGGGTCACCGGTGCCCCCCACGGCGTTGTAGGCAAGTATTACTTTTTTTTTTTAAACAATCGTGCTTCAGTTGCTAAGTGATTACTCTCAGTGTTTCGAAAAAAAAAAAAAAAAATTATTTTGTATGTTCTATATTGCATTAATTTCTTCAAACCATTATAGTAACAATGGTATTATTGAAAAATTGATCAGTATCCATATTTACTATAATTATGTACTTTTAGTATTGACCACGCAGCCGGTCACCGGTGGCCCCCACGGCGCTGTAGCAAAGTCGAGTGCCGGTCACCGGTGACCCCCACGGCAGTTAACGCGTGTTAATACGGGATTCCCGAAATAATCGGAAAATTTTCGGGAATCTCGAAATTTTTGGGAACCCGAACCGACCCTAGTTCCGCACGCGAGATTTGCAAGGCTCCGGGGGTGCCAGCCCTCGTTTGTTAATAATGCAAAGATGGGACTGTTCTGTAGTCAAAAGCGCCAGATAAATGTTAAATCTAGGGTCCTCGGAAGTCCTACTTTTGCGTTTTTTAGTCGTAATTTGCAACATTGGGGGCATTTCAACCGCGTTGGAAGAGAGTGATTGAACTAAAATGGGACAGCCAGTATATGGGCAGTCGATTAGAAGTTTCCGAGTCTCGATCAACTAGCCAGGCTTTTTCCAATCGTTTTTCACCTCGGACAGGAGCGATAGCCTACTTGACGCCGTTCACGGACACGTACCGAGCCAGCCTATTGAGTTCCTGGCAGGAACTGCTGGAGGGTGTGCCTCACACGCCGGGCAGCGACCCGGTCTCGACTCTCGCCGATCAGGTGGAGATAAGAAGATGGCAGATCGAGGGCTTGCCAAGGGACAGCTTATCCGTGGAGAACGCGGTCCTGGCGATGCAGTCTAGTCGATGGCCACTTTTCATCGACCCCCAGGCACAGGCGAACAAGTGGATACGCTCCCTGGTGAGTCGAGTTCGGACACTTAACCGTATACCGCCGAAATTCCCTCGGAATCTGCTTGCTCTGCAAAAAAATTTTTCAAACAAAAGTTGTCCGACATCAAACAGTGCACCACGATACAATCATCGATTTTTTTATGTTCCACTATTTTAGCGAGATGTGAAGATGACGATGTGAGATGTTTCGTATCGAACGCTGAGTAACAAACTGTTGAGGTGTACGGGGTCAAAAGTAGATAATTATCGAGATATTCAAAGAATAATTTCTCTAGTTTTTTAACGAGATTTCAAGGTCACTGATACTTTTTTTAACAGAACCCCTGTATTTTTTCTTCGATATTCTTCTAGAGCACGAAAAGTCCGTTCCAACGACTACCAACATCATCCCATTCCGATCGGTCAATCTCGAGATAATTGTGTCTGAAAGTTCATTATTTAATACCTTCAGATACAAATATCTCGAGATTAAGCGATCGGGATGGGATGGTGTTGGTAGTCGTTGGATTCGGTTTTTCGTGCTCTGTAAGAATAATCTAAATAGAAAGTACAGATTGCCATTTTAAAAAATCTCGTAAAAGAATGCCCGTGTAAAAAGATTTTTACCTCTCTTGAGGCAACATAACTTTATGTCGCGAAGTTGGTTCTTATAATAATGAAGAAGGTAGATGTTTAACTGATTCCAATTAAATAAGACGCTCTGTACACGTGTAAGGAATAGTTAACAATATATGTACACCGTTGAATAATAGTAACTTATATCATAGATTCTCGCAACTATCGAGATAATCCATAAACTTTTGGGAGACAGTGTACGTTTCCATCGCCATCTCCGAAATAAGAAAAGGTTAAGCCTGATTTATATTCTCCACGCTATGCATACAAACTACAGTTCTCGAAAAAATCGTAAAACGGCAAGGGTAGAAAGCCTTGTGACACCATTTCTCGTTTTGCTATGCGTGGGCTGCGAATGTGTGCTAGGATGAATCATAGCTATACTTGGGGAAAATTAATATTGAGATTTTCTTTTTAATTCTATAGTCGACAGATAAACACCATCCTAAATTGTACACGTCACAGTGAGCAAAATAACACGATCAAAATTGAAAAATTATAGTCTGTTTCTGGGAAGAAGATAGAAATATGAAATATGTTCATAGCCATACCAGCTGCCCATCCCACTTTCATATTACTTCACGCTTGCGGGATAAGAGTAGAGTGGACAGCTATCATGGTTGTGGACGTATTTCAGTGTCCCCTTCCGAAAAATAAACTTTTATTCGTTTGAATTTCCATTGTACTTTCCAAAATAATTATTTTTGTAAGATAAATATGAAACTTTGAATATGTTTTGTGCTTGAACAGTTACGGCTACAGAGTTCTAATTTGCACGAAAATGTTTTATTAACTCCCCAAAACGACAAACAAAAAAGTGTACTTTCATATCAAATTATCTACACTAAACTTGTACAAATAATTGTTAAAATGACAAGGCCGATTAGTAAACCTCTTTTCGAAGCTTCACAAAAATAACCATCAAATCGAAGGAGTTCATTTAACGAAACAAAGGCTGCATAATTAAGGTACCTCTTTCGTTGAATTACGTGTTAATCAGCTTTGTATATCTTTTCCTGAGAATGAGAGGCAAGGAGACGTAACTTCGCTTAAGTATCGCGTAATTAGACTGAAATCTGGGAACGAACAGGCTCGAGGCTAAAACACTTTATGCGATAATGCGCACCTGAGACCTGACGAGAGTTTAAAATTCATTGCTACCGTTGTTTTACTGCTAGTAAACCATCCTGAAGCTCCTATATCCTACATAACACATTTTAGTTTGATTAACTGCTCCCCTTGCAATTGAATTCCAAGGGTCCTTACCCAATTCATCTGCCCGCCATTCTTCATTCGCTCGGAAAATGCGAAATTATATGCGAATGACGTACATGAATATTATTATGAGCGGAACAAATTTTGTGACCTGCCCCATTTATTTGGAACAGCTTCATAAATATTTTAACAGGCATATTTGAAGAAAGTGAAAAGAATTTTTTCCGAAGATTATTCTTTCAAGCGATTTCAAGGTCATTAGTACTTTTCAAAAGCATACCTATATTTCTGTTTCGATATTCTTGTAGAGCATGAAAAGACGAGTCCAACGACTACCATGACTATACTGTTCCGACCACCTGATCTCGAGACACTTATGTCTGAAGAAAGTGTTAATGCCATATCTTTGAGACATAATTATCTCTGGATTGAGCGATCGGAATGGTATGATGTTGGTAGTCATCGAACTCGGCTTTCCGTGCTCTGTAACAATATCGCAGAAAAAATATAGGTTTACATTTAACAAAAACAACCTTGATAATCTTGATTCAATGTCTGCAGCAAACGATATTTATGGCAACACTTAACATGTTCCTCTTACGTTATTGTAGTACAAGGACCAAGGGATATCGGTCGCAAAGATGGCAGACAAAGACATCCTCCGTGTCCTCGAGTCCTGCGTGCGGTTCGGCAGAGCTTGTCTGATAGAGAACGTTGGCCTAAAACTCGAGGCCGGCTTGGACTCCATACTTATGCGATCGTTGTTCGAGCACGGTGGCCAATTATGCGTCAAGATCGGCGAGAACATCGTCCCTTACAAGAGCGAATTCCGTCTGTTTCTGACTACTCGACTCTCGAACCCACACTACACGCCGGAAACCTCGGTGAAGATACTGCTAGTCAATTTCGCGCTCACAGCCACGTAAGTCGCCAATTTGTTTAATTAACCGCAACGACACCGAGCAATCCCACCGATGTGAAATTTAATTAAACGCCTACGCTGTAGCGGTTGCGCATAAACCATAAATAGGAGCACCGAAATATCTCCATTATTTTTGGTGACGTGAGAATAAAGTGATACAATTTTAAAAGATATATTTGATGACATAGTGAGAAGAATCTATTCTCAAGGTTATTCTCTCGAGATTTCAAGGGCTTTTCAAGGTAATCTATGTTTTCGTTTCGACATTGTAGAGCATGAAAAGGCGAATCCAACGACTACCATGACCATACCCTTTCGATCACTCAATTCCGAAATACTTGTGTCTGAAAAGTATTAAATAATAAATTTTCAAACACAATTATCTCAAGATTGAATGATCGGAATGATGTGATGTTGGTAGTCGTTGGAATGGACTTTTCGTACTCTACAAGAATATCGAAGAAAAACACAGGGTTCTGTTAAAAAAAGTGACCTTGAAATCTCGTAAAAGAAAGTAACCGCGAGAAAGAATTTTGTCTACTGTTATATTTTATTACAAAAATGTGGCCGTTAATGCTAAAATCGTACTACAGTTATTAGTATTTCCGCGTCTCCCGTATCGCACTAAACATATTCGAAAAAATATTCGACATATCTTTGAGTAAAATCCGTGTATATGGTAACGATGCGTGTTCGGTTTGAAAAGCGGTCTAGAGGATCAAGTGCTCTCGTTGGTCGCGATCCAAGAGCGGCCGGATCTCGAACAGGCAAGGAACGCTCTTATTATATCAAACGCCGAGATGAGGAACGAACTGTTGGAGATCGAGGACAGGATCTTATACAGGCTTTCGTTGTCGGAGGGCTCGGCCGTCGATGACATCGACTTGATTCTAACCCTGGAGGCTTCAAAAGTCAAAAGCGAGGAGATCAAGGTACGCTTATTGCGAACACTATGCCCGTTGTCCGATTTCATAGCGGTGCTCCTACGATCGAAACTTTTCTAATCATTTCGACGTCTAGTTTTCGTTCTCGTATCGGATTTCACTGAGCGATCGAAGCTCTTTCACAAAGTAAAGTCTGCTTCTCATCCCCTACAGGCAAGGACACTAGAACCGGGCATATAGGAGAGTCAGTTGATTTATTTTAAATTCAATTCTATTTGTGAATGCAGTTTCGAATTCTCCATGTAGCAGTAGTAAGCTGCTTGTGGTGTGAGGCCGATGATTAATATTAAATCTGCTACCGTATCAATAATATATAATAATATACAGGGTGTTTCACCTAACTCGAGCATCTAAAATATCTCGCTTGTTTTTTATGATAGAAGAAAATTTCAGAGGAAAACATTAGTTGGTTCAGAGGGGCAAATATTATGATAGGCAAACAAATTTGTTCAAGGTTATATTTTTTGAGATTTCAAAGTCAACGAAGTTTTTTTATATGGAACACACACACTACACTTTTATTATCGCTATATGATAGCCGGGGTCAAGACGAATTCAGCGACCTGTAATATTATGACCTTCACGTGACCTTGCCCCTCTGGTCATAAAAAACAAGCGAGATATTTTAGATGCTCGACTTAGGTGAAACACCCAGTATAATAATAATGATAATTTGCTGTTATAGAAATTTCTTTCATTGTGCATTCTGCGGTTAGAGCGTATCTGTACTGTTATAGTGAACCTCCGATTTCTCCCTTGGAAAAGTAGACTGTAACAATAGTTTCTCGTGTTTCATGCTGTTAGGTGAAAATGGAAGAAGCGGAGATCACTCAGGCGGACATCGAGATGACCAGGTCGCTGTACATTCCCGTTGCCATTCGAGGACAGATACTATTCTTTTGCCTCTCCGATCTGCAGTATATTGATACGATGTACCAGTACTCACTTGAATGGTTCGTCGAGATCTTCAACAACAGCGTCAAAGCTGCCGAGAAGAGCGGTACTTTAAAATTATTATGTTCTAGGCTTCTGAGAACAATTTTTGTTAACGGCCCAAACGACTGGTTCCTAAATTTTTCTTTGACAATTGCTGAAATTATAAGAATATTTTCGTCAAATTTTCGAACGAACTTCTTCATCGAAGTTACTGGCATTAATATTCGGACACTCTTAAAAATACGATAACTCTCTTAATGTTGCACCGTACGACTTGGATTGTTTTTTAGAAGTTAGAACAATTTACTAAACCTCGTGGGAGAAAAAGTTTGAGAAGACTGCAATTCGTCCGAATTGCACAGAAAATATTGAAAGTTGTTTCTCACAACTTTTTTGTGTGGACCTATATTGAAAGTTTAAAAAATACTTGGACTCGTACCATTCTCGAAACTGGTAAAATTTAATTTTCGATTACTTTTCGGATCCACTTTATATGCATATTTGGGGGGCATGTTATTGCAAAAGCGAGTCAAAAAAAAAAGAGTTATGTGTATTAGAGCATCAAAGTGTCACCTATCGGTCGCCGGACAGTGAGAGTAGGGTCGGTCGTCGGACAGTGTTTACGGTGATTAATATTTATGGTACACCGAACCGGGGTTGAGCAGAGCAAACAGGGGTGGCGTCGCATTCCGATTTGCCGTGTCCCTTCGTTTCCCACGGCCCTCGTCCTTCTTCCTTTAGTCCGAAGGACGTGGATGGTGTCGTAGATAAAAACTTGAATCGCCGTCACGTACAGAATCTCTCGTGTCTAGCTTTACACCCGAAGACGCGCCGTGTGTCTGCGAACTTTTATTAAAATTTACTGTCGACCCGTCGAATCGAGTCCGACTCAAGCGAACTCCTTCCGATGCGATATGAGTGTATCTCTGTACAGGGTGTTTCCTATTATTGCTATTTCAAGCCGATTATCGTTGCAGCAAATATCGAAGAGAGGGTTACGAACATAAACCAGAAGTTCACGTTCTCCCTGTTCTCAAACGTCTGTCGCAGCTTATTCGAAAGGCACAAGTTGCATTTCGCGTTCCTTGTTTGCGCTCGGATTCGAATCAACGACAAATTGATCGATCCGGACGAGTGGAGACACTTTTTAGCAGGCCCTGAGCCGCTTCAAGTAAGATTAGCAAACCATTTCCCTATTATCATTAAAATACATCAATTCCAAAAAGAATTTTCATTGGCAACCACATTAAAAACAGTTTCAAATTGCACCTACTCATATTTGTCATTATTGTATAAAATACGCGACCCGTTAGTGACTTTCTGAAGAAAAAATAAAATACACAAGATGACCCAAAAATATACTTCCTTGAAAGGGGTGATTCCCGAGGTCATTTGAAGTAACTTTTTCCTTTACAAAAACGTTCTTCGCCGCTTTGTTGAGGAGTTATTAACTAAAAACACGGACTAATCAGAACACAGGTTCCGCTGAGCACGGCGTTGCCATTGGCCGAGAGGAAATCCACCCGTAGTAGCCGCGCTCTGATTGGTCCGTGTTTTTCGTTAATAACTCCTTAACGAAGCCACGGGGAACATTTTCACAAAGGAAAAAATTACTTCAAATCACATCAATAATCGTCCCTTTCAAGGAAGTACATTTTTGGACCTCAAGGCTTAAATATTGATTACAAAAGAATTTGATCCCAACCCAACAGAAAGGAACAATAATGCCCGCTTGAAATCTTCGTCACTAACTTGTAATTAAACGTAGAAGCGTCAATCTACATATTGCCAAAAATATTGAAAGTATTGAAAAGAACAAGTTTTAAACAACTCGTCACCCGTAATCTTTCGTTGATCTGTCAAGATATCGAAACATAGATGGATCGGTAGATTCGCAACACGCGTTCCAGATAGGATAGGGCACCAGCTGTGAAATTGATGGAATACATAAAGATTTCCCTGTAGGACCAGGCAAACCCATCGCCAGATTGGATCACGCCGAGATGTTGGAAAGAAATCCAGGCATTAGAGAACTTGGACAAGTTTGCGAACTTCATCGATTCCTTCCGGAAATCGCTGGGCCAGTACAAAAACGTGTTCGACGACCAGGAGGCGCATCTGTGAGCGAAACCGAGGCTTACCGAGCCCCCGTCGCGTCTTTTTTCACTGCCTCCACTCATTTTTAATCTAATTTGCAACTTTCTCAGCTATCGAAGTTTTAAATTCCCCGCGTAGTCTATGGTGCATTCGCAAAACTCACCCGTTCGGTGTTTCTCCAATCAAACTTTTTCATCATTCGTTGGTTTTTAGAATCCCTCACAGGCGGAATCGGTTTTCTCAATTGCTCGATATCACTGTATAAGTTTCGATCTTTTTTTATGTAATATTTGAGGAGTTGAATTCGACTGGAGTTTGTCTCTCGTTTGCCCGGTCTTCGTAGATTCGCGATAAGGTAGAGTGACTACATTACCGTCAAAAAATGGTTTTACTTAAAGTTTGCTCAAGTCTGTGTCTGAAGGGTGTGAATGGAAATTATTAATTAAAAAGTCACGTGATTATTCCGGGCCCTTAAGATCTTGAGGGCAAACATTTTTTCTGCTTCAACCAGAAAAGCTACGAGAACGTTTCTTGCGTAGAATTATTCCGCGAACTCTCTCGAATGCAACGGTATATTATTTCATGGAATCATAAACATTGAAACAGGTTTAAAAAAATATTTAAAGCGAGGGGCAGCACCGTTAACTTTTTATTTCTGAAATTCAGAGCCACGTATCCGATGCCCTGGGAATCAGAGCTAGACGATTTCCAAAAGATGCTAATCCTGAAGTGTTTGCGTCCCGACAAGGTGACAAATGCTATGCAGATATATTTAGCAAAACACCTGGGTCGCGAATTCGTCGAGCCGCAAACCACCGAGTTGTCCGCGGTGTATAACGAGTCTTCACCAACTACGCCCATCGTGTTCATCCTCTCCGTGGGCACAGACCCTGCAGCAGAGCTGTACAAATTTGCTGACAGGCTGAAAATGACCACAAAATTGCTTGCTATATCTCTTGGCCAGGGTCAAGGTCCTCGGGCTGAAGCTATGATGAGGATGTCCGCTGAACAAGGCAATTGGTGCTTCTTCCAGGTAACGTCCATCCTCAAAAGATCCTTAAAAAACCGCCAAAAAGAATCTCTGAAAAATATATTCCTTGTGTTAAAATTGCTTAATCAAAAAACAAAAAGATTTTGTTGCAGTGTTCACCTCTTTTGTCTTATGCTTCATTTTAACTAATTGCTTTGCATTCATGATCTGTTATTGGGCTTTATTCATTTCGATATTTGGCTTTAACACTGTGACTGCCAAACTAGAAACCACAAAAATTCTATAATCAAAGTAAGTTATTTAACGAAATAAAAATTGAAAAAAATTAAATATATATTACATTGTGTAGTCCTCCAACTTTCTTACATTTTACTGATCCTAAACAAATTTGGTGCAATGAATATATTAACATAAAAATTTATTTTAAAACCTGGACAATTAATTCCGTCACCCACATATGGATGACATGGCAGTCAACGTGTTAATATTGTCATTAATAGATGGAACTAACAGCATAAGGTGTAACTTATAAGATTGGAAATAGGATGCTATATTTCGGTTACTTGAATAATGTCTAAGTCTGCTACGAACGCGTTTATGTCAGCAAATTTTATTACATAAATCGGTGGCCACTGTATTGCGGTAATTTGTTAGAAGGGAATCAGCATGATCGCGGCGTGAAACGTTGCATGCAAATCGAGGGACGGCTTTCGTATGAAAGGGTGGCTTCGTGGTGTCCCATGACAAAAAGTATTGCGATCGTCGATCAAAGGAACGTTCTCATTCAAGAAAAAAAAGGCAAACTCGGAGATAGGAAGAGCGAGAGGGAGGGGGGAGATAGGTGTGAAGATAGAAAAGAGAGAAACGAGGGTTTTTTCCGAGCTGATGAGAGAAAGGACAGGGAAGGAAGAGGTATTCTCCTTTATCTAGAATCTAGAGGAATGTGTACAGGGTGTCCCAAAAATATTGTACTTCCTTAAAAGGGGCGATTCCTGGGGTGATTTGAAATAACTTTTTCCTTTGCGAAAATGTTCTCCGTGGCTTCGTTAAGGAGCTATTAACGAAAAACACGGACCAATCAAAGCGCGGCTACTGAGGACGCGTTCAGCGGAACCTGTGCTCTGATTAGTCCGTGTTTTTAGTTAATAACTAAACAAAGCCGCAGAGAAGATTTTCGCAAAGGAAAAAGTTACTTCGAGTCACCTCAGGATACACCCCTTGCAAGAAAGTAACAACAATTTTGGGACACCCTGTATGAAGAGGGTCAGCGAGGAAATGATTTATCAAAACGGAAAATGGGTCTGGGTTTGTCAGTTGGTAGCGAAACGAAAGAAGAAACTGGGTTCATGGCGAAATAAAGCTGCAGACGAGGTGTGGGAGTAGACTAATCAAACAATGTATCTTTTGGACAAAGGCTCGTTTTCTATCTAGAGTGCCTTTTAACTGGGGATGCGAGTTAATTCGTCATTTCAGATCACAGTTGCTTTAGAGAAACTGTTAATTTTCTTCGTAATTCAACGAATGACGCTGTGTCATAGTTAGCGGATTTTTATGCAAAATAAAAATTATCCACGTTAACTGCATGAGAAAGAAGCTATATGGGTCTTTATTCCTTTTATAAAATAATAAAACAGCATTTTTTAAAATTCTCTAAACGCTTTCTCTATTTTGCGTTAGATCCACGCTTTTCTTTACAAATATGTTAAATCGTGTCCATACAGAATTGTCATTTGGCACCGAGCTGGATGCCAGAGATGGACACGCTGGTCGAGGCTCTGTCAAGAGGCAAGAGCCATCGCGACTTCCGGTTATGGTTGACCTCTGCCCCTTCACCGGACTTCCCAGTTAGCATCCTTCAGAACAGCAGCAAAATGACTATCGAGCCTCCGCGAGGCATAAAGGCAAGCAACAATATTTTATTAACTGCTTAACACTTTGACTGCGGATTTAATGCGGATTTATGATCAAAATGTCTAGTTAATTAATGTTTCTAAAATTACCGAAAGAAGAAATACATTTTAATTCAACCCGTGTTTCTTAAAATTCAAGTAGATTATTTTGCATAAAAATTCCCAGTCTACTCATTACTAGACTGTGGAGCTTTAACCAAAATAAAAATTGGACAAACTGGAGTAAAATAGAAATTTGTTTCCAGCCTTAATAGGTTCAATAAGTCTAGAAGAGTGTAACAACATTTTTTAATTCTTCGAACATTCTTATTATTTTGCGTTTCTCCTACGCATTTTTATCACAAGTGCATAAAATTCGCAGTCTATTCATTACAATCTTCTTCAATTTCAACAACGACCGACAGCCCGCTTAGCAATACTTTATCGAACGCAAGGCCCAAAATCGTGTGTCCACTGTGTCCAGATATGAAATAAAAAATACAAGCAATATTAAAACTGTTTTCCAGTTCACGGGAACGTCTTCTTTTTATTTCTTCTGGCACTAGGCGAACATGTTCCGAGCATACCTGACCCAAGTGGTGGAAATGCAATCGTTCCTCGAATCCACTCATCCAAAAGTTCCTCAATTCAAGTGGCTGGTCTTTTCCCTGGCACTATTCCACTCGGCCCTTTTGGAAAGAAGGAAATTCGGGCCCTTGGGCTTCAATATACCGTACGAGTTCACTGACGGTGATCTGACCATATGCGTCTCGCAACTTCACATGTTCCTCTTGGAGTACGACACGGTGCCGTTCAAGGTCATTCCGCTAAGTCTTGCCCATAATAATTTGACCGAGTTAATCATTTGCTAGGATCTTGGTTCGATTTTTATTCGTAAAGGTTCTGATATACACTGCCGGTCACATCAACTATGGCGGACGAATCACTGACGACTGGGATCGTAGGTGTGTCTTGACAATCCTCGAGGACTACTACAAACCGGAAGTCCTCTCGGCGGCCTACACGTACGACCAATCAGGACGCTATTACCAAGTAATAATTTTTAGATCATTCGACAACGAAACTACTGAACCAATGAACCATTTAGACGTAAGTAGACTGCTGATTTTACGCATTTATAACGAAAAGTAACACATCGAAAGCTGAAAATGCGTTGGATGAATTGAAGGAAATTATTATATTGTTTTCGACTTTCTAAGACGATTATAACGGAACTCACATTTTCGTTTAATTTCGGTTTGTTACAATTTTTATTTCGCATAAAGATCCGCAGTCTAATCATAAGACATTTGAACCATTGAATCTTTTAATTGTTTTCTCTTCTTTCTCACATTGAAAAAAAAAGAAATTTCTCGGTTACTAGAATACTTTTTGCACCGCTCGTTGCAGTTACCAGAAACGGCAACGTTCGAAGAATACATCGAGTATATAAAAACGTTTCCTTTAAACGACGAGCCGGAGATGTTCGGGATGCACGCGAACGCGGACATAAGCTGCGCCCAGGCGGAAACGTATTCATGCCTAGAGACGTTGCTTGCGCTTCAGCCTAGAGAAGTCGGAGCTGCTGCAGCCAGCACCGAAGAAGTCACCACGCAAATCGCCGAAGACATGCTCTCCGAAATGCCTGGAACCTTCGACTTGGTCGCTATGCAGACCAAGTACTTTCAATCGTGACCCCTAAATTCCTTTTGCTTCTCAGAATTTACTGTAGTTATCAACTATAAATTTTTAGAACGTCTACTATGTACCATGCTGGGTACTGGTTTTAGCCAAAGAGAAACACCGATTCGAGAAAATTGTTATTACCTTCAGTCTAGATGGTACTGCCAATGTGAATGTAGGTAGCATTTCATAAAAGTCTTTGGCTAAAATACGCGGTACTGTTCTGGAGCATAGCGATTAAAATTGTATACAGGGGTGTGAACATTTAAAGCTTAAAATTTTCTAGCTTTTCCAGTGTTTCGGGAAATATTTAGAAAATCGAATTAGTTGCCACACACTGCACAAAGTAACGATTCCAGGTACCCTGTTTTATACGAGGAGTCCTTCAATACCGTGTTGCTGCAGGAAGCGATACGGTACAATGGGTTATTAGTGGTGGTAAAGACATCGTTGACGGACCTCCTGAAAGCTTTGAAGGGGTTGGTGGTGATGTCCGAGCTGCTCGAAACTGTAGCCAATAGCTTGTACAACAACAGAATACCGAAAGTTTGGCAGGACAAAGGTTATCCGTCGTTGAAGCCACTTGGTGAGCCTGTTTTCAATTAAATCGAAATACCTCGATTGTCTCGGTCACTGGCGAACTCTTCTTTAAAGATCACTGCTTGGTTATGCTGCAATGCATTTTTCCTTCTACTCTGTTGAATATCTCGTTTTAATGACCGGCTTCGTACAACTTCACCAACCAATTATTAATCAGCTGGAAAACTCGTTACATTTTGAGATTGACTTGGAAGCTGTAAAAGACAGACGAACAATATTTACAAGATTTAATTTAATTATATTAGATTATGTTTGAAATTGTCTACAAAATCCCGGGCTGTACCGCAAAGGTTTTTCGAACGCCAGTAGGTAACATTTTAATCGTTTTACTCGTTTTTAATTGTGTAATTTGGAAATGCAGGTGCCTGGTTTCTCGATCTGAAAGATCGAATCGCATTCTTGAGATCATGGGAGGCAAATGGTATACCCGCGGCGTTCTGGATCTCTGGTTTCTACTTTCCGCAAGCTTTTCTGACTGGAACGTTGCAGAACTACGCGAGGAAGCACGTTGTTTCCATTGACACCATTGATTTTAGCTTCCAGGTACGCCCCACGATCAAATTACTTCCCAAGTTATTTCTGTTTCGAAACACATGGGAAATAGACGATTTTGCATTAGCAATTTGCATGTTTACTGTCAAATTCGAAACAACCCGATCCTTAGGGTCATACATTTTGATTGCTGGCTTGTTTAAAACATGCGTTTGTGTTTATCAGCTGTAGGTATATCTGCTTTCAAAAATATTTTTCGGCACTTTTGTAATTAAACGCTGAAATGTTGTACATTAAACTTTGACTTTGGATGCATTTGTAATCTTGAACTTTGACCTTTGCTGAGTTTGCAAGTGGAATATTGAACCCGAAACCTCGAACCATGAATATTGAACATTGAACTTAAAAGCGTTTGCACCTTGAATATCGAGCCTTGAACCTCCCACCATTTGAATTGTGAAATTTAATTTGTTTGAATCTACAACCCTGAATTATTTGAACCCTAAACCTTGAACACTTAAACATTAAAACAGTTGAACAACACTTGGACCCTGAACTACAAATAATGAATCGTTTTGAACCATATTTAAGTCTCACACAAGCTCTGGAGCAAACAGAGCTCAATGCATGTGTGGAATATAACTTCCATGGTGTTCAATGTATCGAAACTGAATGTTACAGGTATTGAACGCCATGCCAACCCAGAGGCCAAAAGATGGCTGCGCGATCTACGGTCTGTTCCTTGAAGGATGTCGTTGGAACGTTAACCACCTGGACGAGTCCCTTCCCAAGGAGTTATATACCGGTATCCTGCACCTTTATCGCATTGAATTGTGAATATTTCATTGAACCGATTGGTTCATTGCTCGTTTATCTGTTCACAGATATGCCTCCAATTCTATTGTTGCCCGAACTGGGCCATCGAGAGCCTCCAAGGATCTATACTTGTCCTGTTTACAAAACCATTCAGAGGGCAGGGACTTTGAGCACAACAGGACACTCAACCAATTTCGTCCTACCTATGGAAATACCCAGCAGAAGACCACAGGCTCATTGGATTAAACGAGGAGTTGCCATGATCTGTGCTCTAGATTATTAACTATAGGCAGTATTATAATTCTTATATTTTTATTTTATTGCTTTGATTTTTCATTAAAAAAATTAAAATTATGATTGAGAAATATTTTGGGAGAAGCTTTTCTGTGTACCTGATAAATGTAGTATTATGTTTACAAGAATTATGGATTAAATTCATTTGAACTTTACATAAAACATATGGGGATTGTTAATTTATAATTATTTATTGGTAGTTTTACGCTTTCCACGACACGGGAGATGAATATTATGGACAAAGTCATATTAGTAAAAACAGTTTAATACACCGGATTTATTTGTAACATTGCAACGGTACAAGAAATTGAGAAAATGTGCTCCGTCGTTGTCTGCAGAGCTACTTTATTTGTCATTTTCATACTTCTTCGGATCCTTCCTTTTGGATCTCTTGTGTTCCTTTTTGCCCCATACCACGGTCCATGCTCCTAACAGTATAGCTACAATAAAATGTGTGAAATCGCTTAATTAGGACTTAACTACCTTTCTGCATTTTTTACGATCTATTCTAAAACAAAAACATAATGTTTTGCTGTGCACAAATTTTCTAACAGATAATATCTGGCAATATTACCAACAATGTTTGTTTCAATTTCTTTAAGGATTCTCGAGAAGTTCTCCATTAATATTGACAAGGTTATTCGACAAGAATAATCATAAAAAATATTCAGCATTATTCCACAACAATAAACGTAACAATTTTTCTTTTCGTTCCTGAAGGATTCTCCATACATAAATCGCATTTATCGTTTCTTAAGAAAAATATCGAGAAATTAGGAACGATGATAGGGACCACTTGAAGTCATAATACCTGGAGTCGCAAACATAGTATTTTCCACAGTTATCCTGATCGCATTTGGCACCGTCCGTGACAAGAAATGTACCCAGTATTTTTGTTCGAACCCGGTTAGTGTGTAAAACACAATCCCGCGTATTCGAACTGGAATAGTCCCGAATTCAAGGCCCATCATACACGATTTCTCAAATTGCCATTGACAGTTTAAAAACAGTCCAGGAAACAAAGGAATGTTTAAATATTTCGATCTACTGTACCCATACATACGCGAAAAATATCGCTGCGTAAGTATAAAATATTGAATACGTGAGGAAATTCTGGGAACACCTTTTCGAAAAGTAAGTATATAAAAGTAAGTAGAAAAACACTTTCGTATTTATCTACTCAAAATCGAGTCAAATTTAACCAAGCAAACAACCATCTTGCATCCTCTTTTTATCCTGGATCAGTACCTGCATCATCTTTTAGGCTGAATCAGAGCCTACATCATTTTTTAACATAGAAGTAGCATTCACTCCAGCTTTATTTGGAATCCGCTGCTAATGATGCAGGTTCTGGTCCAGGCTAAAAAAATGATGTAGGTTCTGGTCCAGGCTAAAAATTAGACTAGAGAGCAGCACTATACCGGTGTTACTAAAATCACAGACGAGGAATAGGAGTAGACCAATCACCACCATATGGTATTTTCTGTCTCACACAAAAACACTCGGGGGATCGGGGGGCTCCCCCCCCCGAAGGGGGGAGCCCCCCGAGCGTGAGACAGAAAAATACATTGGGTGATTGGTCTACTCCTATACCTCGTCGGTGCTAAAATCCCGGGTGTGAGCACTCTCATTTCCTCTCTGCTATCAAATAACAGATCACCGGTTCAATAACTTTCTCTACCTTTTCGCCATCTCAAATATTTATTCCAAAATATGTACACAGTTCATAATAAACATAAATCGACATCCACAAAGGAATTAACGTATGTATATACATCTAAACATACATAGATTACGTACAAAAATGTAATCTTTTAAAATATCCTCAATTTCAAACCAGAGAATGATCTATGGGAGCACATTCAGCAATTTTCTTTGGGATAACAAACTTCTCCGGATCCTGCTCCAATAAACATCCTAACAGCCTTGGCACTGACATCACAGTGCCAGATATCACCAAGGGATAGTCTTTTCCACCATGTATTGGATATGCAATTAACAGTCTCTTGCTAAAGTAGCTACCACACATAGAAATGTGTCCAACTTCAATATACTGTTTTGAGTATGGTGACCATAGTTCAAAAGAGACACGCATGGACTCCCAAGGTTTCAATTCTGAAGCAGATCTCACAACAACTTGATAATGATCGCAGACATTGTTGTACAACTTAGACATTGTATTTAATAGTCTCTCGAACTCGTCCTGGTACTCTGAACTGTTTCCATCCTTGACCATAGTAAACACATGTGCAACAGAGGCCTGACAAACGGTAAACAAACCAGTTGGTGTAGAAGTCGGTGGGAAAGGAGTATACTGTCTCCCAGTAGCAAAATACCTCAGTGGAAAATAATTATGGTTAATCAACTGCTTCGAGTGCATGGCTAGAAATGACATCAAGCTTGCACCTCCAACAAGGTGCATGTTGTTTGAAGATTTTTTGTCCACTTCGCTATGGTTGTCTATCACAAAGGCATGCATTGGGTCCTCATGGTTCAAGCCAGACCCCTCCACTACCAGGCTGCGACTGAAGTCTGAGCCTGTCACTCTGATCATGTTATCCTCACTAAAAATCTTCCCAGCGTAGCTCAAAGCACCCAACTCAAACAGAGCTGCATCGTTGCACAGATAATATTGCATGGGGTTCTTGTATTCCAATAGACCAAGATTCTTTCCAATTTCTACATGGCCCTTGCTTTCCACTTCTAGAGACTCGCTCAACTGACCAATGGTTTTTGTTACAAGTGGAGTGTGCAGCGGTGTCTTTTCGTCCAAGTTGTTTGGCAGCTTCAGCATCTTCTCGATGATGCTCTCGCTCATATCCCACACGACGTCTCTGATAGCCTTGAAGTCTTCCTTCAGTATTATGAACTGACGTCTCAACTCAGTTGCTTTCGCCTGTTCCACAGCTGTCAAATCCTCTCTCGTGTAATGCTTCAGCTGTTGCCCTAAGTTGTCCAATCTATCCTGTACATCGTTTTTATCCGCGCTCACTGATTTGTACAGCTCCCATATTTCCTTAACCTCCCTTGCGTTTATCTTCAGGCCTCGAGAGGTTAGATCCTTTTGGAATTTATCAAGGTTAGACAACCTGTCATCAAAGTCTAAGTACGGAGAGATGTATGAAAAGATTTCCATGCCCTTCCTCCCCGAAACGAATAAACACGAGGAGTAGTGTTTGTTCAGACTTAAGGGGCCACTAGCATGTTTGGAAACTACATGTTCCAAGACATTATGAACCATACAGGTCCGTGAAATGCGAAGTATATTGTTTGCCATTATTGGAGCGACAACACTGAATTTTCTTTGTGAAGTGTATTTAAATAGCAGCAGTCGCTTCTATATAGAAAATTATTTCTATGCTTCAATTTTTGCTATTTTGGTTTGTGGGACGACATCCGATTCAGTGTCCATTTTGAAACTGTCACGGGTTATAGTGTCAATTTTTCTTTTCTGGGGAGCAACATAATTTCCTTTTCCAGAAGCTCGCTCAGATTCCTCTATGCTGTAGGGTTCTAATTCGAGCGCTTTTAATCTCCTCTTGTGAACTTTTGTGGTGAAGTGGTCTGACAGTGCTTTGTTGTTTATGAAATGCCTCCTGTGAAAGAAAAATAGATTAGCAAATGATCATATGAAGCCTGAATTGATGTTGGAAAGGTAGCTTTAAACCACTGTTTATTAGCATAAGCTCTGCACAATGTTTGTGTACACTCATGAGAAGATAGCAAACAAAAAACAGAGTAAAGAACTGTGTTTGCTCCACCTGACCCCACTCTTAAAGCCAGTGAAATAGGGATTATAGGTTCTGAAGAAACAGCGACACAGTATCGCTACTCTAATCACACTAGATCACACTCTAGTTCACTCAAGCAGTGAAATTCTTTGAGCGCATAAAAACTTAGGTTAGATCACAAAGAATTTGTACTATGTTAACTAATTTAAATACAAAACACAGTGCAAAATACTTCGAGCACACAAAAAGTTAGGTTAAGTCACCAGAAATTATACAATAGTTGAATGATAACTCACGCGCAATGTACACAATAAAATTGGCCGGCTCCAGGTTTGTCAAGATCTACTTCTTGATTTATTAAATTCTTCACATTTTCATCCTTCAAATCCTCATCGATCTGAAATAAAGGATATCCTAGAAAAATTGCCGATCGTCGGAGAGTTTCACTCACGTGACACACGTGGTGTTGAGTATGGTTATACTATTGCAAACCTCGTCTAAATCTTTCGTTCTTCTTTTCGTTCGCCAGCCTTTCTTTAAATGTGTATCTCCTCTGTGATATTTTTTTCGTTTGTAAGTCATTGTTTACAACGAATTAATAAGTTTTACAAACTTCGACCACTATATACCACGTTTATGACTGTGTAACAAACGTAGTTGACCTAACCGACAGAGAAAGAGAATGTCAACAAAGATGCTACAGTCAGTCACAAAATCTACGTACACCTGATGAACTTCAAGTATTTGGAAACAGAACAAATTTCGCACGTTTTATGAACGTCGATGTACTTATTTTATTGAATAGATTCGGAAAAATTAAGATATTTTTTGTTTGTTTGCCTGCAAAGAAGCAAAAAAAATCGTAATATTTATTGTATTGTCAAGAGAGTCTATTAATAGTAATCAATATTATGAACATTTTGCTTCTCTTTATTTACATTGTCTTGTGTATAAACACACATGAAAATATAATTTCTTTTTAAGCTGCCTGATTTAATTAATGAACATATTGATGCCCACAAAACCTTTTAAGTTTTGGCTTTTATCTCAGATTGTTTATAGATTTTGCATTAGTCGAATTGCTTAGTAGGGAGCAATTTGAGACAGTTGTGACACTATGTACCTACGGTAGAACGAATAAGTTTGTAACAGTTTAGTACCATAATTCCAATGCTAGATTGCGTTACAATACTTCTTGCAGATTTATTTCACACGTAATTTTTTAATAGAGATCAAAATTACTTTCGTTGATAATAATCAATATGTTAGTATTACACAACAATTATTCTTCCCCAAATGTTTCATTAAAATTACAATTTTCTTGTATAAAATGAGTGCCTAAAAATCACTATAACGTCATGTAGCGATGACATGTTACTATTTGGTTTAACTCAAAAGTTTTACTGTAAATGGAATAAGACGTATGTTTTGATACATTCTAAAATTACATTAATACCATTAAATATGATAGTATAAAAGAGGAAATTAATTAAAATAATGGTTAATTAAAATAATTTCGATTTATTGGAGTAGCGTGAATTAAGATTTTACTAACCAGGATAATTAACAAAATCTATAAAATAAACTGTAAAACGATTTTTGAAGATTATAAACGAAACAGGAGAATGTAAATATTGATATTTTTTATGATATAAATGGATACTTTATGATGTAAGTGTCATGGCAACATATAAATACATAGGAACATAGGAACTCCTAAGAAGGTTATGTCGATAATACATAAATGTCAGATCTAAAAGTTATAGCAGTTGTAAATAATATTCAAGTTCACCATATTCTTCACATCACAGCATTTATTTTGCACAACTTCAATATCTTTCGTACACGATTAATGAAGTTACAATAAATGTAATTTTCCCGGAAGTAGCGACTGCTAAACACTTCAATCGGTTGTTTGGGTCGAATTCACTAACTCCTAAAATCGAATATTGTCTATAATAATCATGTGATTGAAAAATTTTTAATTCTACATTTATCCACTTTAATTAACAACACGAAATTGGATTAAAACGACTGTAATGTATTGGTAAAGGCAGGTTTATATTGGTGTAACAAAGAATTTATAAGACATTGGTAAGGTGAATCAAATACTGTCTTAAAGGTGTAAGAGCATTCAATAGTCTGATAATTTGATGATAAAAATATTATTTTGAACAATATTCACACACTTCATAAAATTGTGTATTCATTGGAAATAATTTTTCACCACGTTCCGCATCAAATATTGCCGCGCTTTTCAATGTTTCCAATTTTTTTTCTTCCTTCTTCTAGTGGAACTGTAGTGTATCAAGGTCACTTAAATTAGGAAGATAAATATCACAACTTTCCATAAGAGTTTCGCTTCTAGTATACTTTTGTAGCGGTAAATTTGAATTGTCTAACACTAGAACTAACGCCACACTAAATTTAACTAATTTATATTACTTGAATCAATGATAAGATTAAATTTATTCAAATTTTGTATGATATACAAATTTTTTTTAATGTTTTTGTACATTCAAGTCAGATTTTATGTCCGTTTTGTATAGTTGAACGGCACAACATAAATATTCCTGCAAGGTGTTGCCGGCGACACCTAAGGTATAACAGATTCAGACCGAACTATATTCAAGTCTATAGATAAATTTTCGTGATCAACTACGAATAATTATCAAAGTAATAAATCGAAGAAAAATATTAGTAAAATATGAAACAGTTTACTGCCAACATTAGATAAAAAATCGCACCTATCGGTGGGGAGTACATTGAAAATTGAATGACATCCCGCAGTTCATTCGCACGGTCAGAATTTATTATAAGTGTCTCTCTATAAATTTCTGTTCAAATTCAATCAACAATGACCAAAAAGACCCGAAAATTCAAAAGCCGAAAAAACATATTACTCGCAGTCCCACTTCCGCCACAGAGTGTGACGCGCGTGCGCACACGCATTCGAGCGCAGACTTTCGAAGTTTACATGTTCACAAAGCGCCCACTTCCAGACGCACGCGCATTGCGAATCGTTAATCGAAAAAACAGGTAGTTCGGAATCTGCGAGTGATCGTTTGCGGACGGCGGCGTTTTACGAGAGGTTTGTACACAATACGAACGTGGCTTAACAACAGGCATGCGCACAGCTCGCATCGAAGATAGTTCCCCCTCCACTCCACCGTCAGTGACCGAGCGTCGACAGATGTCGCTCGGGTGCCGCCGGAGCAGGTCGCGCCTCTGCCGGCGAGTGTGACGATCAATTCAAACAAACGGTGCGCCACTGGCGAGGGGGGTCCCGAACCGTTTCGAAAGTAAAAATACTGCGCGACCCGGGATTTCGTTCGCACGGTTCGCAGACGGGTCCGAGGGAAAAAAATCGCGGTGGCACACGGGCGGTGTAGTTCTATCCGGGGTGCGTACGCGGTGGATTCCGGCCGCGTAAAATGACGTAGGGAATCCGCGGAAGTGTGCGTGTGCAGGGTGTGCCGCCGCGCGGTGCTGCGAGAGGAGGTTGTGTGTGGCAGAGCAGCGGAAACGGTGTCGCGGTTGTGTAGGGTTCGGCGCTGCTCGTCGGCGGCTATCGGCGTACACCGGGGGAAATTGGCCGTGGCTTCGCCAATGGATGCCAGGCAGGAGGAGACGCCATTTTGATATACGGGCGCACGTCAAGCGTTCCGCTCGCCTCCGAGGGAAAACGCGCTCTCCGCTCTCCGCTACGCGAGAACTGCTCCGGTGCCTGTGTTCAGCCGCGTCCGGTGGTCCGCCGCGCTCTCTCGAATATCGCCGATATACGGTCGGGACGCGCCGAGAGAGAGAGACGGGGTTATCGTGGGTAATAAGGCGCGCGTGGCCGAGCGACGTATACCCAGCCGAGGCGTTTCGTTGACAAGTGACAGGTGAATCGATCGCGGACCGCGGGCCCGCGAGGAAACTCGCGTTGCGGCCCCCCGTGTTTCCATCGCGCTCTCTCTCGCCTCGCGTATGTTCGTTCTCTCTCGCTCGCTCGCTCGCTCTCTCTCTTACCTATTCGCTCGCTCGCGCGCGGTCGATCGGCAGTGAACTACTGTGTGTGGAAGCTACTACGTGTACGCCACGAACCCGAGGATTCGGATTTTTCCCCACGCGTGGCCAGTTCACGGTGCGAGGGCTACACGCACCTAGTCTATCTTACTCTCTCAGTGTGTGTATATCTCCGGTGTGTGTATATATATATATCTATATATATATATATGTATATACTCGACTCCGCGGGTATATATATACATACATATATACATATATATATATATCTCGGGTGAACCGATTTTCTCCGGGTGTGTGCGTGTGTCTCTGTGTGTATACGGCAGTCACAGAGGGACTCGGAGAGAAAACCGAAGAAGCGACGGTGGTGTGTCTGGTTTTCGCGCGCGCCTCGACACGCACGGAGAGGCCACCGGCCGATACTTCGGGCCAGGACAAGACGACCCGATGTCGGGAGCGGGTCGCGACCCCGTGTCGACCCGCGGTCGTCCTCGTCCTCGTCCTCTCCTGTTCAACGTCGTTGTCGCCGCCGCCAACACCTCCTCCTGCCTCGTACCACCAGGACGCTCTTGGCGTAAATGTGCTCTCATGAGCGCCCATGTGCTGCTGCGCCTGTTTCTCCGACCGCTGCCCCTGCGTGCCCTGTAAACCCAGAGCACACCCCGATTAGCACGCCCACGCACTCTACTCGATCGCGAACATGGCCAAGATCCTCAACAAGGACCCCGTCACCTACGAGAGGGAGAGGGAGAACTTCCTGAAGGACCTACGTCACTTTCACGAGACCAGAGGGTAAGGGACTCTCTTCAATCTTTCGTCTCTCCAACTCCAACTCCATCTCCATCTCTATCTCTCGCTATATACACACACACACACCAGCTTTTATCACAGCTATTTATTTCCATTCTCCGATTTATTCTCTCGAACCTTTCGCAAAGTATTTTGCTCGAAGGAGAAAAGAAAGTACGTCGCTTGCTGTTCGAAAGTAATGCGACTTTGGCGTTTCTGCATAGAATGTGGACACGGAGTTGAGGTTATGTGCGGCCCCGAGCCTCGAGTTTTCCAGGGACTCTCTCACCAGAAAGAGAGACTCTTTGTGGCTATGCGCGATTTGTTTACACGTGTCTCGCGTGTTTTCTTTGTCGACGATGCGTATCTCGCTGCAATTGAGGTTAGGCGTTCGATCGGATCTAACGATATTGCGATGAACTTGCTGATTTTTTCTCTCTCATTCTAGCCCTACTCTTTCTTTCTCACTCCTTACTCTTTTCGTGTGTGCTTACGTATTTGACGATTTGTGCGTCTCTTCCAGTTGTTATGTTCAATGTAAACGCCACTCTCTCTCTCTCCCTCCCTCCTTCCTTCCTTCCTTCTCTATCCTCTTCGGATTTTGATACACACAGTGCGTGTAGGTTGAACGGTCGTATCAACGAAGATCGTTTCACGCGAAGACGCTACCGTTTATTACGTCATTGTTCGTGTGTTTTACTCGATTCGGAAATGGAAACAAAGCGTTCGGAATTACACCGTGTAATCGTCGTTGCAGCGACGATTCGAATAACGCGATCCGAGATGTATAGAAGTGGTAGAAAAATTGTTTCTCAGGAAAATAGATATTCGCGATGTACTTTTAGATCATTGCTAACGGGTTGAACATTACCATTTGTGATATATTTAATGTTCGTTGTAACATGTAAATCCGGTGTGGTACAGTCGGTGCTTCGAGCAGCCATGTTGTTTGCATATCTTTTTAACAAATATTAAATATTTATTGCCAGCGGTCGAAAATTTGTGTTTATGAAATTAGCGTGCGATTTCTATGAACTCGAGTGATTGGATGTTGATTGTTTGCTTTTCTTCTGATTTGCAGGACTTCGTTCAAGAAATGCCCAAAAATCAACGGGAAAGATATAGATCTGTACTTGCTGTACGTCGTCGTCACTGCCCACGGAGGATGGATAAAGGCGAGTCGATTTGTTTGAATTTTTTGAGTTGTTGTTACTCTCGCTACGGACGATTCTTAACGCATTACCGGCCGGATGCTTGTTTACACGATTATTCAACGACTCTGCTACGTAAAAAGTAACTTGGAAATTGTCTTTCAACCCTTTGCACTCGAATAGCGACTCTGAGGCGTCGCTGAAATTTTCTACACTATATTCTGAAACAATATTTAGTACTAATATTTCTACTTGTCTGTATGTAATTATTAGAAATTTAAGTATAATCAAATGTACTCTATTTTTTATTTTTCTGCGTTCTCAAGTCGCAAAACTTCGAATGCATGGGGTTAAATAATAATCCCCCGAAAAGTTACTAGACTGTTTTAGTAAATAGCTGTTGCTTCCGAATATGTAATTGCTAATACCGATTGTTGCTACCGAATATGTAACTGCCGGCAGGTAATGCGTTAACAATTCTAAATGAAATTCTCGAGCGAGCAGAATATGCGAAAAATTAGGCGATATCGTTCGTGTAATGCGCCTCCGAGCATCGTTAATGGGACGCACGACTGTGATAGTGATACCATGGAATTCGTCTGTGATCAAACAGTCGATTCAAATCGTATACCCTCTCATCTGTATATAATCTGAGCGAATTTCTCAGATACTAATTATTATTACAAAACTATACGAACGATCGTTTTTGTTACATTTTTATTGTCGAGGTAATACTCTCAGCTGGAAATTTATTTTCACTGATTCAGCATTAAATGCGAGCAAAACGAGTGTGAATTTTTGTAAAGAATTTGAGACGGAAATCAATTTGAAATATCGCGCATGCGTAGTGGAATCGTTTCCATATTTTCGTCAGTGTTCCAGAAAATTAAGATCATGAAAGCTTGAATATTTTCTACAATTTAGCGAACATTATGTAGTTTAGTTTAAGAAATTTTTATAGTATTTTCAATGCTCGAACATGGGAGTTTACAAAATGATTTTTGTGAAAATTGAGGTTTTTTTTTAGAGAAATGTCGTTTGACTGGGTCTCGCCGATTTTTATGGCTGAAATCGATTCCTATTTCGACCGTTAAACACGCTCAACGGTGTATGGATCGGCCGCACGCATGATTAAGGTTAGAAGAATGCGAGAAACGGCACAGAAACGCGGGAAAACGATTGTTCTGTGAAACGGCCGAGTCCAGTGTTGAACTGCGTTCTCGAAGAACGCGCGAAAATCGATCGGTCTAGCGTTATCTCTGTCGCCGGGAACATCTTTCTTGCGCAAGGAAAAAACAGAGGAAACTGTTGCCCTATTTTAGTTACGCACTACTCCTGCTTCTTTCATTTATTCATGCATTCAAAATTAAAAATATCCAATCTTTATACAGCAAGTTCCTTAACTCTTTAGTCCTTCAATTTTTATATCTCAACAGAAAGACAAAATTTATAAACACAAAGTATCATATATCATTCAACATAATATATTTCATTTTTTATATAATATAAGAGACTAAAAATTATAAATACGTATAAAGCTTAAAATATTGAATGTTTATTGTGTCATTTCTTAACTTTTAAGATACAAGGGCAGATATATTTTAGTTTTTGTATGAATCAAATGAATCAATTAATTAATGATTTTTGTATTGCAGTATACAGATTAAATATTTTCATTTTTATATAATATCTAGGATTAAAGAATTGAATTCTTCCAAGACGTACATTTTGCTCGCATTGGCACGATATATACATGCATAATGCGAATTGCAGTTTGGAAACCGTTCTAGTTCCACGACTAACAACCTCTAATTTTTTCAAACCATCGTTAAGCTATCGATTATCCCGAGCGTGTATTAGGTTACACATTCAGATTTGTTGCTGCCCGGCTTTGCGTCACACTCTAGTTATGTTAACTATTGTATTCTGAACACGTTCAAGTTATATTTTTCGCATTTAAAGTCAAGGTACTTCGAGTAGTCGGTCTCTCCCGCTTAAGATAATTTATTGGGAACGTGATTTTTATGTAGGAACGCTTGCAGTGTTACCACTCACCGAAACTATTACTCCGTAAAGAGAAACCAAGGATATCGCTTTTTTCCCCCTCCACGCTGGGGTTTTCTTTTGCAATCGGCAAAAACTGTTCTGTCAAATGACAACACTAACTCGGGGAAAGAAATGATAAATAATATAGTAACCAGCCTGAGGACTTTGTACATTTATGGCGGATGAAATCAAGCGCGATTTAAAACAGTAAGAAAGGTATTAAACTGGAATAGAATTCTGGCCCAACAATAATAATGATAAAACGGTTGCTAATGAGAATTCCACGTTAATTCTTTACATAAAAAAAAATTCTATACGTCCAGAAAATATATTTTTGCCTCTTTTTACTACAGAATTGTTCAGTTCATATTTTTCATAAAAGTGTCCTGAGTTTAGTAATAATGTCAGAATTAATAATACGATAAACGCAGTTCTAAGGTCGATAGGATATTTTTTAGACATGAAAATTGAATTTACGTGGCAGGATTCGTTGAAGAAACTTCTCGGAAAATTTCTTAGTTAACCGGTTCGCGACAAATGTTTATGGGAATATTCCTAGAAAATATGGAGCTCGACTGGTGGTGTGCTGACAAATTGACTATATGCACACAGCGTTCTTTCTCCCAGGTTACGAACCACTGGTCTATGTTTTCTTAAGAACCGAACGACGACGGTTCGACGGTCATGTATTTCTGTGGTAGTGTATGTGCACATAAACGGCCGGTATATACTAGCTGGTAGCTCTGTGGCGGCGGAGCTTTTCACCTCTTCTTTCCCTTCACATCTATTCGCCGGCTTAACTCACCGAGTGTCAATGTGTGTTCATCCTCCCCCCACCCTCCCCCAAGCTTGTGTTCATTTATCCGTCTCGATTTTACGCTAATAGCGGATGTCGCTAGACGCGATAAAAATTTCACCGAATGAGAGAGAAGAAAACTGGCTTCTCTAGTCCTTTCAAATTGTTTTTATTTCTGTAGCGTAGGACTCTGGTTTTTTTTTTTTGAGTCTCTTTGTAGGGAATACGAATGAATAGATGACGCTCACCGCGAAAGCCGATCTGTAGAACGCATTCCGCACAATGAAGAAGCGTCTGGCTTCTTACCTCGTGCTTCAAATCTCTTCTTTCAGCTCTCGTGGCGAACGTCGATGAAAAAGCGCTGGCATATAGAGGCAAGTAACCTCACCAGTCCGTCATCGAAGTTATCGTCAAGGGTATAACCCCTTGAGAGACGTACATAATCCATACCAGTGGCTCCCAAAGCGGCCGCCATGATGAAATCCTCAAGAAAAACTGAAGAATCCATCTGCCAGAATACATATCTTCTCAATTTTCACCTTCATATTTGAATGTGAACAATATTTTCTGGTAGGAGAAGCCCCCTTACAAATTTTAGGTTAGGAATGGGGGATTAAACTGGCTCCCAAAGCGGCAGCCATCATGGAAAATCTATCTGACAGAATATTTTTTCGAATACTTTACATGCTTACATGTAAATGATATTTTTTGGTAGGAGAAGCGTCCTTGCGAGTTTGAGGTTAGAAATGGAAAAGTAATCTAGCTTTAAAAATTAGCCGTCATGATGGAGTTTTTCCAAAATTCTGAGAACTCAGATTTCAGATTTATCTGTGAATTCTGTTAGCAAAAAAATGTCCTTGGCAATTTTTACGTCATAGGTAAATTGAAGAAATTGTATTTATTTATGTTGGACACGTACAGTGGCATTTTATAGAACAAAATTTTAGAGCCTTAGGGCTCATCCTAATGTTATCCATATGAGACACAGGATAAAGTTTCTTTCTTTCTACATTGTGCAATTCCTGCTGTTTTGAAATTTTTCCTATAGCAAGAGATACACAATGGAGTTGTTCATACTAGGCGTGCTTTCGCGCCGCTGATGCTTAACATGCTCACGCACCTGACGCGCGTTACAATGCGTTAGTGACGACCACTTCAAACCGTTATGGGTTTTGATACGTGCGAAAATTTGCAAAATACATATTTCCAGCAAAAATCACTCGCCTGTACCTTGCGAGTAGTCTAGGTCTAAGACAATTGAGTTGACCTTGAAATCTTTCAATTTAGAAAACAGGCACCAACAGTTACGAAAGCACACTACATACGGCTATCAAGCAATAATGGGTTAATTAATACAACAGCCTCATGTCTAGACTGCGAATTTTTATGCAAAATAAAAATTATCTGGATTCGTTATGAAATGGAGAAACTACATATACATTTATTTCTTTTCCTAATCATTTCAATAAGTCCAAAATTATAGTATTTTTAAATTCGTTGAATATTTTCAGTGTTTTAAAGTAGATCTCATTTTTTTACAAATCCGTACAGGTCAATATTGTTTAGCAAAGAATTGTATATTTGTAAAATAGGTCCGCCGTCTAAGAGTTAATGTGTTCGTAAGATTCAGTACAAAAACAAGAGTTCACACGAAGCTCCAAGGTCTGTGGACCTTCCAGGGTTAGATGGCCGATTTTCGGATGTCCACTGTTCGTCCGAACCGTTCGAGAACGCAGGTGTCTGATTTGTGAGGGTGGGCCCGGTTTCGTAAGCTGGCGATTTCGTCCAAAACCCGCGTATGGAGACAATACGGAAGTTGACGCAAGGTCAGGGTCACTTGCAGAGGCTCTGTTCGAGGGGTGGGGGAATAGATCATGAACCGAAGGTGGGAAGAAGGTGCGCGCGGGACTGAATGTAGGGGGGAAAGTGATCACGAGAGCGAGAGAAAGGAACACTGGGAAAGGGAGCTGGAGAGAGGGAGATCGAGAGAACGCGAGAGAGCCGGGCGGTGGTGGTGGACGTAGTACTGGTCGCGCGAGGGTTCCCCTCAACAAGTGTGATCGAAGCTTGCTAGACTATATAACCTGCGGCCGGGTCGCGACTACGCTCAGAATGCGTCGCGGAGTGCGGTTCTCCGATTCGTCGAACGGTGACGTCACTTTTTTGCCGGACAACCGGCGGCGGACGCACGCGGAACAGAAACTTGGTCGCGCCGCGACACACTCGGATGACTCATGGAGAAAGTCCTGGGATATTCGCGAGACGACGCACCGTGGTCGATAAGTATAAAAAATGGGACAAAAATTTAAAGAAAAAAATTATTCTAAAAATTGAAAATGTTATATAAGTCGACTTGTTAATGTCTAGTACGTACAACTGTAAGCTTTTTCATTTTTTCGTTTTGAGCCGGTGTATAAAAATCATTCAATTACTCAGTTCCTGCCGATTAAATTAAGCGAACAACTGTCACATTAGAAACAAAAGAACATATCTGTTAAGTAGTACCTCCGCAAATGTGTTACGAAAAATGTTGATACTTAAAACGGTAAATAAGTTTCCGTTTATAACTAAAAAAGTCGTGAAAATTGAAAATGATTCAGATTTTAATAATCGTACCTCCGAATTGTGTAAAAAAAACTAAAAATGTAGTTTTAAAGTAGTAAATTTATTTAGATAACGGGTGCATATAATTCGGCACTAATTATTACAATAGTAAAATCCAAAAGTGGTTTCTTGCGGTTTACTCAGTTCTATGGAAAGTCATAAAGAGACTTGTGTGAAGTGCACTTTTGAGACAGTCAAATTTGAAGATTATTAGGTGTATTCAATTCTTTTTTTATTTTTGTCCCACTTCTTTGACAAATCGACCATTGAGTTGACAGCGACCACCACTGATCCAAGATCATTTTCTGTCGTTCGCGCGCGCCCGATCCCTCGATCCGATCGGGATCAGAGGATCTGGAGCATAGTGCGATGTCTTGGCGACCTGACCGGTAGAAGTTGAATTTTATTGATTATAACCAGGATGTTTAAAATCATGAGTCAATTAGTAATTAGTAATTAATACCTTAGAGAGGTCGTAGAATAGCATCTAAGAGTGCAGGCTACTTCATCTGCTTGAGATTCTTTAAAACACTACATTATATCAGTATCTAATATGTGGTTTTTTGTGACAATATTGTTTTTTGTCGTTCAAGGTATGTTTACAAGCTTTCATGTAACAGTTTTCATTAATTTAATAAATTAGAATAACTAGGTTATTTACACAGCATGGTTCTTTGTACTAGAGACATTTCTACTCGGGTATTCAAGTACTCGGATCTGAATTAAATACTCGAGCAGTCAGATCAAAATTGAGTACGCATTCGAGTGCGCGGATAGTCATACCTAAATTTACTATATATATTCGAGTACCTAGATACTGAAATGACATTTGTGTGAGTACTAATGTATTCGGACCCTTGGGTCAAGTGAGTACTAGAATACCCTAATACTTAGGCCCCATTGAATGAGTTCCAAAGTACTCGGATACTTATGTTTCAATTGAGTGAGTACCAAAGTATGTACTCTGATACTTGAGCCAGGTCGGTCTAAGTACTGGAGTGCCTTATGGAAACTGAACGTGTACTTGGATAGTCCCGTCTACACTGGATGAGTACCAGAGTACTAAAACAGATAGTAGCGCGAAGATGATGACTTTGTTCAGGAACAATTGTTTTTTGTTCTTTCGGCGATAAGGAGGTAGTTAAAAAGTTTCGACACAAATGTGGACTTGAGAGAACTCGGTATCACTTTTTGGCCGAAGTTGCGCGCCAAAGAAGGGGGATGGAAATGATCTTTCGGTGCGTTTGTATACTGAATTTATCGCGGCGTCACGAGGCAAAGTCACTCTAGTTAAACCGTAATCGCCGTGAAGTGAAAGTGTGCAGGTAGAAATTATTGGCGGTGCCGTTGTAGAATGTTCTTACGGTGGTAAAACGATTGGATAACCCGGGCCTCGCTTCCTTCAAAGCTACACGGTGTTCACGGAGTCATTAACAACCATTTTTGATTGATATAGAAAAAATGTAACGGAAAAATATGGTACTATTTTTTGCATTGTCCTTTGAGGAAACAATATTTTGGTTTGTAAACGCATGAACATCCTGTACATTTAGAAACCCGAAAAATTACTAGGTTCATGGTCTGCAATGATCATTTAGGCTTCATTTATGTTAAGAAACTTATATTACTAATTTAGAGAAATGTATTCTGTTATATTACATTTAAAAAATCAGTGTAATTGCAATAGTCTAAATGACTTTCGGTTTTGTATTTATTAGACAGTGGGATATGTCCCCACGTCAATCCAACATGGTGGCAGAAAAAGTTGCGTGACGGGGGTTTTGTGCATTTGCCGCAATAAAGGCGGCGTAAAGGTCAGCGGGAAGTTAATAGTAATAACCCAACTGCAGAAACAGTGATCAAATTATTTGCACGTGTGACGGTAGCCACACCTAGTTGAAAATTCAGGCTATTGATTCTGTAGATTAAGCGGAATGCGCTTTCTCGTAATTGGTGATAAATTCTTGTTCGCGGCTGCGAGAAAAACGAGAACGACACACGCCGAGAATACAATAAAGCAAAAATTAGCGGAACACGTATAGAGCCGACGTTCGGTCACGCTCAAAGGCCGCCTTATTATTTCAGTTACAAAAATATTTCCGCCATATTGAAATGTGAGTTGTGCTATTTATACCGAGTCGAACAGATGGAAACGGTAAATGTCGATCAAAGTCGCGCACGAGCCAGATTCGTAGTTCCGGCACGGCAATAAATTTTCTGCGAAATGATTCGTAGTGCAGTAGCGTAGTTTTAATCAAATATTCTCCAGAAAATTATTACTAGAGCGGTAAACATTTATACCTTGCGTATAAATTGCAATAAAACGTACAACGAAATCGAATACGATACTGTTTGCGCCGAATATTAATATATTAAAATCATGAACGGAGGAAATAAAATTCAGATCGATTCCATTCTGTGCAAATTTTCTTTGAACGTGTATCGATGAAAAAATACGATGAAATTTTGAAGAAAAAAAGTATCATGTCGGGTACCAGGTTTATTTGTTCAGAAGAAAGACTGTCCCCGCAAAAGCGCCGAAAGCCCAGAAATATTCAGAGGCGCACGTTTCTTGCCTACTCACATGTCGGTTCACTGTTGCATACTAAGCGGCGTCGAGTTCGTCAGAGCCTCCTCTCTCGCGCCTAATCTAAATATTTTATCTTAAACTCTCGAAACCGCTGGCTTGGCTAGAAAATTAATCTGCTTCACAATTCCTTCGCTGCCGTCAAGCGCGAGGGAATATAACATAACCGGAGACGAAACTTCGGGAGCACTTTGCCGGCTCCCAGAGCGTTTACGTTCGTCGAGCGCCGAGCGTACCGGCTCGGCTGAAAGCTAAGAGGTTAGGAACGGTCTCGAACCTCTACATCCCGATACATCCAGGCACGAGTTTCGGGATCTTCTACCTTTCATGAAACGATGGTACACTCTTGGGTGAAAAGATAGAACGGTGAAGAAACTTGGAGAGCTTCAATAAACGACAAACAGGAATGTAGAAACTTCGTTTGATGAGTGTTAAAAATGTTTTCAGAAATGAAAAGGGTTCCTCTACTTGGAAATTCTATTTTATTTTCGAGATATGTAGAACATATATGTTGAGCATGTGTTGTTGTCAGACTGTTGTAACAATGGTTGGAACAGCATTGTGGTTTATTATAACAAATACCCCCAACAGTTTTGTTATATGGTTGCATTGGTAAAATATATTGTCTGCTTAATGTTATTCCACAATGTTGAAGACTACGTTATCACAAAAGAAATCAAGTAGTTACTATGCCAATGGTTTCAATACAGAGGAAAAAATGCCAGAGGAGAACATGATCAAATTTGAAGAGATAAATATTGCGGGATGTAAAAAATTAGTCTGAAGATCACAATTTTCGAGATATTGTAGATATATGAAGGCGCTAAAATTTAGATAGAATTTAACGAAAGCGTATGCTCGAGAAACGATCGCACTTCGGACCAGTACAAACATCTATCGGGCATTGTAAAGTCGTCGAGTCCGCGTCCGCGTCAGCAGCCAGTCGAAAACATAGGCGTAAACCACGCGGAAAATAAACCCGGCGAGGTTCTCCGCGTTCCGCCGGTGTGTAACGACTTGTCAAAGACCCAATGGCGGAACGTTCTACCGGTTCCGGCTAAGAAAAAGACGACGTTCTAAAGTGGTAGGAGGAGGAGGAGGAGCCGGAGGAGAGGGGGTGGGGGCGATAGGGGTCGAACGAACGAACGAACGAAAGAAAGAAAGAAAAGAAAAGAAAAGGAGAGAGTGGGGTTGAGGAGGGAGGGGGGTGTCAGAGAGAAGGTAAAGAGGTAGCGCTCTCCAAGGAAAAGGACCGGAGAGAATCTGGCAGCCGCCACACGGATCCGCAGAAAGAAAGAGCGACGGGAGGGAAAGCGCGTTGACGCGGTTCACGCGAAGGAGTGTCCGGGGGCTCTCTCTCGACTCGTTCAAGGGCGCGACTAGTATAACGAAGTGTTCGGCGGCGGTCGAATGGGCACGCACCCGTAGTCTGGCATTGGTCTGCTTGCTCTACGCAGTGCGTGCTGCGAGGAATTCGCGACGAACTCGGTAATGCTGACTCAGTCAGGTGCTGCGGCGCCTTGCATCGTTTCGAAGTGCCCGTAGAAAGAAAACGAGAACCCGAGAGTCAGAGATAGAGAGAGGGAAAGAGAAAGATTCCGAGAGGGAGGAGTAGGAGGAAAGACGGCGAAGCGTCCTGGAGGTATATACAGGGTGTCTGAGAACACAGAACCTCTGATAGAATATATCCAAATTGCTCTCTGTTTTGTATGCTATAGGAGCCTAAAGGCCTGTTCGATCCGTTAACTATGTACGCAATAGATCGAAAAGAGAAAGATTGCAAGAGCATGAGCTTCTATCGTTAATAATTTTGATGGAAATGTTTATCGTGGTCGGGGCACCCAGCACAGCGAGAAAGAAATTGCAAAGAGGACCAGAGAGAGAGTGAGAACAGAGACGACGCGAGAGAGAACAGCGGCGAGCGACTCGAGAGAGAAGAGAAACGCAGGAAATATAAAAAAGAGAATGAAACGGACAGAGAGCGCGGAACGAGAGTGGCTGTCGAGGCGGGGAGAGGGGAGAGAGGGTGGCGGGGCTTGCTCGCTCGCTCGTTTGCTCGCTCCCCGGCGGTGAGCCACGGTCGATATGGCAACGCCGCGCCCTGCCGCACGCATACCGGCATCGCCGGCCGCCCAGTCGTCGCACAGTCGGCAACGCTGCGCTGCTAGCGTGCGGGGGAGAGGGTAGTCGGACTCTCACACATCGAACGACGAGGAGAGCGACCTCATGCCCTGCACACATGTGCACCCGGGGACACCGAAGCGACTGAGACGCCTGGTTGGTCGCGCTCGCGTTCGCTTGCTCGCTGCCTCTCTGCCTCCGCTATATGTAGCTAGCTCGATGGCTTGCTCGCTTGTGCTCGTGCCTGGCTTGCTTTCTTGCCTGACTCCAACTACTCCGGCGGCTGTCCCACGCACGCGCTTCGACGCGACCAACACACCACCGGCCGCGTCCAAATTGGCGATGTACTTTTCACTTGGAGATTCTTTCTTTCACCCGCCGCAAAAAATAGGCATCTGCTCTACCCCCACCCTCCGGCTACCGATAGTCAACACCGCGCTTCTGGCCTAGAGGATATCACCGACATTTTTGTCACGTAATATTTATGTAATGGTGAACGCTGATCGAAAGGTGTTCGCACTGCTAGTACACTCCGTCTGGTTTTGGAAAGTTTTTGGAAAGTTTATAGACTGATGACTGGGTCCGCTAGGATTGGCTAAATTGAAGGCTTCGAGATGTTACCCCTCATACGTTGAACCTGAGGCTGAATATTCAACCCGTTTCTAGGTGCTGTTTAACCCTTGTGTAGCCAACTAAAATATATAGACAGTTTAAGGGGAGTCGGACATTGTATCCCTTATCCATATAAACTTCTATGTTCAATATTTAATGTTCTTAACACTCAGAGACCATTTTTACAATGTTATAATTGACGATGGTTAGCCGCTTTATTTATCATTCTTTTTAAATATATTTTTGCTGGAACTTCTTGTAGACATGTCTATCTGTTGATCCTACTAGAACAGCTGTTCAATTAATTCAATCGCTAGAAACCGAGTAATTAAATGACGATTTTGGTACTCCGGGTCAAAATAGATCCCGCCTCCGCCGTCGGAGGATTAACGTCCGATTTCTTTCTGTTTGCGTTGTAAAATAAGTTTCTTTGTATTGTGAATTTATAAATGAGAACGATGTTGCATTAAAGAATTCAACGATAATGGACAAGGCATTATCCTAGGATCTGTTGTGTAACTATTTCTGAGCAACATATCACTATGAACGCATTGTATGCGGAATACATACGTGCTAGTACGTCTTTCCTGTTGTTACCTGCACTGTGTCAAGTTTTAAATAATTTATCAATATATTCCTTAAAATTTTATTTGCTTTCTATCCCTCGATGGCTTTGCCATAATGCTCCTCCGCGAATCTGGGTCACGTCGAATCAGAACATCTGGGACATTTGCCGTTTAATTGAAACGCTTTTCGAGATCAATTGTTGTCAACGCATTTTCCAGCATCGTCTTCCACAAAATGCATTCCAGAACGTATCCTCGCCGGAAATTGGCATCGTCGCACAATACGAGATTTCAGCAACCTAGCTTTACTATAAAATGGAAAAAAGAAGTTTACTATGACAAAATGTAGACATTCCGCTTATAGTAAGCAATCATTTTTCCCTGTATGATGACGTTAAAAGTGGCCACTTTACAACGCTTTATAAACACACAAAGACTGTATTTATTCAAATTTTGAATGATACTGCAAAATTCCTCATGAATGCATCTTGGGAACTGCTACGCGACGAACACTGTCGAACAAAAACGTTTTCAGCAGCATCAGTGACTAGCTAAACAATCAATCACTGTTATTAATAACCTTTAGCTGGCGCGAACGCCGAGTGTATTCAGCAAAATGGAAAACGAAAAAAAGCCGCTGCTGATCGATACACACAGCGTCGAATCCTCTCCGCGTTTTCCATTTCCAGCCAGCTTTGAAAAGCGAATCGCATTTACGTTAGCGCAATGTTTCTTACGGGCTATGTCCAATCGAGTTGCCGCAACTCTAACTGTCTCTTCGTTCGCGGTACAATTTTTCATCTACTGGGTGTCCTCCTGGTACCAAACATTCCAAGCGATATTATTCACAAGCCGAAGCAACAACCGAAAAAAAACTTTACAGCGACAACGGTTTCAACTTCGTTTTAAAGTTATTAACGGTCGAAGAGATTCGGTAACAGCGGTGCGAGAATTAGGTCTCGCCGCCTAACCTTATTCGTTCAAGGTCACAGGATAGTCATGTTATTACAAGTCATTGAATCCGTCTTGGCCTCGACTGTCACGTGACGATAATAAAAATATACGGTAACATTTGAAGAAACATCGATGACCTTGAAATCTCGGAAAGTATGACTTTGAGTGAATTTTTCTGCTCGTTGCAACATTCGTCCTTTTAAAGCTAATCATGTCGTCCTTTAGTAATTTTTTTGTATTGTTAGTAGTAAGCGAGATATTTGAGGTGGAGTTGGGACACCCTATATACCGAACACCTTATATATATATGGTGTTTCTTTTGTACGGAATATCTTGTTGCAAATGTGTTTTTAGAAATGTTTGGTATGAGGGGAGCGTCGCGTGATGTGCATAAATAGTTTCTCAGGTCGGGAGAAATTTCAGACTGATTTTTCGTAGCAATACTGTAAATTTTACTATATAATCCATAAAATACAAGAAGACGTATGTATCAACTTAGTGCTCATGCCATAACAACGATACTACTGTCACCTAGTACATCTTCACATAGGTCTACCAATTTTTATGAATGTAATTTTACAAATTGCGACTCTTTCTTTCTATTCTTTTAACTGTAATGAAGAACCTGCAAATCTTTATGCAAAACAAAAATTTTCCATGTGAATTGCAACAAATTAGAGTGAAATAGAAATTTATTTTCTTTCTTAATATGTTCACTAGGACGAGAATAAATTAATTATTTTAATGTTTTCACTGTTTTAAATTACTCATTTTCGTCTAGCAACGATTGAACCACATTTCGAACAAACCAGCAAGTCGGAAAAGACATCCAAAAACTAAATCTAGCCAGCTCGCTAGAACCACGAGAAAATGCACGGCGAGAAAATAGTATTAGCATTAGCATTCTTCCTCGAACGTAACTGTCAGGAAAGTACACGCGTATGAGTGTGTCAATACGTTTCGACTCCGTCGTACACGTTTCTCGGTATTGTACGAGGTCTCGCGGACGCCGACGCGAGCATAAAGGAGCCGGCGCATTCTGCTCGCGTGTCTCAGCGACGCGGTATAAAGGAAACACCCTGTATATCCTTCGCGCAAACGAAACAGACGTAGAAGCCCATAACCTCGTTCCAGCTCGAGCATCGGGAGAGACCGCCACCGCAATATCGCCTGGACGATTCGTCTTTCGCACTGGAAACATTCCTCTTTTTTACTCGTCCCTCGGTCGTAGCTAACGACACCTACTACCTCCTTCGCGAGTGTCGCCCGAAAGAGTATATCGCTCGTGGAACGCGTGCGACGAGGACGCAGATACTGTCCGGAGCGGCGGGGAGGGGGAACCCGTCGGAGGAGGGGAGCAAAGCTCGCGGCAGCTAGAGGAGGGGGTGTGAAGAGGAAGCGGGGAAAAAGCCGAGTGGAACGGAGACGGCGTGCGAGCGGCGTTGCCATTCCCGCGGCCGAGGCCCGACCACTTCCGAGAGCGCGTCTCGCGCAACGATGGCGACGGCAACGTCGCGCCGATCAAACAGAGACAGCGGTAAGAGGTACGCGCTGCCTCCGTCCCAGCGTAAGATGGGCTCACCGTTAGTCGGCGAAGGAGTGAGACGGATAAAGGACAGCCAAAGGAAAGCGCATCACCTCGATTCGAACCTGTCGATCGGCCCGGTGTGTGCCTCTCCACGGCGAAAACCTCTCTCGTAATGTTCCTTTGGACGCGTCCACACGGTTCGTTTTCTATACTCTGGTCGTTCTTATAATTTTTCGGAGATCCGCCGTGCTTTTTCATTGCCAATAGGTGAACGTGTCGCGCAGACCTATTTGACATCGATTGGCGGTGATGGGCGATCGCCTGGCACAGATTTTTAAAGTCGCAAACCTTTCTTCCGACCTAGAGAATAGACATTTTTTTCATTTTATCATTATTCATTTTATAAATTGAATGATCTAACAAATATTTCTTGATCATCCAGCGTGGGGTCTATGTAGTCGTTGAAATTTCTACTCCTCTAATTCCCGTTACATCGGTTCGATGATAATTATTTTTTAAACAGAGCCTTGAAGAACTGGGTCAAGATGGACCCGAGTACCGGCGGGTTAGGATGAAGCTCACTGACAATCTCAACTATTTTACACGTTGAATATGGATCGAATCTTTTTTTGTTCAATCTCTAGGCTACTTAGTAGTCAATTCACAAAATATGATTGGCGCACAAGGAGAGAAGCTTTCAGCCAGGCTGACACGTTACAGAATTATTTGGCACAGTGTCATCTTCGCTGGTCCAGGAGAAGCATCTTGCTGTGTATCTTGGATTTCGGTCCATTAAATTTGCAATCTCGTTAAAAATGTGTTTTTACAATTGAAATAGCACCGAGAGATATATTTATTCTTCGACGCTTTTCGAAAAGTAGCATTCTGTTCGTTCATGTCTAAGCGCTTCGAGCTCGAACAGTACTGAAAGAGAGCTATTACCGAAGCAGAAGCATAATCTATAATATAATTTCATACGTGTATCCGTAGTCAAAATAATTAATAGCTTCGGATGACATTACAGTGGAGAGTGACTCGTAGTCGATACGAGCGAAGTTATTACTCAAGCTAATAGTTTTTCTGCGTCCACGCTCGCCGACGGCCCTAACGAACGTAGAAATTCGATTTCCTCCGGAACGTACATCGATTTCCCATAACCGTCCGCGCGAAGATACACCTCGGCCCCATCAATTGGTCGCGGACGAGCGCGTAATAAGCTAAAGATGAACGTCGGAGGTGGAGTTGGAGGAGGACGACGACGAGGAGATCTATACACGTTATGTACGCCGGACAAGTAGACTAATATTGATTCGGTGGAGGAGCGGCAACAGAGAAAAGGTGCAGTGACCTCACGGTGATGGCTTGTGCTCGAATGATGGCTTACCAAGTGGCACCGTCGTCGGCCAAGGCCATTAATGTCGATGTCTCCGGGACGGCCGCAGGCAAATATGAAAAGGAAGGACGAACAGGATCCCACTATGCTACGGCCTTCCTAGCGCTCCCAGCCAATGGGATCTCGGATTAAATACCATACTCCGGGATTTTTATTCATAGATATTTGAACAGATTTATTATCGAAGCTTTCTTTTCGTAAATAGTCCCTGCGATTATAAAATGTCTCCGAGATAACCAATAATAGTGTATAAACACGGGTCGATTTGGACCCAGTATCCGGGCCGGCTTGTCGAAGGTTAAACGAGGAACGGTTCAAGCGGGAAAAGGAGCATGGTCTCGTGGGCGGCCTCCCGTAATAAGTTAGCTCCGGCGCGGCGTGGTGTCGAGAGCCGCTCTATCTCATCGGAGCAGTCGTCATGCTGGGACTCCGACGTAGATTAGTTTATCTTATGTAACGGGTTAGCGCGGTGGAGACAGAAAAGAGTGGTGGCCATTGTTTAACCGGGCGACGACTGCCATGAGTGCCATGCCGGTGGAGAAGAGCTTAGGGCAACGTGGCGCCCGCATGCATTCGTATTTCAAGCCTCCTCGCACGTTTTTGACAACGGACGGAAAGAAATGAGAAAGAAAGGAAAAAAGTTCGAGGAAACGTTAGATAGCACCGTGTACACACGGTCTGCCGGGCAAATTTCAGTGCGGCTCGTGCAAATACTACTCCATGCAAATGCGCTCGCGCTGCATTCCTCGGATAAAACGGCTGCCCAGATGAGGATCGTAAGGCGTCGTGCACCCGCTGCCGAGGAATAATAGCAAGCCGAATGCTAATGGCTAGACTTCTCACTTTTGTTACCAGACTACTTACCGTCTTGTCAAGCTGCAGTTCCAAGTCGAATTTTTGTTTGCAACTGAGAACTTTGGTAAAAGAAAGAGAATATTACAAGTACATTTACAATCTTACCATTTTTATTAGCAGACGTATAATTTTCAACGATTTAACATTTTTTCAAAAATTCTTATTCTAATGTTTTTACTAATGTTTTTATTGAATGTATAAATATGTTTCTATGAGAACAATTTTCAATAAACTTCTCTATCGAAGTAGATGTTTAAATAGAACTGGTATGAAATCTAAACAAATGCAATTTTGTTGTTATTATAAGGCAATATATACCAGTTGCATTTAGTGCATGGTTGTTCTAGCGTTGATTTACACCTACTCATTTTTGTCATTCAGAATCAAACTTCGCGAACGAATTACATAGATCTTCTCTCACCTAAAGAAGCCGACTTTTGGCACAGACAGTGCCTGATTTATTTCTGCTAGCGGCGCAGCACATTGTTACAATCTTGCTGCTTTCTATCATCGGTTTGAATCACATTATTGACCCAAATGTTGCACCTGGTGCACTGAATTCCGCATTAATCCGAGGCCTTCGCTCGTACACGGTACGCGTATCTGCGCTCATCATTCTCGTATCGAGTCGCAAAAAGCCGTGCGCGGACGGTAGCTCGCGGTACGGGATTTTAAACGTTGCCATATACGCAGAGAGCGAGCGCGGCTTCAACTTCCGACACTGATACGCGGAGGATTATTTTCGAGAGCCTAATCGCCCCCGCGGCAGCGCGTGACACGACGACGGTTCGTTACAACAAATGTTTGCGTCTGGTATATTTCATTCGAAATTGCACTCGTCGCCGCAAGTTATCCGTGAACCGGAGGGACGAAGGGATCTTGCCAAGAAATGTTTGCTTCCCCGAGACTTCGCGCGTTAGAACATCAAACCCGAGCTTCTATAAATACAGTCACATTTGACACTGAACCGCACGGCGTCGGACAATTCCGCAAAAATGCTCTGCTAAAAATTAGACGCATTACATTTTGCGTCTGTACATGTTTTATATTATTTTATTACAAGACTTTTATAAACACATTCGTAATTAAAATTATAGTCGTCCAAACACGGCGCAGTTCGGAATATATTTGCTCGTTTAATCCGCGATAGAGTGGAACCCCGATTATGCGAACGAATTAATGGTGCACGAGTGTTCGGAAAACAGTAAATACATATGATGCAAATTGTGACGTGTTTGGGCTCATTGGAATCAGAAAATATTGGTAAAAGTTTCATAAAGAGCTAAATAGAACAGTTTCTGCCATATTCAATTATACTTTCTTCGTCTCTGATCTCGACGGTGACTATGTGTGCGGTTAATTAGGTGTTCCTCTCTCGCGGCGTGCAAAATGGCCGATTAACGGGCGCGACTCGCGCGTGTCGTTCGGGTTCGTATGCACGGTGCTCGCTTGTAATAAGCGTGCATGTAATCATCGACAATTGAACACGTGATACATGGCCGAGGGAGCGTGTAACAGAGGAACACACACACACACACACACACACATGCTCCTCGTTACACCGGAGACGTAGCAACACGGTATTCTCCGCATTGCGAAGAAGTCGTCTTTGGTGGGCTTCCGGTGGTCAATGTAGTTTGCATATTATTCAGTGTATGTAATTAATTTGTTATACAGTCAACCCTTTTGAAACTCGATACTCTGAAAGTATAGTTTTAATGTGATACGGTGCGAATATTTTGACGGTCCTCCTGTAACGCATATTCTTACAAGACCGTTTCCAAATATTGTAAACTTCTAGACTGAAATGTTATTTATATCGTGTACAGACAGTTGAATTCCTTTAACTCTTGTCGCTAGCGTCGAACGTAGAGAAGGATAGCGAGTAAACAAAACATCGACCGCGTACCAGCATATCGGTGAGACAACACTAACACTGCGAGAAAACTTTTTTGTTTTTAACTATTTCTTTATGGAACTTTTATCAACATGTTCGTGACATTTTTTTTATTCAAATGAGCCCAACCACGGCACAACATTTACTGTATTGTTAACAATCATGTCCCACTAATTGGCTCACATAATCTACTCTATTGTGGATTAAACGAGCATATATGGTCCGAATTGTCTCGTGTTTGGACTAATTTTAGTCTCAAAACTTGAAAAATATGCTGGTAAGAGTTTCATAAAAAAAAAAAAATAATGAGAAACAGAAAAGGTTTTTCCACGACACACAACTGGCAATCACGTTTCAATTCGCAATGATTTTTAAACATTACAAAATTAAAATTTGAAGGGGATAAGACAATGAGAAAGTTCAACCCTTTTATTTGTAACCTCATCTTCAAATTGTCTTCCAGTCGGTTCTCAAAGGGTAGTTAGATGACTCTCGATAGTGCAGTTTGTATTACCATAGACATTGCAAATAGACGACTTTTATGCAGTTGTGGTAAAAATGGGTAGGTGTAACATAAAACCGTAGAGACGATAAAATTATTGAACGATACAAATTTATTATTTTCAGCTTGTCAACTTACCACGATACTACTATACCAAAAGGAAGCTTAAAAATCTTCTCTTACATTGCAACCCCAAGTGAAAGTATTAGATGACGTTGCCGTGGGGGCGACTTGTTGGTTCACAATTGAAATTGTTGTTGCTGTTCCTCCACTCCAAAGGGTAGCTAAAGCCCTCCGCAGAGGCTACACGCTAGGAGGTGCAGTCTCGCAAGAGATCACCTGCCAGTATGATGAACATGATAGTCCAAGCATAAAAGCCACCCACGCCTAACAGACTTTTCCACCCTAACTACAGAAGCAGGGTACCTAGAAAGAATCTTCGTGGGAGTCAGAATTGAGGAACCACGTGGTCATCCTGGTGTCGATCCTGGGCCACTTCCGCTGATACTAAACGCTCGTACGCTCCCTCGCGAGAGTGCTCTGGCGCATAGTTAGGCAGGCACGCGCGCACACTCTCTCCCTCCTCTCTCTTTCTCTCTCTCTCTCTCTGTTTCTCTCCCAGTCTCTGACTCTCTCCCCCTCCCCCGCGAGAGCTAGCAAGCTCGGAGCGCGTCGACCGGGGCTCCCTATACGTGTACGCACGCGAAGACTTCTTCATCCGCGCGCGTTCAGTTCATTCAGTGAGTTCACAGTCAGTCAGTCACCAGCACACCTCCACCGATCAGCTGATCCGGGACGACGACGGCAGACTGCGCGTCGCCAACCCCTCCTCCTCCCTCCCTCTCTCTCTCTCTTTCTCTCTCGCTCTCTCTCCCTCCTTCCCTTCGTCTACAACCACCGCCTCCCCCCTCCCCCTCCTCCTACACCCCGTCGTCCACCTCCACCACCTCCTCGTGCTGCTACTGCTGCTACTGCTACTGCTACTGCTGCTGGTATGTACTGGCTGGTGCTGTTCTGTTGCCCCCTCGCCCTTCCCGGTTGGACGATCAGCTGACTGGGAACTGACAGTCGTGTGCCGGTGCGCTGCCGGTGGGCCTTCGAGTGCCCACGTGACACACGCATACACAACGTCGTCGTGGGGCACTCTCCACAATCCGTGCTGCTTTCTGATCCGCTGAGACGACGGCCACACCGCCACGCGACACAAGGTAGCACCAGACAGCGCCAGGGATTCGATCGTCGCCGACCGACGCTGATTCACTTGGCCCCGGTGATATCGAGACTCGGTAGTATCGAGATACTAACGCCGGAACCGGGATTCTTTCACTTCTTCAGCGTTCAGGCTGATCGGGACAGTCCGAGTTGGACTCTTTTCGGGTCTTGCTGGGATAGGGGTCGGGTTAAGGGACGCGATGGGTGGTAGAAATCAGTCATTATTATTTTCAATTTTTATTTTGCAAAACTTTCACCAAAATATCCATCACATGTACTATAATACCATGACCTTGGTGTGACCTTGATTGTAAGGGTTCGCACTTTGATTATCAAGGGACTAAAAAATTCCACGTAGGTAGGTGTAACGTCTTAATGACTATCGGGAGTTAAGAATGTATTTGCAAACGTGTAAAATATGATTTATATTTCAAGAATTTAATAACAAGAAGTCGAACCATAAATTTTGTCGCGTATAAGGAATTAGTATTCATCGGAATCGCTGAACGTTACTTCTCAATGTATCCCACTCCCTCTGAAGCCGCAATCGGAATTACGAGCAACGGAGCGCATTTATCCTCTGATCGACGATTAAGTGAAACCAGTATCTAGCATGAGTGCTCGTGTGCCGCTCGTAACGTGTTCGAAAGTAGCGGCGCGGAAGGTGCACGCCGCGGAAAAGAAGATAAATCGTCGCGGGCGTTGAACGATATTGATGACGTTGCATACGGAGTGCATCAACGATATTAACGGGGTGGGGGTAATGTCTGAAAAAGTGGTCGTCAGACGGCAAATCGATCCAATGATTAGAACTCGCAACGTTACAGCCTCTGTGGAAGCCTCGTAGCAAAGTACACGGAGACATTAAATAACTCTATGACAGTCCCACTTTCGCAAAATTGGAGATTAAAATCCACAGTTGACTTTACATCCTCCGAAAAATTCAGAATTATTAAAAAATTAGTCGGAAGAAAATTCCTATAGTGAAACCACATTTAGGGAACCTACGGATGAACAGGTATCAGAAGACATTAAATAAGTCCGCCATTTTACGATACTTTAAAAAAAAATTGGATAATAAAGCTAAAGCTTGCTTTCGGATTAGTAGGTAGGTGTCGTAATGATTACTACACCCGCCATCTCCCCGTTTTCTCGGGCGTACGAAGGGCGTCCCGAAAACAAGGGAGCGAAGGAAAAAGACCCTACGCGCTTGGGAAAGTAAAAGAAAGGAAAGTCCTTTCCGAGAAACACAAAGGCTACGAAGCGTTTAACCGTGACGGCCACGGCTCTGGCACTCGTTACCTTTATTGTCCCCCTCGAGATCGGCTGCACACGCTGTGCCCTTCAGCGCAAAAGGAAAATGTCCTACGTCGAGGCATCTTTCCGTACCGAGAGCACACGCCACACGCCAGAGACAGAATTTTTCTACCGGCTACTTCGCCTCGTAAAAATTCTAAAATACACTCGAAATTTCACGAGAAGTGGATTGTCGATAATAGATTCGCCAGTTCCGCTGAACTATGCGATCCACGGATCGAGGCGATACACACGGTTCGCCCGGTTATTACGAATTCCAAAGGCGACGATCCAAAATAAACAGCTAGGAGGGAGCCAAGAACCCTGTTCCAAGAATACCGCCAAGTAACGATGCCTCGGTTCGATCCGTTCTCCGGCAAGTTTTCGTAATCGATCGTTCCGAATCGCCTGTAACGTCGCTCAAAACTTATGACAAAAATCAATACGCTAAATACAACATTCCAAAAGCATTAGAACAATGTAGAAACAAACATATCTTCGTTTAACCTTTGTCCCTTGCAATTAATATATAAAATATTTATTTCCTGATAAAGTCACGATAGTTTTGTAACATTATTGTATTGACAATATCACCTATTGAATATACTCAATATTACTCATTTTTGTCATAAATGCATAAAATCAGCCGTAGAAATTTAAATTAGAACAAAAATCAAAAGAATTTAAGAATGCATCATTTTCTATTTACTAAGGTTACTGAAAAAAGAAAGACATTTTTATTTAGTTCCGGTTCCTTACAATAGACTTGGAAAGTTACGAATTTGCATAAAGACCCACAGTCACTAATGATCACAAATGAAATAATTTTGGATTTAATTTTCCAAGAAAAAGACTCGTAAGATTAAAAAAAAAAATCGTCCTCAGGTCTGACAAATGACATTGTCTGAGAATGTTTATGCAACGGTAACGTCTCTCATTAAAGCACAACATGTGTCTGATAATGGCTTTATAAAGCCCGATTCCGGGAACCAGGCGCAACACATCGGACCGTCCAGCCGTCGATGATGTCAGTGGAATTTGCATGTTGCGACGCAATCGTCGATTCATAAAGGCGACGCGCGAGCGGGCAATTTGCACGTCGGAACTACGAACGAAGTTTTCCTGCGCCGCTGTTTGTGTATTACATCATCGGTTGTCTCTCTCTGGTGCCCCGAGAGGAAGGGGTTGGGGGGTGCGAACGCGACGATTGTCCCGTTCCGGTTGAACAACCCTCCGACGACCAACTTCGCGATCGAACGAGTCGCAAGACTTCACCCCTGAAGAAGTTGCCAGGAGCGCCCTCGGAACTTTCGTCGAACCTGACTTTCAGCCGTAACACTAACCGAGCTATCGTGAATTCACTAAATTCCAGGCGTTCGTTCGTCCCAAACGTCAAGATACAGAGACAGAATGATGATATCATTACATGGTAGACAAAAGGATTAATCAGTAAAAATTACCAATTGAAATAGCTCAGTTTTTTAACTGGCTTTGACAAAAATGACTGGAAGTAACATTTATTGTAATTAACCGTTATGTTAACCCTTTGCACTCGAAGAAATTTTAACTCCAAAACGAAACATTTCTTCCGACCTAGAATATTTCCCTTCTTTACATGGTAATTTATTAAATACAAACAAATTGAATAATGTAAAAAATATTTAGAATAATGGTAGAGCAATTTTTAGTGGCGCCTGACAGTCGCCATTCGAGTGCTAAGGGTTAATATTTATGTAATGTGTCTACGCTCCAAGAGAAATTCATTAAAACGGAATTCCAATAGCCAAGCGTCCAACATGGCAGCACGAATAATTCTTGCCGGTCATCCGCCGGAAGCAAACGTAGCGAACGGCACGAACCAATTGGGCGTCACGTAACAGGCTTAAAACCGTACCGAGAAATTGGCCAATCGAATTACGAGTTCGCATCGCGTATCCACCTCTCGAGGCAATGGCTTGCTCGCTCGCAATCGCGACTGTTTTCTATGTCAAGCGTTATGCGAGCGAGCGTCACACGGCCCCCGTAAACGTTCGCCGAAACGATCGAAGCAATACGCCGCGTTAATTACGATCGATGAAATTAATTTGCTCGACGGTACACCGTCCGCGGAATTTTACTATCGCGTCCGGTAATTGCTTGCGCCGCCACCGACTCTGCGAAACGTTTGAACGTATGATTCAGCGATTCCCAACCCCGAGACTTATTCGGGGAAAACTGATTTATAATGGAGGAAAAGTCTTTGTTAATAAATGAGAGTAGTATACCGAGAGGGTATAAACAAAAGATATTTTTAGATAGTCAGATTATTTATTTCAAATATAGTTTGAATGTCAATGAAACTGTCATCGAAACGAAATTTATGTAAAAATCGCCGAGTTCAAATCCAAAACAGGTTGGGATCCACTGGTATAGTTGATGTCGCAGTGACGTTACATGGATTGCGCCCCGCTTAATTGTAAATGAATCAACGGGTTACATGCAAATGCATATGCGGTGCCTCGCATAACCACGGAAATAGGGAAAAATTCCAATTTTCAAATTTTGCAAATCTCGTCTTTTAGGTTGTTAAAGTTAGCAACCCAAAAGTTAGCTTATTTCCATATTTTTTTAATTATGACTGCCCTCGACGACCGTCACCCAGAATTTTCAGTTTGCGAAATTTTTTTTTTGAATCTCGGAGGGCACCAGTGACCGCCGTTATTTTCCACGTAATTATTGCTCTGTTTACGATGTGACGGTCACCGGTGTCCGTCACTTACGTCTATACGCTTTCTCTTCCGTTTATATAGTGATGGTGTCCGGGGGTAACCATAATGGATTATACGATCTTTTTTCTGTCTACGCTCCGACGGTTACCGGTGTGCGTCACCTTCGTTTACATGATTTTCCTTCCGTTTGTATAGCGGGGGTCTCCGGGGGCAATCATAATCATATAAGCAAACATATATAGCAATATATATATATATATAGCAAACATATAAACAGTCCTCGTTGGCAACAGTTCGGTTGTCAGCGGCGTGCACGCTCGAGGGTTAACCGCTCGGGCAGATCGTCGGTCACCGGTGACCCCCGGGGGCGACACCTAACACTCACCACGTGCTAGCACGATCTCGTTCCGGTCGTTCCGCCGCGGGACGAGCGAACACGACTGGCTCGAGCGAGTTCGGCGGAGCGAGTGCGAGAGATCGATCGGTCGAAAGACAAGTGTGTCGCGAGGATGTGTGGCACGCGCGCGCACGCTCCCGCGCCCGATTGCTCGAAATACGAAAAACCGGCCGATAGAGAAGAAGCGCCACCGGAGGATACGGAACACGCGCGCGGAGGAGAGTCTCGCATAGTTGGATCTCGCGCGCGCGTTTCGAGGGGGTGGGGCAAGGGGGAGGGGGAGGGAGAAGCGGACGCTGGTTGCAGCTCGCCAGGCGGTCGGTCGGTCGGTCTCGTTGGAAGGGCGGGAGAGGGGGGAGAGAGAGGAACGTGTGCGAGAGGGGTGGGAGAGAGAGTAAGAGAGACCATGTCCTACCCCAACGAGACCACGTGGCGGCAAAGACACTTTCATCATGTAGTCCCTCGCCGGAGAGCCCGAACACGTGGATACGTTCGACGCTCCCGAAGAACGTCCTCCCTGCGCGCGTGCGCGGTGTAATTCATACTGTCAAGGTCAAGCAAAGTCGCGCGATTACGGCCGAGACACCGGGGATCCGCCGCGTGTTGCCCCGCCGCTACCTAATCGCGCTGACAGCCGTTCGCGCCGCGTATCTACACCTTCCCACCGTTCTAACTACGATACCGACCAGTTCCAGACGTCCTCTTCCGGGCCGCACCGGGATACAGGACTTCCGGTTGGCCAGGTGCTTCAACACCTAGGCTAGGTCTTTTCTTCAGTTTACTTCGATCGTTAAACCCTGAGACCTTGCTGACGGTACCTGGGTTCGCTATGACCCGGCATCTTCAACCTTTTAGTTAGATAAGGATAAGGATCTCTTGATGTCTAGATCAACTTGACAATGATTTGCGTTGTTGGAGTATCTCGTACACTATAAAAGCTAATTCTTTGATCCCTAGCTTGCGGTACCTGGGTCTTATCGTTTATATTTTAATTTTAATCGTTAATTTAGTTGTATCTTTCAACTACCGTGAAAACTTGGACTGTGGACGTAGAGCTGGCGGTGGCCATGTCTGCTCTGACCCATCATCGTTTAAATAAAAATTTAAGAGGCTACAAATTTCGGAGGTCTCTGATCTAAATGGAATTGAACACCGTTAATCGTACAACGGTTGGAAATTCCCAGTTTCGAAGAGTTAAAAAACTTAATGGGCAACAAGAACAATGGAATCATGCTTTGAAATGACTATTCGAGCACTTTTGATGGAACGGACGGCTCGGATGCGCTTTAATAGTGCACCGCCGGGAACCATTCGCTCTAATAGCAGCGCTATTAATTTCAGCTTTCCACGCGTTGAATGTCGCGCCGGTTTTCACTGTAGTGATCCACATAATCTCGAGAACTGATTTCTCTCTCTCTCTTTCTCTCTCTCTCTCTTTCTCTCTCTCTCTCTCTCTCACTCTCTGTCTCTCCGTTGTCCCGTTGAAATTAATCACAGCTCTACAAATTCGTTATGGGAGAACCGGATTCGTCCATCCACTCGCTCAGTAACAGCATTAACTCCCATACGAGCCGGTGAAAATTCATCCATTTTCTCTTATACGTGGATACTGTGAAATTTTCAATCTCTTTCCTATATCTCTGAAAGATAAACGAATCACAATTTATTGTCTTAGCCTTTACGTACTATTTCAGAAATAGGGGCATATATATTTTGAAAATTAATTTAAGCCACAATTAAATTCTAGAATAATCTTCAACTCTGCAACGTACACAAACAGTGGATATTCAATTAATTCGTATAATTCCGTAAAAAAATTACAATTAAAAGCAAAGGTCTACTTTGATTCTACTAGACTCTAGATCCTAGATTCTCTAGATTCTAGATCATTGTTCTAGGATCTTCTGTGCAACTATTTCCGAGGAACGTATATAAGGGTTAGTTAGTAACGTCAGTCAGTAGTGTAACACTATCAATAAACGGTTCATGAATCGTGACCGGAGTTCTTTTGTGTCGAATCCTTTTTGCTGTTTCAACAAAGACGATATGCAAGCGGGCTTATCGTTTGATACGATACAACTCTTGTTACCATTATTTTGAATTCCGGGAACAGATGGTGGTTAATCGCTTATCTGAGTCCGATGGACAACCTCCCCGGTAAATAGCGAGGAGATTATTGGCAATCGACACCCGTGAAGGGAATTTTGTTACAGAAACAGGATGTGCTTATGGGGCAACCCGAAATCCTAAACCGTAGGCTCGGGTCGCAAACATTTTATGCAAAGTATACATAAATATATATATAAGTAATTATATTATAATTATACAAGTATATAAAAATACCTTTTCTTCTTCGACAATCATAATCACTTGGAAGTAATATATCTATACTCTTAAAATACTTTTACTGTTTAAAATTTCACCTACTCATTTTTGAGTGGAGGTTACAAACAAGCCTTGAAATATCGAAAAAATACTTAAACCCCAGAACCGAACCTAACGCCCGATCGAGACCTGAGTAGAATCGGCGGGAAATTCGAAACTGCCGATCGCGCGAACCACGTTCATTGACTGGTCTTCGTAGATTGCACGGTAGGGCAGGGGGTGTTCGTATCTGTTTTTCTGGAGCGAGGGGGAGGGGAGGAGAGGAGGGGGGTCGGTTTTCGTCGAGACAACGTCGACGGTGTCGCGAGGTCGTCCACAGTGGGGCGCCACATTCTCGATTCATAAGGTTGAACGTCGCGGCGACGAGAATAGCAAAGAAACGGGCGCGGATCCAGAGAGCAGTGACCCAGTATGTCCGTCCGTCGTCGATTTCGCGACTCCTCGTCGGTTTTCTCCCTCTCCCTCATCGTTTCCCCCCTCCACACCCCTCGCCCCGCCTCCATCGGTGCCCCATTGCCCCCTACCACATCGCCGAGTTTTCGCTCTCTTGGCGACAAGTGCGCCCGTGCAATACTACCAGGACGGCCAGGCAGCAGCAGCACTGCGCTACGTCCTGAACGATATTTCATTACGTCTACGGTTATCGCTCGGCACGTAGCATCTGCCCGCTCGGCCGACGGTTCATTGAATTTTATTTTCCTCGAATAATTAATACGGCGCGACGGCACGAGACGCTAGCGGCGCCACGTTCCGTGCAACCCCTTTCCCTTGGATTGCACCCTCGGGACGCGATTAAGCTTGGAATCGCAGAGCTCGGGTCCAGATAGACCCGGAGTTTCAACTGTTTTCTGCACCATTTGGTTACCTCGCTTCCGAGGATTAAAATGAAGGCTTCCGAGTGACACGAGAAGTTCAATGACTCTAGGAAAAAATCTAGACCTAGATAAACCGAATTTTAATAAGATCTTTAGAATTCAAGAGGGTTAAAACAGCCATCACCTATAATACATTTAATGTTTCTAGTTTCGCTTTCATTAATTAAATTACTCCGATTTTGTAAGAATTTCTGTGTCAGTTAAAAACCCTATCTACCAACCCTATCGACAATTAATTTAAATTGTAATTCGCAATTCTTATCGTTACTGTTGTTGGCAAATACTTTGAAAAATCTTCAATATTTGGCTTCAATTAATTTTTTAACTAACATTGAATTGCCGACTGGTGAATTGTTAAAAAAATGCGAATAAAAATATGATTCGCGGATAAGGCTCCGCAGGCTGGTTATGAGGAACCATTTATAAAACTTCGTAAGAAATCCGAGAGTGCCGACTCCTTTTCTAGGACTCGTGCGTAAGCGAACGAAAACGGCGCACTCACCCTCTCGATCCGCGCCTATAAACACGCGACACATGTGCAAGCGTAACCGGACTGTTTCTGCGGTTATTTTTCCAGCGCGCCCCACAGAACAAATTTATATCCCGGGCCCGTTGGTGCCGCTCGCGTTTTATCTCGCGTTTCTCGCTACCAGGAATTCCCGAGGAATCGTGTTGCCGCTCTCAGCGGAGTCGGTATTCATCTTCGCACTCTCCGGTATATTCGGTACAACAGGAGCCATTGGCCCGCCGTGGCCTCGATGCAAGAATTTAGCCACTGTTTGCCAGAAAACTAATTTTTCCGCCAATATTCCTTTCTCTATGTACACGTCGATCACCTTCCAAAATGAACAAATTGAATAAATGTACCGAGATTTGCAATTCGACGCTGGCATTCAAATCTGAACATTTTCTATTACATTTTCAGTAAAAATGAAAATTGACTTAAAAAGATGTTTGCTAATTTATTTTCGCTTTTCAATATTCACTTCATGATTGAAAAAATTAATGTCAAATTTTCAGTGCACCACAGTTAACAACTATGAATAATCAATTATTTATCAAAGATAAAATTGAGATATTTATCCAATAGCATGATAAGATATCTCAAAAGTGTCAAGAAGTAACAGAATTTATTTCAACCCAATATTTATAACTAAAATTTTTCGCAATTTCTCAGATACAAGCAATTGTTTTAAATAATAGAATGGAAATTTTTATTGCCGCTTCGGAGACGTCATTCGAGTCCTAAGGATTCAAATAAAATAGATACGTAGAATTTGAATGGATCGCGTCATGGTTGCCACGAAATCCGCAAAACCGTTCGCCGCTCACGGTTTAAGAGACTTTCTGAAGAAACGCGTTTAGGTTCATCGTTTGGTTCGAAGAAGCCTGGCGTCGCGCGATTCACGAGCATGCTCCAATTATAAATAGTGCGGTATAGGCCCGCGTTCGAAAGGTATAAATAGGTCACTTGAAATAAATTCAGGAGCCTCCGGACATTCTAGCCGAGAGAGTCCCTTCGGCGCGTGTGGGAGCATTTCAGACAAAAAAAAAAGAAAAACAAATGTTTCGCGTAACGAGGCAACCGCGCCGGGTTCATTCACGTTTCTGATAAGGGACGCTATCGATCGGAGATATCGAGCCTGGGTGTCGTAACAGACGTCAAGGTATTTATCAGTGTGTCAGCATATTGTTCGTCGTTGTTACGTTTTAATGAAAAGTAAACAATAGCTGCCGCCAACGAAAATATCCTGCTTTCTTTTCTCCAAGTTTTAAAAACGATTGCCCAAAAATTCGTGGCATTGAATATCAATTTATTCGTTTTAGAATCAATTAAATTATAAGTGCAAACTTCAATATCAAATAATTAATAATAATTATTAATAATTCCGATCATTTACACTTGTACGAATGAAATAGGCTAAAATTTACGAGGGAGTCGATTCGATGTCTAATCAAATTTGACGACAAAAATCGAGAAAAATTAAATTTCCTGGGAGTCTCCTGTGAATCCCCCCCCCCCCTCTCTTTATTTCACGCTGCTGTTCAAACAGGCAGACGGGTATAAATAATATCGACTGTAAATAGCCGCGTATGTCCTTCCGTGGTTGCAAAACGAGCCCCGTTAACGAATATCGAGAGTAATTAGGCAGATCATAAATTTCGACAAGCGTTGATCCCTGTATTATTAATTCCTACCAACTACAGATTTATTTTTACAATATTCCAGAAGTAAAACAATTTTTCTTCTATGATCACAATCATTTACCCAATATACATAACTTTTTAAGTTGTGGAAAATATTCAAGTTTCCCTTTATCGGATCATATATTGTAAATAAAAATAATAGAGCATTTTCCTTCGCGTATATATTTTAAATACAAAGTATCGGTCTAACAATTAATTTAAATAAATTCTGATTGCTTTTGGAATGCTATCAATAATGAACTCGATGATGATGGCGTACTTACCTTTCTCTCAGTTGTGCAGAATTGCCAACGCGACCGTTTAGCACCAAGAGCCCCGATCCAGCACTAATTAGTCCCTCTATATGCTATCTATCCGTTAATTCTTCTCCACCTTGTCTGGCTTCGAATTCCTCGTTCCACTGCTATTAGCGCTTCACTTTGTTTCTGTAAAGGCACTGCTGCTGTATCTCCAACTGTCCCCTACTCCATTTTCATTAGCCCCCCTCTCTCTGCCCCCGTCCGCCCCTCTATCTCTGTTAAATCCTCCCGCCACTTCAGCTCCTTCAGATTCTAGTGGACGATGTCTTACTCAAGGGCCCCTATCTCCGAACATAACTGACCTTCAATAATACTCAACGAAAGTAGAAGCACGACAAGCTGACCCAATAATTTCGAGCTGTTCTATGACCTTTCTGCTGCGCTGCCATAACTCCTTTTACTTTTTACTTGGACCTCTAACTTGCAACGTAACTTCTTTTTCGTAACTTCTACACAATTAATTGGTGATATTAATTGTTCTTTTTTGTTTTCAGGTGAACACAAGGAACGAGTGGGCCTCGCTGTGCGAACAATTCCATCTACCTGGCGGCTGCGTGAACAGCGGGGTCGGCCTTAAACAAATTTACCTTAGGTAAGTACCCGCGACATGGAGTCGACCATCGATCACCTTGTTTCAGGCACCGTCATTTTTAAGATTCCCAATATTAGATTAGAATATGAAGTCACTAGAATACAAATATGTCAGATTGGGGAATGGTCGCTAAATTAGAAAAAAAAAATGGTTAAACTTCATCTTGGGAACTCTGAAATTTTTAAGTTTTTTTTATATAATCCTGTAGATTTTGATAAGAAAATGCCAAAAATCCAAGTTCTAATGCTAGGTATTCACCGGTTCAAAAGTTGAGCGCTCTTAATGCCTTCAAACAAGCACAACTTTTGAGCCAGTGAATTCCTAACATTAAAACATGAATTTTTGCCATTTTCTCGTCAAAATCTACAGGATTACATAAAAAAAGTTAAAAATTTCTGGGTTGCCAAGGTGAAGTTTAACCAAAATGACGAAATTGGAAATAGTCACTAGCTCAAAAGACCCTAAGTCAAAAAGGTCGTCAGCCTGTGTGACTACACATAACACAACAATGTAGCTGTAGTCGATTAGAATTGTAGTTCGAATATGTAGAAAGTCCCTTGGAAATACTTGCTACCCCAAGAGTCCCTAATTCGTCAAAAGTCCCTAGACCGTACGAATACGCATAAAACAATCATGCACCTCTAAAAAATTGGAGTTTAACGATCTGGAAACTCACAATTATTGGAAAAAGTGACTGGGCCTAAAGAACTGCCGCACAAAAGTACTCGAAAACTGCAGACCCAACCAGTGCATGATCAAGAATGCTACAAATGAAAATCGATAGATCGCGTGGTTACATCGTTGTCGCAGGAAACACGATCTCCTGGTTTCCGACGGCAGGAAAGGTATCGGGAATCACCCCCGGCGGAAAAGAAGCGAAGTCGATAGTCGACCGAGCGCGACCGGTCGAAATGCAAATGGTTCGTGGCAGGTTTCCCGGTTCGAGTGGCGCCACCCGCCCTCCTCCCCAATCCCCACCCCTGTTCGTTGCGATCGCGACACGACGTTCCATTGTGTCGTCTGGCAGTCCGCGAGCGTCTGCAAGAGTAGAACGGCGACGTTTTGCCGCGCGTTGCCGGCACCACCGGCACCGCGTATCGGCACTGATGTACCTACGTGTTCGGCCCTCCCCACCACCGTCATACCATTTTCCGTATCGTATAGTACGATACGTTCGTTGGTTCGCCGCGTTCGTTCGTTCGTTCACGTTCATTCATACTCTGGCCTCGCTGACGAGCCACGTGGTTCCTGAGTCGCTATCCTCTCCCCCCTCTCTCTCACACACACGCCGCTAAAGCTTTCTGTGCAACCTTGTTACCGTGCGCCGCTTGCAAAACAAGGACGCGGTCAATTCTTCGCCGCCCGACGCCAATGTTTGCGACGCGTCCTTCGTGAACGTCTTTCACCGATATCTCTCTCTCTCTCTCGCCCTTTTGTGGAAGACTCGTCCTCGTCAACCTGCCGATGGGTATCGCCCTTTTCTATCGCATATTACTACTATTAGTAATGTTATTTGAAAAGTGATCACAGGCATCGAAGTAATTATAAAGTAAAATAATATTTGAAATAAATAACATCAAACAATGTTATTTCAGAAGTCTCCAAATCTGCTATTGACAAACGCCTCTGGATTTGAATGAGTATGGTTCGCTTCCTATGTATACCTTCTTGTCCTCATTATAAAAAGAAAAAATTAGTAAATTGTATGCTGGTAATGGCAACGCGTTAACACTTTATCTACCGGAATTCTGTTTACCTTCGTCGGGCGGGTACTGGGTTCAAACAAATCCATGTTTATAAACAGCCGAACGTCGCACACGCCGTTTTGACGTCTTACGGAGCGGTGACACGAATTCGCTCGCCGGGAAGATGCGAAATTTCAGTTCGTAGTCAGTATGGTATTCATTTTAACAGAGAGGAAACAGCATGCATACAGGTACAGCAATTATTAAAAACAATGAGTGACGTGTATGAAAACTGTACCCACAATATATAAACAAAACGCGTATTGTTTTGTGCGTATATAAAAATTTGTATACCTTATAAATGCTTTACTTCATTCTTAATCATTGGATAATAATAGTGTTCTTCGAAATCGACACTCCGTAGATGGAAAAGAAAAAAATTTTATCCAAAGGTTCATTTTAAAAATGAGAATTGAATGAGTTCATTAAAAATCTTGTTTCGCACAATAATGCCATACGAAATGTGATTGTTGAGGTTGAGTTGTTGGTTCATGATTGAAGTCTTTGTTGTTGAAGGTTTCATTAAAAAATCCATCAGCCACGTGCCATAGACATCCGAAAATTATGGAATAATTGCCCATGAATTGTGTGTTACGATGGCTGACTAGTGGAACTATTACTATATTTTTAATGATAATTGCATTATTGTGAGGCGTGAGTTGTTAAATCGGAAAATGGAAAATTGAACAGAATGTATGGAGAACTGGGTACCATAATCTGTTTCTAATAACAGATATTGCATTACTACGAGGAACAAATTATGCACTCGGAAATGAGAAGTTAAATAGAACCTCTGGGAAATGATCAAAATGTAATTTTGAATTACGTCACCATTGTGAAAAACTGGGTCAAAATGGACCCACCCAATATTGTTCAAAAGTTAAGCTACTGATAAAATTTGTTCAATAATTGCTACACGTGGGTACACAGTGTTATCCGATATCTCGAATAATGCTTCCAACGAGTGTTCATTTTCCAATTAATGCAGAAAGCCAAGCTGCTAACTAAATGCTATTACTGCAAAAAGATTGCAGTATAATTATAACACAACGACTCGCATATTTGATTTCAAGGTCAGATTTAAATAATCAGATATATGTATCTGGAGGATGGTCAAGATCTGATCTAGGTTCGGTGTGAATAATTAGATAATAAAATGAAAAATAGTATGTTGAAGAAAATTGCTCTAACAAACAGTACTGAGATCCTTCGATCCCTCGATCCTTCGTTTGCCATTGTTATTTACGGTCTGCAAATTGCCATCGAGTCACGATTCGATAGCCTTGCGGGAATCTTCGTGCGATCAGCCGACAAACGGCTGGCTTTGCAGAGACGACTGTAGAAAAAAAAAGAAAGAAAAAACAGATGGTATCTCCTAAGACGGCTCGTTGCATAAGCACACAACGATAACGATCCAACTGCCGCTGCCGGTCGGCATTGGAGTTTCCAAGACTGATTTTCTATGTCGCGTCTTCGATCAATCTGCGTCGCCGACGCACGTCGCGGTTTCCTTAGATCTATTTGCCTGAGTATTTAGCACGGAGGAAGCTATGTATTTTCCAACCTGAGCGACGCAGTTATGGCCGGAATGCTGTCCTGTTAGAATAACCAGTCTTCTAAAACAATTCTCACTATGGAAACCAAAATATTCTACGTACTGCCCTCCCCCAAGTGTTCGTTAATTGTTCATCAACTCGTTTTCAACATTAACAACGTCAATCGTCGTCCGTCCTCAAATGAAATGTTTTGCATTTTATAATTAGGATATTGAAATTCTAGAGATGGTTCTATATGTGAAATCTATTACTCGTATTTAGAACAGATAATTGTTTTAAATAACAGTATGTCTATAGTAATGGCAATTTTTAGTGACTGAAGGTGAAACAGTCTTCGTAAATCGTGTTCGTAAATACAGATTGTAAACATGGTAGTGCCACGATACACGTAGTAGGCCCTAATACAGCACCTTTCATAAATACAGTAGCGGCTCTATACACGGCGTACGCTCTAAAACACAGCACCTTTCGTAAGCACAGTATCGAGTACTAAACAAGTACATGGTACAGCGCGTTTCATGGGTGACTCCAGCCCCCGAAGACTCGGAAGACGCGTACGACCTAGGTCGGCCCTGGTCGACTCGAATCGGCGTTTGTTTCCCGGCAGGCGTCGCGTTCGTCTGGTGTATCCAAAAGCAGGTTCATTCATGTACGCGCGCGGCGCGGCGCGGCGCGTCGGCCGGTACACGTGACTCTGCCGGACCCTGCAGTCACAGAGACCGTGTTCACGGCATGGAACCGCTAGTAGAAGAGCAGCAGCTTCCTACTCGCGATCTATACACCGTGTGTATAGGTGGTCTGTCTGTGTGTGTACGCGAGCATCGGAGGACCGGCAGAGTCGTGGCCACAGTAGCAGAGCCGAAGCGTCTGTGCTCAGTCTGCAGCCAGCAACGGCCAATCAGGCTCTGGCTGGGTGCTCCAACGCCTGCACCTTCCGTACTCTACGTTGGTGCATGAATGGATCCACTACACCTACCCCCACCACACTTTCTTTCGCCCACCCACGACTCTCCCTATCCTTCTCCTCCTCCCCCCCTCTCACTCTCTTTCTATCGCTCTCCCCCTCCTCCTCCCTTCCTGCACACCCCTCTCTTTCCTTCCTGTTCGTATTATTATTATTGTCTCTCTTCCGCGGACAACGTCTCTCTCCCTCCACTTTGGCCCTCGGGCTCCTCTTTGCATCCCCTCCCCCTCTTTCCTCAGTCTTGTTATTGTTGTCACTCTTCCTTGCGCAACCATGTGTCTCTCTCTTGCGAGCTTCCCTCTCTTTTTCTTACGGGTGGCATCTCTCTCTCTCTCTCTATCTGTCTCTCTCTCTCTCTCTCTCTCTCTCTCTCTCTCTCTCTCTCTATCTGTCTGTCTGTCTCTCTCTCTCTCTCTCTCTCTCTCTCTCGTTCGCTCACTCGCTCACAGCTACCCCATTCGAGCGGTCTTGCCGAGTTCGTCGCACTCTATCTCGAGGTTCAGTCGGTCGGTCGGTCGATCCGGCGGTCGCTCTTGCGGTCGTCGGCTCTCGTAGAGTTTAGGTGACGCGGCGGTTGCCGTCGATTACGCTTTCGACTACACCTGGGTCCAGTTTACGGGTTGGTACAGTGGTACGCGGTGGTTGGAGCTGGTGATCCACGGAGGCAGGTCGAGGGAAGCATTTTTCGATATTTCATTGCTATCGCGAAAAGTTCTCTATAGTTCTAGTATGTTATGTTTAGGTTTGTCGCCGTTGGAGAAAGTTTGACCAGTTTATTGGTCTAGGAAGATATTGTCTTTCATTTTTTCGGCTTACGAGTAAGCTTAATTCAACCTTGTGGTTCGGTTCTATGACTCAAGATGGTTTAGGATTGTCGCTGTTGGAAGATGTTCGACTCGCCTTTGTAGCAGTAGAAACGTTCATTTCAGTTTGTTTTTGTTCAGTGTGTTGAATTAATAATTATAAAATCTGAAGTGGATTGTGGGAATTGTTGAAACATGTAAACCGATTTTTTCCAAGATTCATATGATGTTGTTCGACCGGTATCGATCAGCCAGTTTCGGTAGCCGAAACAGGGGTGTCAGGTTTCGTACACTCGAACACGAGCCTCCTGCTCGTATCGCTTTCGTCCCGCTATATGTATTTACTTTGTCCTGATGTTGTCAAAGGCATCGTTGCGGTGGTATTTTCATGGTTGATTACCATTTCTTCCGAGAAACAAAGGATCGCCCGCGCATTCGTATTCCGGAGGTATGTAGTCCTCTACCGTGTCCTGAAACTCGAGGACACAGCTGCCCGCTGTGTTGTGCTGCGATTGATGGTAAAGCGGCCTTTCTTACCAATTTTGTTGGCGAAACATTAATTTATAAACACCCATATTAATCAAACAATATCAATTCATTTAATCAGTCAAATTGAAATCTGCGGCCGATTTTTATTCTTGTATTCAATTCCCGAAATTCCCATTTGTGTAAAACATTTTCCGAAAACCAGTAGGTTCACCAAAAATTTGCTGTCAATATTTGCCAATGCGTATGCTTACTCGTGTATAAAAATTTTCTGCAAAATAATGCATAAAGATTGGAAAATATTGGGAGTGTCAATGCACTTCGCTTCATTGGATGGTCACGTTTGACCTAAATACTGTAAATTTGTTTAAGCAGATATAATTTCATGTTATCTATTCGTCTGAAATTTTTGTGTGTTTAATTTTTACAGGTATCTGGACAGGTACGAGAAGGTACACTTCCTAGGAGAGGATGGACAGCAAGCTGACGACGACGACGAGGACTCCAGACATAGAAAATGGTCCGCCAGGGCATTACACTCCGTTCCTCTTACATATAATCATCATCAACACAATGTCGCAGGTAATTACACTCAATTTTATCTTTGGACCCACTTCTTCAATTCTCTTTTCTGAGTTGACGCAAAAGGAATGGGAACCGTAAAATTGCGTCAATATTTAGGACAAGATACATATATTTCTTGGAAAAAAAATAAAACGAGAAATAAATACAGAAAAATACACTGTATACATACTTTAAAGTCGTAAAGATAAATAGCGATGCGATAATCTGGCCTTGGTTAATCCGCTACGGGTGGGGTTCGGCTTGGGTTCGAATCCCTACCCAGAAGCCACCGTTTATCGCTCCTTGTCCGCCTGGCGTACCGGTCACAACGGAACGGTTACCGCCGCGCTGTCCAATTAGATTTTTGTCACGCAACGGCCGGGTTTCGCGTTCGCCGGGTCTCGGACACCGTTGAATTTACGATCGTTCTCGATCACAACCGTTTTTACCAACTTCTCTTTCTCTCTCTCTCTTCTCGGTGCTTGCGCTCGGCGCATTTCGCATGCACGTCTGCACACGCCCGAACGACTTTCAAATGCGTTTTCCGCTCAGACATTGTTCCTCTGTTTTTCTCGCTCTTGCGAACCGATACACGGAGCGGCGCTAGTCCTCTCGCGAGTGGGGTCACGCTAGAACACACGGGCACACGGACAGATACGCGAGCACACTGACATACAGATGGACACTCTAAAAACTACTTTTTTAAAAATTGAACCAAATGACTTGAGATTTTTTTTGAGACTCTGGAAGGATTACTAGATAATGTGTAAAAGAATTTTTTGAAATTACTATCGCTCGGAATTTCCAAGACTGAAGTCATGATTGTTAATTTCTTTTTATTTCAGCCCGTAATGCAAATTTAAATGACTTGAAAATAGTGAAAATTCCAGTTTTTCACTTTTAGTCAGTTTCTGCTTAAAATCCACAGAGCATTCGAATAACTTCGCGAGTCTCTGTAGATAGACACACGGACACACATATACACACGGACACTTGCGTGCAACACGCGGAGAACGTGTGTCCTGCACGCCACGGTTCAATAATTCGCCGTGTTAGCGATTTCCGTTTGCCCGGAGACCATTCTTTTCTTTTTTTTTTCTTTCCTCTTTTTTCCCGTACGGCATTCGCCTGTTCCCGTTGACGACGACTTTTGTTCCCGTTTTCGTGTGCGTGTGTGTATGTGGTAACGATCTACTATGCTGACTTTCGAATTAAGTGTTCTTGGGTCGACGGAGTACTAACAAACGACCAGTTGCTTCCTTAAAATTTGGTGAGTTAGCACTTTGTTCGCCGGCAATTTCTTCAATATTTTTCTAAAATCACGGACCAGTGGTTAAGGATTTGTCAATACACTGTTCAAAAGCGAGAACAATTCGTGTTAGCTAATAAAATCAAGAAATAAATTAAAAATGTGGTGGGAACACAAAATATCCTGACTCGTATCGCGTCAAATTCAATCGACTCTGAAATACATCAAACGTTCCAAAGATTATTATACACCATAACTACATAAAGCCCTCGACAAGTAATTATCGCGTATTCCACCCCCATTAACTGACGTCACCATCGTTTCCGGCCAGTGCCCGATTCACAGTCGTATTTAATAATGCGTGTTCAAAGAGCGAAAGAGAAGCAAAGGCAAAATAAGTGGACAAGTGTGCTAGGCGAGGGTGGTGGTGGGGGTTGGATCGGGGTTGAAGGGGGTGGGGATGAAACGTATGCCATGAACGGAGTAACCTAAGCGCCCGGGTCCTCACCGTGCCTCTCTCTCGTTAGAGGATCTCCGTGGAAACAGGTGAAAGCCCCCGAAACTCGTTCCATAAAAAAATGCATCGGGGGGGTAAAAGCGTTCGTGTGTGCGTATGCGTGGATGGTCGCTCGCTCGCGCACCACAGGAGCACATGTGCGGGCCTCGAAGCGCTATAAACGCGCTATATGCAGCACGTCGAGGCGGCAACGGGTTATTGACGTGCTTCTGTGGAGCTGTTGTCGGCCGAGAGAGGGATATACAGATAGAGAGCCGGTCTGGCTGCGAATAAACGCGCATACGTGCGCAAGCGATACCCAGATGCGTCGCTCATACGGGTACTGGGTGGTTCCAAAAGTACACCGACCAGCCAAATTGAAGGATCAGGCAAGCTTTACGCGAAGGATTGTTGATATTCGATGCTTACGTCCGTATTCGCAATTTTACACAACGTTATCAGTAACGTTTCGACTTTTTTTTTTAGTGCATTGTTTATTTACAGTCGAGGACTAAATTGTGTAGACGCTCTTCGAAAAGTAACTACTTTTTACAAAATCGAACGGAACAACTCGAGTTAAAAGGTTTAATTTACTAGGTAATGTGTACAAAATTTTTTTTTGCTATAATTGCTAGTACCCGGAATTTCAAAGACAAAAGTAAAATAGTACAATTTTTAATTTATTTTTATTTGTGCCTATAGTAAAAATTTCAAATATGCCTTGTAGATGCAAGTAAGATATAAACAGAAGGTATCGCCCCAATCGATTAAGGTTGCTACGAGTCGTAAATTATTAAAAATGTAAATTTAGATCAAAATCGTAAGCCTCAATATTATGTGCAACGTACAATGTTTACAATGTATGATACAATATACAATCTATTTTATATAACTTTTAATCTACATAAAGTGTGCAATGTACAATATGAATTTCATATGACGTACGATGTGTACGATACACAATATAAATTTCGTATAATGTACAACGTGTACGACATACGCATACTCTGTAGAATGTACAACATACAGTGAATGATACATAGCCTGCATGATACATAAAGTACATAATACACAATAGTGCATAATACGACGCACAAGAGAGGCGTCGCGTGTGGCGATGCATCTCTGCTGTGCGACGCGTGCACATCCTCGTGGACGGTGTGCAGCGTGTGTCAGTCGCGGCGATCGTACTAGAACGCGCGCAACGTGCGCGAGATAATTTAATGGGCAATAATCATGACACACATAGAACCGCGCATACACCTCCGTGGCCGCGGTCCGACTGTCGGAACGCGGGTCTATATTTCGCGCGCACGCGCACCGTAGCTTTATCGCAGCTTCGTTGACGCCGAGGCACCAACTCTCTCTTCCCCCACCACTCTTCTCTTTCTCCCACTATCCCCCCTCTCTTCACCCCCGCTGCTTTCTTTCTGCACATCACCCCCGGACCCTCACCTTTCCTGCTCGAGTTCTTACGCGCATACGTCTCTTCTGCACCTCGAACCGACGGGAAACGATCCTGCGATAACGAACCGTCGCGTTGCGAGCTGCAATCTTTCATCTTTCGGGGGAAAAAGTGGAAAGGAAAACTTTATCGTTCGATATCTCGAAAAATGTAGAAACATCTGCTTACTAATTAGCAAGCTTATAAGACTAGATTTCATTCGTACATTGTCAGATAGAAATAACAGAAAACGTTTAAATTGATATTTACCGGAATTGTTGAAAACTTGGGAATAGCTTTTAAGCGATGTGGAGAAGGGTGAGACAACCCTTAAGCTTGGGGGTTGAACCCAGATCTTTTTTTAGTATCCTGAGACCTGGAGAATCTTTTTAATGAACTCTGGAGCTTGTGTAATAAAGTCAACTAATTGAGAAATATAATCATATAAAAATTTTTTTTCCTTCATATATCTTTCCTGTTTTCCAGTAAACTGAAGAACGTGGAATAACTTTTTTATAAAATTTGCAGCCCTTAATCAATAATTCAGTGTACGAGATAAAAGAACTGACTCATTTGTGTTTAAATGATAATGTTTCTTATCAAACGGTATTTTAATTGTGATAAAATTGTTCGCATTAGTATTGCGTGTCTAGACGGTATTGCCGTAATATTTCCTGCGCCGAAGTGTGCACTAGGCGCATTAACGAGGCGCGTTCTGCATTTTTCCTTGTTCCACTGAGAATCGGGTAATCCCGGGGAAAAAAAAATAAGTACTGCATAATGTATATCAGTCGCCTTCCACATTGTCAATCATCGACTTTACGCCCTCTGGCGACGGATGAGCGCGGTAACATCGCTCTAAAAGTTCTCCGGGTTTTTATTCCGACGTCGACCGATTTAATTAAATTTATCGATTCTTCGACAAACAAGCGTGTAACGGTTGCTCTTTAACTCTGTCCTACACCTATTCCACGTTCCAATGGCCAATCGGCGATTCTTGCATGCCTCTTAGTGCTCTGGAAATAAATTCGAAAACCGTTTTTTCCATCACTATTCAATCTTGAAGGAATCAAAATAATAGGTCACACTTTTAACTTTGGGAATTTTTTACGCTTCAACAGCTATTTAATCAACGGTAAAAGTTATTTGAGCGTTTCTTGTGGGAAATGATTCGATAGACTCTTCTAAAGACCATAGTATTTTTTTAGGAGGACGGAAATGTTATGTTTGTCTAAATAATTTTTGAAGCAAGTGCTTTTTTTCTTTGGTGAGGCTTCCAGAATTTTATGCGCCTTAACCGTAGAAGCTATAAAAATTTTTGTTTCACGGAACGATTCTAAAAATTCTACAATTAAATATATATATATATATATTTGCAATATTGTAGCCATTTAAAAATGTTTAAAAAATACATTGACAGCTAACAGGACACGGTTATACTACTCACTAAAAATCAAACATGGTTGATACTAATTGTTGTGTTTTATTGCAATTTTTTCTGTTCAATCATTCTCAGTAATTGTTGGCAGGCGCTTCTAACAATTTTCCTGGTTACGATCTAAAATGGTATTTCGTCCTTCGCAGCTATTAGATTGCCATTAAAATTAATTGAATATTAGCTCCTCAAATTAGCGATAGTCTGCCGACTATCAGTAAACCGATCGCGAGAATTTGTAGGTCATCGGAAGCGACCATAAATTGCCGTCGCGACGAATTAATCCGGCGCGGAAGGAACGGAAGTCACGCGAGTTTCGTCCGTTTCGCGGCTACGCTTTAACGTTTTAATAAATATTGATTGCATTACAGAACTAATCTGAATCGAATTTTTGATAAAGAAATGCAAAAATACAGATCGGTATTTTAATGAAATTGCATTAAAATACTTTTCTGAATTGGATACAAGAAAAACACAAAAACGCAGGTTTGACGTTTAGTAAATATTGTTCCGAATCAGATGTGGAAAATTTAAAAAATATGGATTGTGTAGGTAGATCTTTTCATTGAAATGCTATAATTCGATTTTAAAGTTACGCAGGAACGTGCGAGAATTTTGCGCGCTGACACCAGCTCCTTAAACGTGGCATCGATTTTGCGGCGCACACGCCCATTATTTCATCACTGCCAGTGACATCTCGCTCGAACTTCGTCCCGGTAGGTGACACGCAAAACTGATTTCGGTCCGAGTTGTACCGAGTCATGGAAAAGTGGGTGGCTCTCGAAACACAACACCCTCCAAACCCCCATTTTGAATTCTCATATCAGCAGAAATGGTGCTTGCAAATTTTTGAATACCCTGAACATGATCCTCTAAACTGTTGTCTTTCGCCACTCATTTTTTAAATAATATATGTTTCAATAAAAAGGTTTCGAACTTTGAGATTTTTTGTGCTTCAACTGTAAAAGCTAGATGAATGTTTCTCGCTTAAAAGGATTGCACAGATTCTCGCAAATGTATCGATATAAATTTCTATAACATTGTAAACATTTAAACATTTTTAAACGGTACTCGAATCGCACAGGGCATGGGAGAAATGATGCAGTTAAAATGGAAAAAAACTGTACTAACATTGGTCGACCAAAATTTTCTATCTTTCAGTGCTTTTCTTTTTTCTTAAATTAATTGCATTGCAAAAAGAAGTAAATAACATACAAAAAATCAATGCAACTTGCGCAGAACCGTGGTACATCGAAATTATATTTCATACGTTATACGTACTCATTTCTCAATATTATAATTATGTACATTATAATTCTATAATATCATTGAACAATATTAAACACCCATTACAGTTCAATTTAAAATAAAGCAGCGAAACAAAATTGAAATGTAAAGACAGCAAAAATATCTGCAGTATAATACAATGTAATCTAACACTCTGTATATTGATCAGCTAGATGAACAGCTATTAATTTCATCATTATTTCAAATTAATTCAATCAACGTCCCTGACATACCGGATCAGACCCGACCCGGGCACCGGCACCGTGCTCCCGAAGGACCAACAAAGTCCCCTTTCTCGCGCAGTATCGTCAGGAAAACATATACGATCGGAGAGGCACAGTGTTTCCAAAACAGCGAGTGCGTTTCGGGGTGGCTGGGTGCAGGAAACAACCCCCTGAAACTTGCGCGCCCGCGCGCGCGACACGACACGAAGCTCCGCGGAAAGAGCACTTCGTTACCGGACGCGGGCGAGTCCGTGATAACGGGAAAACCGGGTAAAAAGGCGTCAAAGGGGTTACAGAAAGAAACGAACCAGCAAAAATGTCGAAACAAACAAAGCGAGACAGATAGATAGAAGGAGAGAGAGGAGAGAGAGAGAGAGAGAGAGAGAGAGAGAGCGATGGAGGTAGGTAGAGAGCAAAAAAAAAAGGATGGTGGTGGCCAGCAAGCAAGCCAGGGGTAGCAGGAAAAAGAGCAAACGCTATTCGGCGTTGTAGAAGGAGAGGTGGAGGGGAGGGGGTCATGTCGGGATACGCGGGACAGAGCGCGCGCGGGAGACACGATGCGAGAGTCACAATCAATAAGCGTTTGCGAGGGATAGGTGTTCCGCGCCGCGTAGTCCTCGATCCTCTCTCTCTCCTCTCCCGGCGTAATACGGTGGTTCTCGGCGCATGCGCGGTACACGGCCGCTCCGTAACTCCCGATATTTCGGCCCCCGAGCCTTTCCAGCTCTTCGCTTCCAGTTCGGGCTGCTCTTCCCACCACGGGTCGTTGCGTCGACCGAATCCGGCTGTCATCTAGGGAGAAAACCAGACCGCACCGGCGATTGGTGACGTTTAGACCGCGTGCCATCGATGCACCCTTTTCTTCCACCACCCCTACTCTCCCCCCCCCCGCTCTCTCTCTCTCTCTCTCTCTCTCTCGCTCCTACCCAGGCGACAGCTCGTTACGGCGTTCGGTGGCGCTCGACGGCCAATCGTTGCCTCTTTCTCGCGCACCTGCGAGCCACCGACTAGCGACTGTTGACTCCCCCGGAAGATTAGGTGTTTAGATCGCGGTGTACCTCGCTACACCCTTTCTCCCACCCTTTACCCCCTCCCCATCTCGTATCAATGCACGTCATCGCTGGGTAGCTGGTTACTGCGCTTTCCCAGTCCTTGAGGTACTACCGTTGCCTCTTTCTCGCGCACCTGCGAGCCACCGACTGTGGACTCCCCCGGAAGATTAGGTGTTTAGACCGCGGTGTACCTCGATTGTACCTCGATGCACCCTATCCCCCACACTTTATCCCCTCCCCATCTCGCTTCAGTGCACGTCATCGCTGGGTAGCTGGTCACTGGCGCTTTTGCAGTCCTTGAGGTACTACCGTTGCCTCTTTCTCGCGCACCTGCAAGCTACCAACTGTGGACTTCCCCGGAAGATTATGTCTTTAGGTCACGGTCTGCGTCGGTGCACCCTTTACCCCCTCCCTTTCTTGCTTCGGTGCGTATTACGACATCGCTGAGAAGCTAGTTACCGCGCTTGCTGCCATTGGAAGAGTATCGTTGCTCCAACCTCTTCGAACCACTAAGAGATTAAATGCCCAACCCTTCTTAATGAAAATTATTAAAAATTTGAAAAAAAAAGACAGATAAAATATGTATTTTCTGCATTTTAAGTACGAATAAGTGCATTTTCTATTATAGAAAAAATCGATCATTTGCAAGTTCCCTAATTCTATTAAACTGTGAAAGGGTTAAGTTGCAGAACGGGTCAAAGCTGACCCGGGCGGCGGCTTCCGAGAATTAAAACTTAACTTCTGTCATGAAATTTTTGCCGAAGTCGAATTTCGTAATAAAAGAAATGTAACGAACTTGAACTCTACCGCGTCAAATCTATTTTGATTTTGTATGGATTTTTAACGGCAGTCAACCAAGAGTCGACGGCGTCAACTGTTGAATCACACTGTTAACTCGCTAGCGTCCGCAGTATTCCGACCGAGAGTACACCCGATGTTTTGACTCCGGGTACCGCGCGTCTTGCCACCGGTGTTCGCAAGCGGCGAGCACAATGGCATTTAAATTACGCTTGTATCAGTTATCGGCCCTCGTTGTAAGACCGTTCATTTACACGCGAGCGGCGTTGACAGGACGCGCGAAAGGAAAACGAGAGCATCGTCGCGCCGTGCCGGTGCGTTGTACCTTCTGCTATTCTATTATCGCGGCGAAGAATGAGAAGTAATATCCACCACCTGTATGCGGGAACATTCGACGCGCTTATCATCGGTTCATTAACAAAGGTGCTGCTCGTTGGTTAATTACAAACGACTTCGTGCAACGGATCTCTCAAATTCAAAGAAACCTTGTTCCTGACATCGATGCCTTTATCAAAATAGAAATTCTTTTAAGAAATATTACAAACCCTTACAAGGTGTCTGTGTAAACTGAGATATATCTTTTGCACTAAATCGAGGTATACCGGAGTATTCTTTGCATTAATTCTAAGGGTCTAGCGATAAACACTGTGTTGCACTAAACCGAGGTACATCTTTTGCACTATACCGAGGTATACCTTGCAATATTCTGAAGTACATACTTCTCGCTAATTCGTAAAATTTCGCGTTAATCCATTTTTTCACTAATCCGAGGTACACACTTCACACCAATCCGGGGCGTGTTGTATAGTTCAAGATTTAATCTATTCCCATGAGTGGCGATTTTTGCAGCTTGACGAGAGGCATATTCGTTCCCACGGTGGCGCAAGTTCCGCGAACTTTTCTAAACGAAGTGGTTGTAGCTGGCAAGTTCGTAACTTATCGGCAGAATGATAGAATTATGAAACTCCGGGGGCTAATAGATACCTCGAAGTCGTCCCGAGGAAAGCTTGCGGGCCGCGTCGAGTAAATCGTAACTCGATCGGACGTTGTTATTTCGCATTCCATTTAAAGTCGAACGCCGCGCCAGCGCCATGCCAGTCGGCCGAAGTGGCGAAGCGGATGGAAGCAACAGTAATCGTGGTTGATAGGCGTTACACGAGAAGCAATTGCGGTTATTAAACGTGACCTCTGTTTCTTCATCCACCGATCCGACATGCCCACCGAATCAAATATCGATTTTGATTTTACCTCGCGGCAAATGTTCCCATTAACTCGCGACGAGCCTTGCTCTACCCGCGCTAAGCCAGGGTGCATTCTTTATGCATATCCGAGGTGCAGTCTTTCCTTCAACATTAATTTTTTCACCGAGAGAAGGTGTAATCTTGGGAATAGTTGGGGCCGCATACTTTGCTCTAAACTTGGGCGTGTCCACTATAATAATTCGAGACAAATTCTGTGCTTTAGTTCGAGACGTAAATTTTTCACTAAACCGAGGTATAGCCTTTACTGTACATACATTAATTTGAAGAATTTCGCACTAATCCGGGGTGTATTCTTCACATTAATCTTGTGAATTATTCTTCGCATTAAACCGAAGAATCTTGCGCTAAACCGAGGTTTCATTTTTGTACCAATCCGAAGAATTTTGCACAAATCCGGCATGAATACATCGTATTAATCCTAGGTGCGTTCGTTGCACTAATTCAAGGAAGTTGCACTAATCCGGGGAGTTCTCCAATCCAAGTATTCAGTCTTTATTCTACTCCCACCAGTCTTGCACTAAATCAGAATGTACTCTTCGCACTCAGTCGAGATATATTTCTTTATCTCAATCGCGTGCATATGTATTGCACTAATCCATGGTGTATCCACCATCTATTCTACAACCAAATCGAGATGTATTTTTCGTATTAATTGCGTACACGTATCACTAATCCGAGGCACCTCGTCCGCATTAAATCCTGACATATTCCCCGCATTAATCTTAAACGTACATATCGCACTAATCCGAGGTCTATATTTTGCTCTAGCACCGAATACATTTCTCAGCGTAATCGTCGTGTATTCTTCGCGCTAATCCGGGGTGTATACCTCGCACTAAATGGAGGCATACTCCTCGCATTAATCTTGAATGTATACTTCGCACTAAGCCGGGGTCCAGGCTCTGCACTAATACTGCGTACGTCGTTCTAATCCGAGACATTTTCACGGGGCGTGTGCTTTACAAAATAATCCGAACGTAAAAGTGAAAACCGCGAGGAGAAACGAGTGTTTTTTTTTTCTTTTTGGAGTCGGTTTCGGTAGAGTTTCTTTATCGGCAGAGGAGCCCGTAGGATACCGCCGAAAGGCAACATTTCTCCCGGGGCGCGATATTGATCGCGGTTCTGCGGCTAAAAAGATTACCGCGAATTGCGATGATGTTACTCCACGGCCGGCAATTCGGACCCATTTTCCCTGTTACGTTCCGCGCATCTTCGAGCTACGTGCACCGAAGCACAGCACAGCGAGGGACGAGCACATTTAACCCACCCCGTGCATCGCACCGAACCCCTTCAAAAGTATCGTACCCCTCGCCTACCCCGACCATTTCCGTGTAACGCCAGTTACAATTATCATCTCCTCGTTCGTAATTATTTAGCATTATTATTGCCCGGTGTCGCTTATTTAGTACTCGATATCGCGTGTTATTCATAATGAATCCGTCCGCGTTGAATTCTGGATTTACCGCATTATAATTGTGAACGGGTTGAATTCAGAATTTCGTTACACCGGTCGATACCGCTCATATTTATATTCCGCTTCGTCGTTCGCCGATTTCTCATCCGTCCTGTTTATTCGACTAATTAATCGAGTTGCCAGTTCTTTTTTTTTTTTTTCGTAAGCACAGGATACGCAAAAATAAATTTCGCCGTACCGTATTAAATTCCGCATTTGCATAAAGCTCATAGTTCATTGGTCGCGTCTATGTGGATCGAAGGATTGTACGGTTGGCGGGTTAATTGAATTGTGCTGATATTTTAGGGAAAATTATGTTGATGTTTCGTATGATGATCGAGCAGGTTAGAGTCAGGCGAAAGCCTGCTGCAGTCCGATCGGAACGTTTTCGTTGGTTCGCAGGGATCTCTGACCCTGACCGGGTATAACCTACTTAGACTCGTGATTTGTCGATCACACCAGTTGCGCGGGTGGTCGTGGGTCGCCAGACTTGCATCTTTCCTTCGTCTCGCACGGGATGATCGTCTGCGACCTCCGGAGCAATTGGACCTGCGGAATAATTGATTTTTCGACGGAAAGCCCAACTTTTGTTTCGTTTGTACTTCGTTGCACGGTTCTGTAGACGACCGTTCGATAATTCACAAATGCGGGTGGCCTATCGGTGATTCGATTGTCCTGGCTTTCCGCGACCTTGGACGTTTCTCTGCTGAGAAAATTCTCTGCTGATTTATCAGTTGAAATTGTTTCCAAATATTTCTGGTTTCTACGCGGAAATAATGAAGATACTGTAATTCAACATATTTCTACTTTCTACGCCATTGCGTCGCAGAAAAGACACTGGGTAGGGAAAAGATGTAACAATATTTGGCAAAACACGTGAATTCAATATAATTCTAACTCCTACGCCAATGTATTGTGAAGAAGACACTAAGAAATGGCAGAATGTATGATCGAAATATGTGATTGCTTTTTTGGAGGCAATTTATATTCTTCGCGAGTACACGTATGTGAAATGAAAGAAGTGTCTGCTTCCTACGTGGTTGCATTGTGACGATGAAATTACAGCGTGGAGAGGACAATATCTAACCTAATTTCTACGCTATTGTACTACAAAAGAAACGGCCGTTTCCTTTGCAGAATGTTTTTATCGGTTCAAATCATGAATTCAAGAAATATTAAATCTCTGCGCCGTTGCATTTTAAAGGTACTAAAGCAGAAGAACAAGCAATGATCTGTTTTTTGACGTTCAACAGAAAATCTTTGTAAGAAAAGTAGGATATTCGTTTATAACTATGAGAATTCTAACAATGCTTACTTCCTACGCTATTGCATTCTATAGGAGGCAATAACAGCAGAAAAAAACAATAATATATTTTTTGGAAGTTATTCGATGGTATTGAATTGAAATAATAGAATTTTTTACGAATACAAGTATGACAATTGAAAAAATGGTTTTATATAAATGTTGTTATTTTTGCAGAATCTCTTCGTGAATACAACGGCCTCTCGTCGGACTTGTACAAGCCATCAAACTACGATAAACTCGCGCTCTCCCTGTTGTCGCCGTTACCGAACGAGCAGGACTTCGCGATCAACGTTTGCACGTTGCTGTCGAACGAGGGCAAGCACATCTTGCGGCTTGACAAGTATCCACGTCTGGTGAACATCCTGCTGGCGCACGCTGGCGTCTTCGACTCGCCGGGCACAAGGCAGCTCTTCATCGAGGTCTACTCCCGGGTGAGGAACTACTCGATCAACTCGTTCTGGTCGGACGTACTCGACTCTCAGGACGTGATAGATCTCACGAACGAGAGGACGTTCATGAAGAAACCGGCGACCAGCCCGCAGACATTCTCCAGGCGGAAAATCTTGGAGAAGCAGAACAAAAGCGCCGCCCAGATCGAGAACGATGAGCCCTCAACGTCGATGGACGTCGACGGGGTAAGGCTAACTAATCAATTCAGTTAGACTAGCTACCTAGCCTGATATTCCTTTAGAAGGAAACTTGATTTCACTTGCCGCAAAAAATACGAGTGCCTACCGACTTTTCCAATAAATTGCGGTGATCAAGCCGTCGTATAAAACGGAGGAAAACGCAAATCCCGGCGGGACTTTTGCGGGATTATTCATGATCGATTGTTGAAGATTACTCACTCATTTTATGCCTGAGTACTTGAATACATCCTCAAATTCAAGTTTGAACACCCGAGTACTCAGACTCGAGGTTGAAATACCCAGTACTCGTATTCTAATTGGAATACTCAAACAATTAACACGTACACGTATCTGTGCTCGTCAGTATCTGAACTTGAATTTGAGTACACGAGTATCTAAACTTGAATCTGAGTATCTTGAGCATTCAAGGTTCGATCCGAGTACTTGGGTATTCCAATTTCATCAAATTGATTGAGTATCCAGCACACGAATTCAAATCGATCAAATACCCAAATACTCAGATATATTTGAATACTTGAATTTCAATTATGGTGGTGCATGAGTACTCGACTTCGAGTCCCATAGATCCTAGCAATCATAAAAACCCTAATTTGAATAGGGAAACCTGTACATTACCTTATATAGCATAGAAATCCGTTTTGCTACTCCACCAATTTGATCGAAATGAAACGGAAGCATACTTCATGAAAATTGCCAGATACTCGGAATTCCACGACGAATACCTAAAATCCTGAACAGGCTCGGGAGACTTTGACACGACGATTTCACTTTCAGGTGCTTCCGGACTGCTCGAGGCTGGACCCCCACCAGGACGAGAACTTGAAAGACCAGAACCAAAACTCCATCAAGTTCGAGGAGGAGGACAGAGACCTGTTCTGCGTCGGAAGAACGCTGGGCACGCAGGATCCTTACGGTCAACGTGTCCTGCAGATAGCATCGATCCTACGGAACCTGAGCTTCACGCCGGAGAACGCGGCGGTGCTCGGGAGGAATCGGTGTTTCTTAAGATTCGTGTTACTGTGCGTGAGGGCGAGGTGGAGCAACCTCCATCAGCTCGGCTTCGACATATTAGGGAACATTGCGAACGAAATCATCCTGAAAGAGGCTGGCGAGAGGATAACGGACGTCGTATTGTCATGCGTCGCGAGGGGAATCGAGTCCCAGGACAGGTTTATCGTGATTTCCTGTTTGGAGGTGCTTAATAAAATTAGCCAACAAGACAGCAACGAAGAGATCGTCACGTTCGGGCTGGAGGACAATGTGTATGAACTTATATGCAGGTAAATGAACCCTCTGATGTTCGACCAGTGATGGTAAAAATACTGTCGCACTGTTTTCAATCCCATCAAATTATTTGGACTAGAAATAAATGTGTATGTGACCCCTGTAGCTTGCAATTGATACAATTTTTATTTTCTATAAAAATCTGCAGTCATCTAATGACTGCTCAACTTGGTGAGATACGAAAATTGGTTTTTCTGCCGGATTCTAGAGTCGAAATAGCTTCGAGTGATAAGGGTAAACATTGAGGACAGACGATGAATTAGAGTGTGGTGTATTTTTGCAGGTTTCTGGCTCTGAACGACATAGCCCTTTTAGTATACACATTGGAATGTTTATACGCGTTGACATCGTTGGGTGAGAGGCCATGCACTAGCGTCGCGCGGGTACGCGGAGCTATCGACACGTTGGTGGCCCTTGTAACAGTGGAAGCGCAGAGCTACGGGCCAAAGGCTTGTATTCTGATGCGAGTGATCGAGACAGTGTCCACCGTAACTGTTCCGCCAAGCACTACACAAAGCACTCCGGTCACTGCCGCTGCACCAGCCGCGACAGTGTCACCGTCGGTGCCAACCATACCAGCCACTATCACTGCTACACCTGCTCCGGTTAGTCCGGCTCCTGCGCGACCTACCACCCCCGCTGCAACCACAGCGAAATCTACAACGCACAGTATGTATCGCCTAAAAGTTCAACCAAGTCATGCGACAGAGTCTTAAAGAGTCGGTGGAAGTATTCGTAGAATTATGAGGGTACCTTTGCGTCGAAAATTACCAATCCTTGAAATGATAGAGAAGCAGTTGGACACTGTATTTTGTGACCTTAGCGTAGAAAGATGTTAATTCTTAAAATTTCAGAGAAGTAACTTTACGAATCCCATGATGTTGTGATCTTAATACGAACTTCTTGAGTTTATAATTTCGAGGAACTTATCAATTGTACACTTGTACTTACAACAATTGAACAATTTAGTTAAATAAACTCAATGTATTTCTGGGTGAAGGTCGTAGCTATAAGAAAAGTTTCCCAACAGCTTTGTATCTGTTTCTCTGTTATGTTACAGAAGCAGTGGAGACAACCAGTTCCATGCAACAGCAACACGCTCACCAGCAAATCATCCAAGAAAACGAGCAGTTTGCCCTTGGTTGGTTGAGAGCAACATTTGAATTGGCGCCTGGTGTGCGTATAGAGCAGGAAGAATTGTACAAGAAGTATCTTGGTTGCTGCACAAAGATTGGAAGGAGAGGAGTGATCGCACCGCTTCATTTTCCAAGATGTGTTAGGTAGATATTTGCATCCAAAAGTATATATATATGTAGCATCGATTAAAGTGTTACAAACTATTTTCTTAGAATGTAATAATAAAACTGCATACTAAATTGAAGCGTATTACTTTATTTGACTGTATAGCATAGAGTCTGTTAGGTTTGACGGATGAAGAAGAATGTTCTATCATGTTGTTTCAGATCTGTGTTTGGTGGAAGCGTTGGACCAAATCCGTTGAAAGGTGAAACAACTGGTACTCAGTATTACGAAGGAATCAGAGTACGGGCCACACCTCCCCAAGTAACTTATCCGAGCCAAACCGCAGTTGGGACTAACACAGCTCCAATTCCAGCGATCAACACAACTCCAGTAAAGGTGCTTCCCGTACAACAGCGTACAATCAAGAGTATTAGTCCTGCTCCTGATAGCACGGCCCTAGACAATCCTGCATCTGGGCCTCAAAAGCTCCTCCCCACCCCAGCGTCACCTATCCTGAAAGCCCAATTGTCTGCCCCACCGAAACCACCATCCAGTGCATCATCAAACACTTGTTCAACTCAATCCCAAAATCCAGTCACCAAGGTTGATTCTAAAAGTCAGGTGGGTCCGAGTCCTAGCTTTCTACCGTTCTCTCTACCACTCATGACCTGTTATTTTGGTTATGGTTTCACGATATATTGGCTACTGTAATATGGGCTTTCCTTAACAACGTTACATTTTTTGCATGACTCGAGTCCCTGTGTACTCCCATCGCTACCGTAATGCATGCAGATAAGTACGAACGTGCGCTGCGTCGACCATCTTATTTGAAACATTTTATTTCTTCAAGCTATAACATAAATTGTAAACTTTTATTCGTAGTTCTTGTGGAATTTTATATACTGAACACAGATACAAAATTTATTTTTTTTTCAGTACCTCCAGTGCTTGTTTAAACATTTTTTAAATACCTTTAAACCTTAGGAGAATCTGTAGATTCATTGTATGCCAGAAACATTTCCATAGCTTTTATGCTTGAAGCACAATAAATTCTTAAACTTAAAAATTTTCTAAATTAATTTTTTGAAAGATTAGCATCAAGATTCAAGAAGAATAATTTAAAAATTCGTGTTCGATGTATAAGAATCTACAACAGTCGACTATTTCATATCAAAATAAATAATTAGGCAGCGTTATCTTTAATCATTTATGGAAACATATTAAAAAACTATAATTTCTTGGGAATAACACAAATTCGATCATTCGTTTCAAATAAGCAGGCCGCGTCAGTGATTTGTTTAAAGTATAAGTATCAAGTGAGATATCGATACAAAGACAAACATCGGGTACACGAATCTTCCATTACTATGTGTGTGACGCGAGACATTAATTTCTACGAATTGAGTTTTCCATAACACAGAGAGATTCATTCGAGAGAGACATACGATTTGCTTCATATCTTTCATTTTTATACGTTCTAGAGCTTACAGCCTTCATATATTTTTCTCAGTAATTATTATTACAAGAACGACATTAGCTATGAGATTTTATTGCTGCATGATTAAAGTAGACCGTGCGTTTCTTCTGTAAATATGTATATTTTCGGATTTCTTTTCATACAACTGTAATTCGTTTTATACACGATATTTCAACTATCTTATTATAACAAACAATATTAAAATTAATATTTAAGCTACTGAATTTAACTTATCTTACTTGATCCATGGTTAGCAATACAACGCAATTATGAACAATGTTAGGAGTATTATTAGAATATTTCAAAAGATGCAGAGACAGTTACAGTAAAATAATTTCTAATGGAAGTGGTTGCGTACATGTTGATATGACTCACTTGCAACATTTGAAACAATATTCAAGTAATTAAGTCTCTTTTACTATTATTAATATTTAAAAATAAACTCGCAAGCGTCGTAAGATTATGTTTATTTGTTTGAAAATTTGATTCAACTTGGGATAATGATTGTTGTCAAGCGTTACAATTAAAAGACTGATTAACGTTGATTCAATATTGGTTGCAATATTGGAAATACTATCTAGATATCTGATCCTCTTTTCTTCTATTATTAATATAATTCTCTTATTAATATAAGCATCGTGAGAATATTTCTCTTTGGTTGAAAGTTTTATTGATCGTGGGACAATGATTGTTGATCAGGTGTCAGTGTCGCATCCTCACTTGAGTCAAGCGTTACTGTCCAGCGGATCCCAGACTCAACCACTGCAGCCACAGCTGGTGCAGCAACAGTCGCAAACTATTCAGGTAGTTGCGAAGGAAGATAATCGAAGTGGTACCACATCCAGTTCCATAATAAAAAGCCTACTGGCTACTAAGGTAACGGTCAGCAGCGACTGCATGCCCAGTACTGCTGCGACTTGTGTGTCTACCCCTACTGCCTGTGTAACAAACACTACTGCTAGCATCGCATCCAGCATCAGTGCGAACCAGCTAATAACCAGCAACCAGGTATCATTGTTGTATATTAACAATGAAAAACTGTAGTATTATTTTTGTTTTTTTTTCTGTACTATTCAATTTGTAGGTTGTTCAGTGTGATATTTTATTTGATGATGACCTTGTCCTATAAAATAGCTGATAGTCAACTATCATTGCTGTACATCGACAGCGAAGATAATGTACTATCTTCTCTCAAGTCCATAAATAATTAGTTTCCATATACTGCTTTGTTTATGTGAGTAGTATAATTTTGACTCTACAGCCTTTTTATGGGTTAAGATCAGACCTGAAAATGTTGTCTGTCGTACGAATATTTATTTTGGAACATGCATTCAAGCAAAACTATTTTTGATTGTTTTACTCTTATATTCGACGATTAAGTCCAGTAATACTTAACCAAGTAATTTTATATGAACAAAGACGTTGACGTTTGAAATCTGACTAACAAAACGCATGGTGTGTTCGAGTTTGAAATGATTTTTTGCTCCAAAAATAGTAAAGAAAAACTACATAAAAAGTGTTCTTTCGAAGAACAGCAAAGTGTGATTCTAGTTTGCTTAAATTATTTTTGGTTGACAGGTTGTGCAACGTCAACAACAGCAGAGGCTACTACAGCAGCAACTGACTAACGTATCACAGCCACCTACAACAACACCAGTCGCATCAACAATACTCCCAAAGACTTATGTCAACTCGAAGCAACAAAAGCCAGCTATTACACCCATTCCTGCCAAAAAAATACAAAGGCTTAATGGAGCCAAGTTTATTCTGACTAATAATTGTGACAAGGTATGCTATCATCTTTGCTTCATACTAATTCAGAAAAATCAAGTAATTTCATGGTACTAAAAAAATAGCAGTTTAAACTAGTATTTATTGGACTGCAAAGCAATGCATAAGAACCAAATAAAAATGTCTTTGCCTCTTTAATAATTTTAGTGAGTTGAAAACAATACATGTGTATTCTTAAATTTTTCTAATCGGTCTACTGTTTCAAATTTCAAGTTCAATGCACAAATTTCGCAGTCCAGTTATAAGCATCATAGCCGACGTCATAAGATTTCGATTTGTGATACAAGCAATGATGTTTCAGACTGAAGTAAATGATAACGAGAACGTCAACCAAATTGCAATATCAACGAACGCTTCCCAGCTGCTGCTGAACTCGACCGAGAACCACATATCGTCCACGATCAAGCTGTGTCGACCACCAACGACGACAGTGACAACAGCCAACAAAACAACGCAGCGGTCGACGTGCACGTCGATCGCGGAGGACTCGGATTCTACGAACAACTCCTTGGCGTCCAGCAGTGGGATCGGTGGCAGCAGGGATTGCTCTGGTGTCGGTGTTGAAGAGGACAACTCTTTGACAAGTTTCGAGGGTATATTACTGAACGGTGCGCCGAGCAATATGGACATTGACGCGCAGGACGACGGATCCTCGAAAGACTCCTCCAGCGTGACGTCCAAGGAGAAGCCTCTGCAAAGTATGATGCTGGCTGACCTCTTGGAAAGAAAGGTGGAAAAAGAGCCGATATTGAACGGCGTCCTAGGGAAGAACTCCATCAACGAGAAAGGGATCGACTTGGTGGAGAACCACATCAAGAAAGTGCTGAAAGAATCTCCGACGGATATGAAGCTGAAGACAGAGGTTGAAGAGGGGAATGTGCTTCAGACAGAGAACTCGGAGGACACGTTGATAGAGGCACCTAGAGGGATCAAGAGGGCAGCCAGCGAGTCTGACGAGGTGGACGTGAAGAAACTGAAGTACTCTAACGGCACAATGTCGCCGGACCCAGCGGTGGACTCGACCACAGCCGAGTCGACGGTTTCCAGCATCAAATCCGAGGAGCAGGACGATGATAAGGACAGTGAAAAGGCGACGGTTTCATCCACGGCTGCCAATTTGTACGCAGCTTTAGCCGCAGATTGTATGGAAGACGAGACGGACCTCGACGAGAATGTGAATGTGACCAAGGAAGAGCCAGCTCCGACGATAAAGGAAGAGCCGCCACATATGTTCGTCAATCAGATCAATCAGACAACTCCGCAGCCTCAACCGCAACCTCAGCCGCAGCCTCAACAACCGCCACCGCAGCCTCAACAACAGCCTCCTCAACCTCAGCCTCAACCGCAGCCGCTTCCTCAGATACAACAACATCAGCAACAACAACAGCTGATTGTCGCGGCCCCTAGACAGACACTGGTGGTGCAGCAGACTATCCAGCCGAATAACCAGGTGACTATACCATTTCCTTTTTTTTACGATATTAAGATATATTTCTGTAACCTTTATGGGCGTTGAATGACAATCAACGTGTTAATATATTAAAAGCGTTCTTTGTTACATTTATTCTAACTATCACAGACATTTTGCAAACAGGTGATCATACCTGCTGCGTCGATGAAGGCCAGACAAGCGCAGCCCCAGCCCCAGGTTCTCTTGCAACAAGGTGCAGGAGGACAGTTGCAGTACGTGGTTTCCGGTGGCGTACCGGGCCAGAACTATGTCCTGGCGCAGCCTCAAACTACTTTGGTCCAGGGACAGGCGCAAACTGTCTTAGTGGCACAGACGACGCAGCAGCAAGGAACCGGGGCAAAGACTATCATCATCCTGCAGCCGCAAGCGGCGGCGCCGCCCACCCAGCAGAAAATGGTGGCCGTCACGCCTCAAGGACAACAAGTGGTCGTCACTCAAGTCTCCAGACCTATCCTGCAGAGTCCCGCGCTGGGCAACATACCACCACCGCTTGTTCCGACCTCCGGAACTATACCACAGACCTCCATCATCGTAAACAGCTCCGTGGCGCAGACGAATCCTAACACTGTCACCGTCACCATACCAGCGATGGCTCAGCAAACACCTGTGTCCACCAGCGTGCCCTCCAGGGTCGTCACACCTATCCCGGCTTCGACACCGCCTCCTACGAGACCGACTACTCCACATCAAGCTGCTGCTACTCATGGACTGGCCGCGAAACAACCCCCGAAAATCATAAAGACTGTCAGTTCCTCTACCTCCACTGAACCGGAGTCGAAACCGTCGACTAGCCAGAACCAGCTGGAAAATAAGACCATCACCATTAAGATCGATCCTAACGCTTTTCTGTGCGAGTGGCGGGGGTGTTTGAGGTAATTTTAAGATAAAGAAATATGTTTGAGACACACAAGTTGATTTTAATGGCAGTAACAATGACTCAATCGATTATCATGAAATTATAAAGAAAAAAATAGTATGGCTATGCTACGGTTCACATAAATTGATATAAAAAGATTGAACTCTTGCACTGATTGGTTCTGAGTCTTTTATACGTATAATGTTTCTACACCCTGTACATTATTTAATTTTTTACAGGCAATTCAAAACGTCGCATGAGGTTTACCTACACGTGTGCGAAGCACATTGTCCAACCGGTGGTGAAGAGATACTGTGTCTCTGGGCTAGTTGCGATGCCTTAAAGAGGCGTAGGTTCTCCTTAATGACACACTTGTATGATAGGCATTGCAATTCGGAGGTAAATCCATTAATCTTGCAGTAATAATACAGAAATTGTTAGATTTTATGCATTTATGACAAAAATGGGTAGGTACAATTTAAAATAGAGTAACAGAGTTTAGACAAAGTCCAGAGTAACTGTGATACTCTTAAAACCTTTTTATCTGTGTACTGTTGCATGTTTTACTTACTCACGTTTGCCTTAAATGCATAAAATCCGCAATCTAACTATGACGATCTGATCACCTGGACTAACGTGTTATTTTCGTAGACGATGTCGATGAGGAGGAAACAGTTAACGGTGACAGGGAAGACTGAAGTTTCGACGTCAACGCCACCGACTCCTCATCATCCTGGCTACGCACCGAACGCAGCATTCCATGCTATCAAACGGCACGCCTTGGAATTCGTTAATCCAAAAGAGCTGATGGTTAGTAGACTAATTTCTTTGATATCGTACAGTGTTCTCTCCATAACTATGAAAAGGATCTCTACCGTAACTGTTAAGATTGTATCCCCACCACTGGGGGGATCACCCTTGGAACCAGTGACCGGTCAGCGAGGCGTCGAGTATCGGCGAGACTCGCACTAATGCAGGCGAAGCATACGATTGCAACTTTTCTAATTTAGATTTTTTTTACGAAACTTTTACCATCGTATTTGTCTTTTTTTAAGACTGAGGTCGCATGAGTCCTTTAATGTTTGTAGAGCACCTCGAACCTCAGTCCCTCTTTCTTTTTCAATCGCTGTTCATCTCTACATTCGGAACACTACAATGAATGTAGGTACTATTTCTATAACTGTGACTCTGCAGACCCGAAGTTTTCACAGTTACGGAGAGAATACTGTATATCTATCCAGCGAACAAACGACATTCGTTTAGCGACAAATAAAGCGAAGAGTGTCTGTAAGAGCACAATATGCGCCTTCTCTGTCACGGTTCTAAGAATTGAACGTTCTACTTAGATTGTCTGTGATACCGCGGAATCCTCTTTCTAGCCCCACGGTTTCTAGAGTCGATCGTGTTTTGTTAATGTAATGAAATTTCTCTGATTTTCTCTCTTGGCGAAGCAGCAAAGGCCGACCAAGCCCGCTGCAGCCATCTCAAGCTCTTCTTCCCCAAGACCTGGGCAAAATCCTCCGCCAGAACAGGTAAAAACAAACGTGTTCAGACAAATTGACAAAAAAAAAAGACAGGACTCATGATCCATTCCACAGCCACAGCCCCTGTGCGCTGTTAACCTGCCGCCTTTTATACCATTGTTTTGCGCTTTATCTTTTCGTTTTCGCACCGTGCTGAGTTTTTTTTTAAGTTTTAATTGTTGTGCGCCCTCCGACACATGAGACACGGGTGAATTTGAAGCGTTTCCTCCGATACAATTGACTGCATTTTTCATATTTCAAGAATTTATCTAAAAGAGTAGTTAATCTTTAAAAAACATTAATCAATCCCTCGCTGAACCCGTGAAATATTTAATTTAATTTTGAGAGCGTAAACCTTGTGTACTTCATTATTTTTGTGAATGACAAAATCACAAATTTTCCTAGTTATCTTTTCAACACTAAAGTTCATATATATTTAAAAGCTAGTGTATATTTTGCAATATATTTGAGAGTTTAGCTAACCCTTACAGTATGACTTATTATGTCATCATATTATGTCAGAAAATTTATATTTATTATATTTGTATATTTGTCTCAGTTCTCAATATTGACAGAAATATTGTTTAAAAGAGTCTGGTTACTCGATACGTTTTTGTGATATTAAAAATGAATCTGTTGCTGGAGATGAAATGCTTCAACAATTCATCTTCTATATATTTGTATATATATAATTTATTTATGTAAATATATAGAGGATGAATCGTACACAATACACACACACACATGCACACGTACATATATATACATATATTTTAGCATGGAGTTCATTTGACTTTCATTTTGGTAGCTAGCGCAACTGTAATTTATGTGTTTGACGCAGTTCAAGTGCTCACGATGGGCAGGGTGTTGGTATAATATATAGTTTTTACTTTAAACAACGCAAAGTAGAACACATTTGTTGCGCTTACGATGCATAGGAGAGGTGTGACATCTTAAACCATTAATTTCTGACTCGGAATTGTAGACACAGTTGTGTTAATTGAATTGCATTGTAATTTGATTGCATTGTGCTTCAAACATATATTGCAATTTCACTACGTTATACTTCAAACACGTTGTAGTTTGTAATTGTACTGCTATTGCGATTTCCATTGCAATTTAATCGAATGAAAAATTCGAATTATGAGTTACAGTGTAAATGAATATAATGTAATTGAATTGCTTTGTAATTATAATTCACAGAGTAATTCAATTATAATTCACCCTTATACTTGAACATAGAGCTCTTGTAATATTTAATTAAATTTTAATATTCAACAGGACTTTAGATTAATTTAATCATTTTTTTTGCTGTGAGGAATGGTTTGTTTGATAAATGCAAGGTACAAATATTGCTTGCAAAGTGAGTCAATTTCTTAGTGTGAGAATGTTTTGAGAATTCAGTGAAATTTATTTTAAAAGATCAAATGTACATATTTTTAAGATTTTTGTGTGTATTTTTTGCAAACGAACCGAATTTTTTTCTTCTGTTATACTTTACGTAGCATGCTGTAGTCTCACTATACTTTATTAAGAATTAAAAGCTCCCAGTGTGTGACATGCTTGTACTTTAATGTTTGCAGCATTGTTTCTTTTTTTTAGAAATATTTAACGCCGCATATTTTATTCGAATCTCGAATTACCGTCTCTATTTTGTTTTTTTTTTTCACGGCTACATCTGACTAATTTATTGAATGTGTTGCCATTCATTTAATTCAGACATCATTCAAACAGTATGCTATACATACTCGTGTAATTAATTTTTTCGATGTTGATTAAAACAGTGTGACTAGTTTTTGACACGACAATGTTTCTTTTTTTATACATATATAAACATTATTTTTCGTCGGTATATTGTTGTACATAGTCATGCTTCAAATTCATGAAAAATGCTTTACGCTTTTCCAACAGGACGACAACGAAGGTCCAGTGACCAAAAGTATTCGCTTGACAGCAGCTCTTATTCTCAGAAACCTAGTCATATATTCAACACATGGCAGAAGGTGAGATTATGCTTCTAATTCCATTATATTAATTCAATAAATAATAGTAAGTCAGTGGAAAAATTCGCGCCTGATTTTGTATTAAAATGTTAAGAACTACTACTAAGTAACTTAGAACTACTGTAACTTCAAAAATACCTTATTATAATTATGACTATAACTTTGAAAGATTGTAAATATTTATGGGGGTGTTTGCGATCCAGCGATAACGTTGTGGTTCTCTTTTGCAGGCACCTTAGAGCATACGAACCACATCTGGCGGGTGTGGCATTAAGTAACGTTGAATCATCAAGAACAATCGCACAAGTTCTATACGATATGAACGATCAAAGCAGCAGTCACCATAGGTGACCTCTTGAACCAGGCCTCTAAGAGAAAGCTCTTTAAATGTTCTCCGAGCACCGATCAACCTGTTTTACTTTGAATTTTAGTGTAAAGTGTGATAGAGTGAGCGCGCGCGAGAGAGAGAAGAAGTGAGAGAGGGAGAGAGAATGTGAGAATGAGAACCAGCAAAGTAATAATGTAAGGTTATGAGATTTGCAATAAATTGCAAAAAAAATAGAAGCAAAGAAAAATGTGTGATTGTGAGTTGATGAAAAGAATAGTGATGAGAGGCGAAGAGAAAAGAAGAAGAAGAAGAAGATGATGAAGAAGATGAAGAGTATGACACGGCAATGTTCCATATTAATTAAAAAAGAGGCCTATAAACTTACTAGGCAAGCCAATTTGCCGATCTAGACTATAATAATGTACTGAAGAAAACAAAAATGCTAGTAAACCACGAAACGAAAGACAGTAGCTCGAAGTAATGAGGATGATGATGATGCGGAGGATCAGTGATACAAAACGAGAGAGGAAAATCGAAAAAAGTCGGGAAAAAGAAGATACAAAACCAAGAAACGAGAATAATATTTCAAATTTAATATTAATATTTATTTTCTCAACAAGAAAGCGGAAGAAATGTTTTTAGTAATCGTGTACAAAAAATAACTGAAGGGGCGAAAGAAAAATACTTTATGGACGTTATAGTTAATTACGAATCAATATTATATTATTATTATATTATATTATTATTAATTATTATTAATATTATTATTATTATTATTATTGTATGTTTTTCATAAGTCACCAAGAAAGAAAAAACCTAGATTATAAAGAAACCTTTTTATGAAATGTATTTGTTAGGAATTTATCATCATTTCTCTTTTTTCTTTTTCGCTTTATAATAATTGCATATATTGCGGTCACACGTGGCTATATATTATTATATCGTCTCTCTTCTTTTGTTTTTATTGTCGAGTATAATCTTGTTGCCGGAAAAAAGTATGTCGGTGAGGCAATTGCATGTATACATACATATATAGGATGAATCGTGTTAAATGAAACATTGGCCAAGAAAACTATAGTCCGTCGTGAAAATCTAAGAATTCTTCTTCTGCTTCAAATCAGTGGCTAGATCAAACAGAAATGATTCAATTCGAACGGACCTTTACGCTTCGTCGGGAAAAAAGTATAATGCTCAGTCTTTTAGGACTTTTGGACTGTTAAGTTAGCAGCTTTGTGTACAGGGTGTCCACAAATTTCTGCCATTTAAAACAACTGTCAGAAAGGACGTGATACGAAAAATATGTCATTATGTTTTATCTATTTTTGTATTTTTTTCGTGATTAACATTATATTGAAACAAAAACTATGTTCAATATATACAACAGAAATCTTCAAAAGGTCTTGAAAATTTTAAACAAAAAATTATTTACTTTAGCTAATTCAAGGTCATAACAGAGTAAGATCACATTGGTTCAAGGTCACTGATGAAAACAAAACTATTGTATTCCATTTAAAATATATAATGACCTTTAAATGATGTTGAAAATTTTTTGACATTGTTATCTTGTTTCAAGTGGCAAAAATTTTCGCACACCTTGTATATACGATGAAAAGATAAGACGTCACGAGATTCCGGTTTTTAACACACTAATCAAGTGGGAATTTCATAACTTTAAAACTACTGCTGTCACTTATCTGTTACCTGATCCGAGTTCGCCTGTTCCAATCGCCATTTCTTTTTTACAGAAAATTGTCTGCCATGTAACGAAAACATTGATGCATGATTTATTTATATTTTTTTAACTATTGCCTTGGGATGACAGAGGCAACTAAAGCAGACAGAATTGTTAGATCTGTACGCAGGGTGCTCCATTGATTGCAATTTAGGGTAATTCTATGGGAATTACTGAGCCAAAAACGTAGAATATATTTTTTTGTACAAAGTTTTGTTTTTGAGAAACTCGAGTTGATTCATCGAACATGATTTGCAAATTATAAAAAAATTTTTATTGTACATATTAGCTCATTCCATAAGTTGTGTGATTTTTTGATACTAGCTTTAAGCGTAAAATAGGAACTACTTTTAATCATCGATGTGTCGACCATTATTTTCAATGATATTCTTCGATGTATCAATCAAATGGGTAATTCTATTTAAAATTTATTTCTGCGGTTTTAAATGAGAAAGCTAGTGCCTCAATTAGAGGATTTAATTCTTGGATGTCAAATATTGTTACTATAATCTCCATTCATATTGAATTATGTTCTCCATTTATATCGAAATTATGTTCTTCATATACATCACACGTATTTGTAATATCATCTTTAATTGTATTATATTTTTACATTCGTACAGCATGTAATATCACGAAGGATTTCGTTAACACTTGTTCTTCAATTTGTTTAAAAAGAAAACATTGTAAATGTCTCGAATGAATATATTAGACTGACTAGAGAATACTTCGTGAAAGATATAAGAGAAAGTGTTTATAAAAATATTGCTTAAAATAAATATGAACGTTTATATAATGAATCAAATTTGAAACACGACTTATGGGATGACTTAATACATTTTCAACTAATTTTCCCTTGGAGGAAGAATCTTTTCTCAAAAATGAAGTGAAAGATAAATCGTATATTTTCCAGTTCCTTTTATGGGGCACCCTATATAGGAATCGCTGCAGCCTTAGCTCCAAAACTCCTATAAGCTGAGTAACAATGTTGTTTTCTCGATGGTATGCGCACGTGAGACAAAAAAAGATAACGATTTTTTTCGGTGTGTGCGAGTTTGCGGAAGACGACGAGGGCCAGCGACCACCATACAGAAAGCAACAGCTTCGAATTCGATCGGGTTTAGGGAATAATCGGTTGTCCGTGTGTTGTAAAGGCACAGTCGTAAGTATATTTATACTTGACAATTAGCAAAGGCCTACAAATCTCGTTGAAGTCAGTGTTTTTCAAATTTTCAGAACTAGAGATTGGAGGGACCTTGTTAGGACGCCATTTTCCATGGGGAACTGTTTCCGATAATACTCATTTTACCCGATTCTCTTCAATCTAATCAGCGAAAACGCTTCTCGAGGAAGACAACCGGATTTCCGCCAAAATTCTACAAGCTGTGTAATTTACCGCCACCCGGTATATCATTCCAGTTATCATTCGTAGAGTTCTAACGCTTGGATCTAATTTAATTGAGTATTCGGATACTCGAGTATTGAGATCTAAACTGAATAGTTATCGAAGTACTCTAGTACTTTAAGTTTAATCTGGATTATATTTGAGTACTTTAATCTAAGTAAAGTATAAGTGAGTACTCGAGTACACAGATACTTAAATCTAATTCGATTGATTATATTAGCACTGGAACTTAAATTCGAGTATTTGAAGTTTCATCTGGAACAGTATTCTAGGACTTGCATCTTAGTTATATAAGTGTTCGAGTACTCAGGTACTCGAATCTCAGTTGAACAATTATCAGAGCACTCGGATCCTAAATGAGTGAAATTTGAGCACTCGAATATATCAAAGAATTTGGAATTAAATTTAGCGGATTCAAGTACTCGCATATATTTGAGTACTAGAATATATTAATTGAGTGAAACCTGAGTACTAGATTATATCTCAAAATTCTAAATTAAATCTTTCCCATCAACTATTTAAGTATATTTTTAAATACTCGCATTTTTTAATCGAGCGAGTATCCAAGTACTCAATATCGAATACCCGTAGATCAGAACAAGAGCACTAATTGTTTCGAAAATTATATTGATTTTCAATACTCGTTTTCAATTAGCTTTCATTCGCAATTTCAATTGTTAAGAATTCGACGCTTTCTCAAAATGGAGAACACGACTTCGTAGCTGATACTTGTTGGATTTTTCTCATTTCCTCGCATTGATCTACATTTTTTTTTATTCTTTGGTAAACTTAGGAATACCGTTGATTATTTTGTACAATAAGCTATGCAAACAGGAACGAATATCAGAGAAAAGAATCCTGTGCTATGGTAATAACTTCAATCAATCCGTGCGGTGGATTCGACAATGGAGAAGCTGAACGAATTTATTTCTTTTCCTACATAGTTTTTAGTTTACTACTGACTGATTGGTGCGTACGAAACATCGTTTCTTACAAAATTATCGATCAAATAAAATTTCTCCATTTTTCAAAATGTAATCATTTTATTTTGCAAAATTTGACATTAATTAATTCATTTACAAGTTACTCTCAAAGGATGAAGATAGTCCTCAAAGTTAGGGACACAGATCTCATTACCTCATTACAGACAAACATTTACTAATAATCAGATGCAGTTTGGAACGCTAAACTTGCCCAAGGATGCTTCGTGTGCGCTAATTAATTTGAGAAATCGTTTTCTTTTATTTCTGGAACTGTCAATGAACCGATCGAAGATTTCACCGTGATTAGAGATCGAAATCGGTTGCGTTTGTGTGGAAAAAACTCGCATTTGTGTTTGTGTGCGTGTGCATATGCGTGCGTGTATGAATTGTTGTCCATGTCCGCGAAGTTACGATTTAAGATGATCATACTTGGAGTAAAAGTAAAGGGAAGAAACTATCTTATACATATATGCATATATGTATAATTATAAATATTTGTACATAACGCCTGTATTTCATTCACGATGTTAACGAGCTCTGTATAAATTTCTAATTAAGGGTGTAAGATTACGAGACGTTTAGGTGAGAGAAAGCGAGAAAGTTCTTGTATTATATTAGTTTATGACAAAACCGTAGGAAGTTGCAAAGTGTGAGATGATCTTTTTGTAATTATTGAGTCGACGAAACAGTGGACGTCAACCGAGGGAAAAAATGAGAGAATGAGAGTGAGAAAAGAGAGAGAGAGAAAAAGTATGTATGTATGAGAGAAAGGAAAAAAAAGTACTGGCTGGGCACCGATTGTAAACGAAAGAAAGCCGATACCTTTATGATTAAAAAAAAACTCGTAAAAATCTTGTAAAACTCTGCGCGAGCCTCTATTATGTATTTTATATATAAATTATATGCACACACAGGAGACACATACGTATATATATAAAATACATATATAAGTATAAACATATACATAATATACATAAATCAAATTGAATAGCTGAACGTTTAGGATCGAAGAAAAGAGAATCTTATCGAGAGGCTTTTTATTTTTATTATTTGTAATTACCTAGTTTACATGTTCAACGTTTCGTACGATCATCGAGATCATAAACGTATGTGTAAAGGAATAAAAGAATGATATATAATAAATTACTGAATACGATGGAGATAAAGCTATTAAAAACTGAACATACAAGTCGTTTGGATATTGTTTATTCTATTTTTTGGACTATTAATTGACCTATTTCTCGTGGGTACAAAACATTTTTCAATCAATTTTCTTAGGTTTTTATTTTAACACTAAGCTTACGGAGCAGTAAAACTGAATATTTTACAATACTTTATAAAAATAACGCGAATGTGCACATTCACGGACATGTCTATCCAAATTTTTAGCCATTTCATTTTTTATAATATGGTATATATCCAAAGAAACAGATTTGTTAAAATCTCCGTAATCGTAAATTAAAAATATTAGATTGCTTCATTTTATCGCGTCCCGTGAACCTAGTGTTAAAAAAGAAAATGCATCCGAAACAGTACAGTTTAACTCATTTTCTTATTCCATGAACAAATTACGTTATTTGCTGAACAAGTAAAACATAAAGCCTAGTACACAATAGAGAATATGCTACTCCCTTAAAGTACCAATCGTGGCTACAATACAGTAACAATTACTTTTAATATAGTCTTATAATTTATTCATTCAACATGTACAATTATCCCTCCAGGTTTACAGCCGCTGCTACAAATTCCATGTTTACTAAGCTATTAAACATCTTCATACAAGTTAAAATATCTCTCTTCTTTATAGTACTACAGCTAATTCGTTCACCACGAATTTACAAAATAATTCTTCATAAATACAAGTTCAGTCTTCGGTGACATTTTTCATTTGTACAAATACTTCGAATACTAAAAACTAAACCCTTAAAATGAGGTCCTCTTAATCCTCAAACAGCGGACCTTCTCCCGGCAGTTTTAGTTATTAATTTTTTAAACATATTTATTGTAGACCCATTATTCTATCTAATGTTCCTACCGTGACATTTCGTTCATTCGATTTAATCGTTAAAAAGTGAATAATTAAATGCCAACTTTAATAATCTGGGTCAAAAGAAGTGCTTAACACAACAAATGCCATAAATCTAATTTTAACTCAGTATACATGCTCCAGATTTGTCTGGAATACTCTCTTTATCATAATCATCCCAATTGTTTACAAAACTGACACGAGAAACCGAAGTGGCAGTCGTGATATATAAATTGGACGACTGTGTACAAACTGTAGTTAACAAATTGGACATTTTGCAGCTTGGCTGATTTGTAGCATGAAAGCAAATTTTTTCATTCTTCTCGGTCGATTCTGAACACTCAATTTTACACTGCACAGATTTCAACTGTCTGAGTATAGCAGGCGCCTGTAATCTTCTCCTCTTTGATTTTCCAGAATTCTTATTATTTCTTTCACTCATTAAGCATTTTGGTTTAAAATTTTTAAACTCTATTCGTTTGTACCTGGACTTCAAATATGAATTATTAACTCCTTTCGTTAAAAATAACATTACGATAGTTTTCTCCGGACAATTTGAAAGATTTTGACTTACGTTCCCTAAACTAATAGTACGTTCTCTTTTTAAAGGCTGACTAATTAATCCACTCAACCTTGTTTTCTTTTCCTGTCTCTTCAACAAATTTCTGTTCGAAAAAATGCTCGTCCGATCGGGAAAAGGGCAGAGACATATCTTCTCACTTAAATCTTTGTCGTCGCCTACAGAGGCTGTGAGTGGTTCGAATTGTGTAGAACCAAAAGTATAACTTCCAATTTTTATTGTTTTTAAACTGCTAGATTCGTTTGTACTGGAATTATACTTGTTTTCTGATTTTTGAAGCAGTTTCTTAGAATTGTGGATTCTCTCTTGTTCACTGGTATATTTAGGATTGTCTTCTCCGCAACATGTAGATTCCTCTAGTTTTTTAATTTTTTTATCACTTTGTAACAAAGTTTTTTCAGAATTGTGGGTTCTCTCCCGTGCATTGCTATATTTAGAATTGTCTTCTCTGCAACATTTAGATTCCTCTAGATTTTTAATCTTTTTATCACTTTTCAACAATGTTTTCTTATTAACATTGTGAATTCTCTCTCGTTCACTGCAACTGTTCCAACAGTCTTCCCTGCAACATTTAAGTTCCTCTAGCTTCGTTATTCCTTTATCGCATTGCAAAAGAGTCTCCTTCTTAAAATAACGAACTTTCTCTCGTTCAGTGCAACATTTAGGCTCCTCTAGCTTTGCCATCTTTTTATCGCTTTGTAACATAGTTTCCTTCATAAAATTGTTACTCTCTCGTCCACTGCAACAAAGTTTTCGATGGACCTCCTTCATCCTGCTACTCTCGTCATTATCACCCTGAAAACTTCTATCCACCAATTTACCCTTTTTGGAATCCACATTATTTTTCAACTTCATCTCCAATTCCTGCGTATATTTGACAAACTTAAAATCATTAAAACTAGGCTCCTGTACGCAAACGTTTTCCTTCTCTGGTTCTTGCGTAACTGTGTCTTTCTTCTGCTTACTTTTCTTCAATTTTATACTCTTATTCATAATTGCTAACTGTTCCTCCAACGTCTTTGTACATTCCTTAATTTCCTCAAGCATTCTTATGCATTCCGGCTTCATACAGTCAACCGAATTATGATTTACGTCTGTCGCAACGTTGCAATCGAGATTTTTGCATTTTACATCACTGTGCTGATACTGTTGCATGCCATACTTCATCTTGGACTTATCATGGTAGCTTTTTATTCCCAGTAAAATTCCTTCGAGAGTATCCATCGCTGTGCTGACTGTACTATTTGGATCCTGTTGAAATTCACTATAGTAAAAATTCTTTTTTGTAACTGGGGAGCTGTCAGTAACTGTACCGATCGATTTACAACTCACTGTTGTGTTCACGTATTTAGTATCTTGTCCCGATAAACGAAAATGAGTTAAATTACAATTTTTTTCGGTGCAACAATTTGGAATTCTCGTTATGTCCCTGGAAACGATTCTTAGATCCTTTTCAGAGCCAATTCGATGAACAACATTAGTGCTGGGATCGTCTACTGATCTGAAATTTATCGTAGAATAGTTAGTCGAGTCGCAAGTTATGTTAGTACAATAATTTGGAACATTTTCTGTCAATAAACCTTTCGAAACTGCACTTTTAGGTGTACTGGTTAAAAACCTAACAGCGGTATTGCCTTTGAAATTTTCATACTTCGTCTCTTCACTTGAGTTCGGTTCAGTATACCCCATAGAATCGTAATTTGTATTAGATTTAAACTTCCTTTCTACATTAAACGCAGCATGATTAATTGTATCACAATTTGCACTAGTGCAACAGTTTTCTTCTCCACCAATACCAATATTTTTTGAAACAATTTTATTACTTCTCTCATACCGAAACGGAGCCTTATATTTTTTATCATACTTTTTACAACTGCATGCGTGCTGTGATTGGTTATTCTCAATTTTATTTTGAGTCAAAGTTTTGTCAGACGTAGGAGAGCAAGAACAATAACAGTCTTTCAGAGATTTTTGATTTGTAGAAAAATGTTTTAGTGAATTTGCTTCCATGAAAGTCGAAATATTTTTTTGCACAGTTTCTTCATTATTTTTCGATCTCATAGGAATCATTTTATCTCCATAGAGCATCTCTAGACCATTTTCTAATTTTGTTATTGGATAAGTCTCCCATGCTGAAGCTCTAAAACTCCTCAAGTGATCTCCACTCTCTTTTTCACTTCTATTATTATCCGCTACAGCTTTATCAACAATGTTTGAGCCTTCTGCAAGTTTCTCGCTGACATTTCTTGCACCTGGAGTCTTTACGTTGTCATCCGAATAAACTAACCTCTTCCTAATCAGTTCAATAGGATCTTTACTGACATTTGGTGCTTCAGAATATTTAAAACTGTACGGAAGTGGCTTCGCTGTGCTGACTTGTTCGTGCCTTCCCTGAGGTGTACGAAATATTGATCTCACATTTTCAGTATTTTGCTCTACAATTTTAGTCTCATTCTGACTGCCATTCCTCTGCGCACAGTTATACTGAGTTGATTTCACAGTGCAATCCGACCGTAGTATTATATTTATACAAGGAACATCTTTGTAAACTTCATTCGCTGTTCGCAACCTGTTACTCGCAGGATTCTGCTCTTCGCTCTGCAAAGATCTGTTGACCGATGGATGTTAAACAACATACTCTTATATAACCACATTTAAGTCTACATTAAAACTGTCTGGTGTCGAGTTTAGAGACCTGTAAATAAAAAAAAATCCTTTTTGCAAATTGTTAGGACACTATTCTACTAGACTGTTAGTGACTAGTTTACACTTATTAATTTTTTATTTAAAATCATTGAGATCACATTGATTTGGGACATAGGACTGTGTTAAGACTGAATCTAGATGAAACCGTTACAATTATTGTTGATATGTGCAAGCTCTATTTATCAAAACTCTGAGCGTTTATTGTTAGAAATTTTCTGCTTTGTGGTAACTGCTTGGTTGTTTGACAGTGGAACCTTTTTCAGTGGCAAACACTTGCAATCCAATGGAAAGGAGTATCGCGCAGGTGTATGTGTATCGGAGTGTTTGAGATTCAAGGTGTATGGTATCTTCGGCCAGTCTACTTGCCTGGCAGGTTCAATTTTGTTTATTAGTGTTGAGACATGAGTGGACACAATGATGCAGAAGTAGAGGACATAGCAAAATAAAAATCTAGTCTCTTCGAAATAAAATAGTCGAGTATCAGAGTCATGGATGCAAATTTTATGATCTCATTGATAGAAATTTTTATTTAATGACTGCAAGGCTATACATCTAATTCTCGAAGTTTCAAACAAATAATTTAATCATATACATAACAAAGACAAGAAATATTGTATAGTATTTTAAAAAATCCTCCTCTGCAAAGGTTTAAAATTTTAGTTTGTGTATAGCCATTCTTTTGTGAAAACAATTTGGAGCCTCCATTTCTGCACTAGGTCAGTTGTTAGACTACTCAAATAGATTTACCTGCACATTACATCGTTGGAGCCATTAGGGATTCTGTTATTAGGAAGCGGAGATGCTAATTCTTTGGACAAATCTTCATGGGATTCAGGTTGTCTAAGGGATCAGTGATTCTCAAGATCATATTCGATCCAATTAACATTCTAGGCGAGTCACTTAAACAATCACTTCAAACAATCTCAATCTCGGTAATTAATACTTTTTCACCCCATATACCTTAATACCTTTTTACTCGGCATTCAATACTCTTCCCGATTACACATTTAAATATTACACATTATGAAACAAAAACTCAAAGTCTCCTTTGTATCTCAAGGACAAAGTGAAATAAGAAAAAACTAATTGTTACATTGCATGTACCAGTTAATGTCTAACAACTTTCGTTGGAAACATTTTTGATACTGCAACTAGATTATGAGTAAATTCAGGTGGCACGGTTAAGTGACTCGCCTAGTATATGTGTAAATATGTTTAAATAAAGTATATGTTTAAATAAATACCTCCGACTCTCTTCGTCCTTTCTAGCGCGATCAAACCTCTCGTTCGTCATCTGTCTACGAAGCTCGCCGATCTGTTTACAGTATTCAGCAGCCTGAGTTTGGTATTGTCGAAGCTTCGCAGACTCCGAGGATCTGCAACGTGGAATAAAATGTAATAAAAAGTGCATTGAACCATGCAGCGATTGGACTACTCTTTCTTACAATTTGTTTTGGAGCTCAGACATTTTTGTTCTTAATCTGGACATCTCGTTTTGCAGTTCTTGATTATTAGCTTGCACATTGATGGACTCCTGTCTGGCTTGATCCAGAAGCAGTTCAAGGCGTTCTACAGTTGCACGATCCCTGTTCATTTGATCCTGGATTATCGTCTGCTCGGCTTTCAGTTTAGCCATTTGCATGTCGTACTGAAAACACAAGTATTTTCCAAAATAAAATTCTATTTCATGAATATTATTTAAAGAATGGCTAAAAATTTGGATAAACACATTCTCGTTAGTTTTATAAAGTAATGTAAAATAGTCACTTTTGGTGCCCTGTAAACCTAGTGTTCATTCACCAGTAATTGTTATTTTGAAAACGAACATCCTCATTCCACTTATATGCATAAACAATTTTCTTTCGTTCATTTACTTGCGCTTTAAGTGAATCTTTGTCGTCCAACTGGTGCATAAGTGTGTCCTTCTGCTGATCCAGCTTCATACAGAGATCCCTAACAGCAGTTAGGTCAGACTCTGTTCTCTGTCTTTGTTCTCCATGCTGGCGGAGTTGGGTTTCCATGCTGGCAACATTATGAGTCAGCTCGCTGATCTGAGAGACAGAATCAATAAAAATCAACGCACTCTCTTCATAAATTATCAATATTATCAGCATCCTACCTGTGTCTCGTAGCCACTTATAAGACTCTCTTTATCAGCCAGCTGCCTTTCCAAATCCATCATGCGATCTCTGGCTGTTTGAAGCGCTCCTCTTGCTTCTGCTGCCTCAGATTCCAAGCTGTGATTGTTGTTCTCCAAAACTGTCGCTTCCAAACTTAGGCTTCTGAAGTGGTTTAGCATCTCTGTTCTCTCATTCTCCTGCGAAGCGTATAATTCGTAATTAGGTTGTAAATACAACAGCGTGCAAAATTCAGGTTTACAAAATAAATTTGATTTTATTCAACATCAAAGATATACTTAAATGTTGAATGAATTGAGACTGAAAGAACTCTAAAAGGGTTTCAGAATTCTCACCTTTCTGTTCAGGAGTTCTTCAGCTCTGCGCACCTCGCTGACATAAGTCTGCAGCTGCCTCTTCAGGTCAAAGGACTCGGCTCTCGACGCCTCCAATTCGCGTTGCAGGTTCCTCACCTCGCAGGTACACGCTGCCAAATCGTCCTGGATCCTACGATTCTCCTGTATAGCGTTTTCGCGGTCGTAAGTCGTCGTCTGCAACTGACGTTGAAAATTCTCTACCTCCAACTGCATTGACCTTATCTGCCTTTCTTGCTCTGCGGCTTGCTCGATAGTTAATCTGTCGATGTGCAATAAAAAATTAGGATTCTGCCGCGATTTTCATTTAGCACATTTTATTTTTATTAATAGACTACCTCTGTTATACATATAAAAAATGAGCTTAATAATTCATATAAAAATGTGTTTTTACAGTTCGAATGAAAACGTTAGCCGCGACTGCAACATCATACTATTAATATTTATAATCGACGTCTACTCGATTACGCGAATCGCATGGTCATCCCTCGTGGCGTAAGCAACGTTCTCGAAAGAGGACAAGGGCACATTGGGTTTTATTCGGTGACGAATTAGGCGGCTATCGAGTCAAACTTGCTTAATCCTTCGTCGAAAACACATCAACGTAGCCGGAGTTCGTTTAGCTTGTGGATCACGTAACGATCGGGGTACAATTTTATTAGGGGGGCTAAATGCTGAATACGTAAGGACAAGGTAGAATCGGATAGAAAGCTGTCGATGGATGTCGAATTTGATGCTTGTGGCGTGTCTTTGGAACATGAATGCATGTTGTTAATGCCATAATTCACAACAATTTGGCAATTGATAGTGTGGTTGATACAGTCAATTTGACAAATTGACAATGTAGTTATATAGTCAGTGTTGACATGGTCAGTATAGTAACTGTCTTCGATATAGTCAATTTTTATATAGTTCTCAATGTTGATGATACGACCAGTGTTGTCGACGTTAAAAATATAGTCAATTTTTCGAATTTCAGCAATGTTGTCAATGTTGGCCATGTTATTGTCGTGGTGATTATTAGCAACTTTATTAACATCCGCAATGGTGTTTTTCTCGTTGACCCTAGCTATTTTATCAATGCAGTTCATCTTGATAATGTTGTCACCACAGTTGACAATATTCTTACTATAATTCTCTTCACCCCAATCACAACATGTCAAAACTGTCAACTACGAAACTGGTTCGAATTCAACTTCGTCTAACTGGTTCGTCAACTTAGGGATCTTCTTTTCACTTTCGTACGCGCAGAGGCGAGACAGATGAAGAAGACAGGAGCGATAAGGAGCATCGGAGGGAAGCTGCCATCACGGCGCCGAGGAAGGACAACGAGATGGGAGAAAGTCGCCTGTTCGGTGTGTGTTTGCTCGTAAACGGACTTTTTTCCATTTCATACAGCGTTACCGGTTACGTAATCAAAGTCATCGTAATCCAGAGACGAGGAGGATCGATACCACGTCAGAGGAACGTCTCGTAGCATTCTCGGAAACATTACTCTCGATTTTCACTGAAATCTATTTAAAAAAAACACACACACACACACACATTTACATTCAACAGCTTCTTCTTTTACATCTCTTCCGACCTATGACCTCTTTTTACCGAGAATCAATTGTGTCTTGGAGTTACCCAGTCGGCAGTCCTAAAAATGTCATCAAGTTGATAATGATCATTTAATAATTTAAATATTCTTTTCATGCAGTAATTTCGTGGGTGATGACGTTTTATTTTGAGAGACGTAGTTGTCAAGATATATTCTTCTGAATAATTTTGTAAATGTCGGAATCAAAACAAAATTTATTTCACTGTCTAAATTTTAGACCTGTTTTTTATCAGTAGGTGCACGAAGGTGCGCACCGTCTAGTCATTAATATTGTCCCCGAAGCAAGACAATGTTAACAGTCGATCGGAAGTCAGAACTGTGTCACGGACCCGGCAAGAAGAATGCCTGTTTAGAATTAAATGCGTGAGATTGCGCAACTAATTAATAACTAGCATCGCTGATACCTTTCTGTCACGCGATGAAGTGTAGTTATTATGTACGAGTGCGATGGCCTCAGTTGTTTGTAAACAGAAGATAGGTATCTATCTCTTCTATCTTCCCCTTTCGTTGTTTCGCTGTGACAAATTAGCAGTGAATATTTTAAGCAGTTTTCTGCCATTGATATAAGTGGACAGTGGTTTGAACACCATTAAACTTATGCTGACAATATACTCAACGTTGGTTATGTTGACAACATAATCAATGTTGTCCATGTTGACAACCCAGTCAACTCTTTCAATGTCGACAACCAGTTTAGTACCGTAAGTGTTGATGACATAGTGGACGTTGTCAATGTTAATAATGTGAAGCTGTCAATATTTACAATATATGTAGAGTTGTTGATGTTGATAATATATAGATAGTTGGCAAAGTTGACAATATATAGGAAGTCGTCAATGTCGAGAATGTAGCGAATGTTGCCACTGTTGACAATATAGATCAAATTGATCTTCAGCATTAATAATTTTAAACCATAAGTGGTTTAGTATTTCTAGTAGAAAATGTTGAACTGCATTGTTTAATGCATCAAGAATGGTTTTAAAATGCAGATTGTCTAGGATTTTTTAGTGGGTGTCCGAAACGCGTGAGAAATACATTGCCAATTGACGACAGCGGAAGAAGGAAAAGTAGATGGCTGAAACCTTGGTAATGGGCTTCTGGGAGTTAGCGATCAGCGAGAGAGATTTTCTTGATGTTGATATGATTGAAAACGCGGAAGATCCGGAGGCATCTTACGCACGCGGCAACCGTGAACACTGTCCGCGTGAAAATCAGTTTATCTCGCTTCGTTCCTCGATGATATCCGTGTCTCTTTCTCCGTTTCTCCGTGGAATTTGCACAAGTAGAAGGAAAGTTAACCCGTCTGCGACGCTGGAGCGAGAAGAACAAGCGAGTCTCATAGAAAGTGTTATAGAAACTGCGGGTTTGGGTTGGGCAAAGTGCTTTTACCGGGTCGCAGGCTAATCTGCATTAGCGATCGTTCTCATGCACACGTTAGGAATTCGTTCAAACCCTTCTCAATCATTTACGAATGCTATTACGCCTAATAACCTAATACATGTCATCGAATATGTTGTTCGTGATCGACATGAACGATTAACGTCACAGAGACTTGAATTACTATTAGAGTATCGACGACGGGAATGTATAAAAATTCATGAACCTTGCTTAATCTTGTGTGACGAAGTTAGAAAAGTTTTTTAGATATGTTAATTTGTTTGGCAAAAAAAAAAAATTACCAAACTTTCGATATTATGAAAGAAGAAGCACGTTTCGTTACCATTATGAAAAGATAATTTGCTTCCTCGTTGAAAATTCATTTCTCTTTTGGCAATCGTGGTGTGTACAAAATTGTAGATACGGTTCAAGCATGAACAAACAAATCTCCAAAGTTTCATAAAGATACGACACGTTTGGTTTGTCCAAAGAAAATCCTCAAAATGTACCTTCATAAATGAGATAGAAGAATTACCACCTTTAGCATCGTAAAAACAAGTTCGCTTTCTTGTTGTATAACTACTACTGTTCTGTCAATAGTGACGTATAAAAAATCACGAATGCAGCGTAAGCATGTGCAAACAATTCTGTAAAATGTCATAAATGTACCTTGTATAATTTGTCCAAAAAAAAATGATAAAAAAAAAATACTTGCATTCACAATTACAAAATCGGGGGAGGTCACCCTATTTGTTGAGTAACTCTTACAGTTTTGGCACTAGCGTTGTATAAAAAAAATCGCAAATGTAGCTTATACGTGTAGGAAAGTCTGTAAAGTTGCGTGAAGTTGAGCCATACACTTGGTCCAGAAAAAATTACACCTTCGAGTACGAGACTCCAAAAAATCAATGAAACAGTCTAGAAATCGTGATTCAGCTTCCGCAAACTCGGTAGCCGATAAAACAGGAGGAAAACTGTATGATTTACGACGTTCTCGCATGCCGGTAAGTTTAACCCATGAAACGATCGCGGAAGTTCACGCGGTATCCCATTTCCCCGCGCTTTTAATTGCGCAGGCTGGAGAGTTCACTAATTTCCCTGCGAGCTATAACGCTTTCATAATCGAGATTCGACGGTTTCCATCGTCGATTCATAATACTGGTTGCGCACACGCTGCAACGCCGACCGGGAGAAAAGGAATTCCGAGGAAACGTAAGTACATAGGTATTGCAAATGAAGGAACCGGCGATGTGCTCGATCATAATTGAATCGGATTAAAGAGGCGAGCGCGTATCCGTCAGCACTTTCTACGGGATACGAAAGTTCGAAAAGCTTGTGCTCCTTGATCGTTGCGTAATGTTACGATTCCTTGCGAATTTTTCAGACCTAGATCCTAATCGATCCTCAACGTTATCTCGGATCTCCACGCTCGAACACCGAAGAAGTATAGACTGTCTCCTCGGGTTTATCTGATCATGCTTATCCAGCAGCAACGATTGCTATACATCTTTATTCATGCAATTTTTTCCTCGATGCATTCTTCAACGTTTGCGCAGATTGTTCAGAGATTAGGGAGGTGACTACCGAATTCTTTTTGTTGAATGTCAATGTTCACAATGTAAATGGTAGTGTCGATGGGGTTGTCAACGATAGTGCAGCCAAGATCAACAATGTTGTCAATATAGTCAGTGCTGTAAATGTCGACGGCATTGTCAATGGTGACAGTCTTGGTCATAAAAAATATTCTGGACCAATTTCTGTGTAAAATCGAAGCAACGAAGAACTACTGAAGCTGACCAGTACTCACGGCTCGAAAGATTGTCTGAAAACGGTACATGCGTGCCTCGTATCCGGCTCAGAACGACTCGATCACCGCGATCGCGGATCCAAGGATCGAGAAAGCAGAAGCACGGTAGAAAGAGAGTTGCGTGGATACTGTCGTAACCTCCGGTCCACAATGAAATCATGCTCGAATAAATTTGCCAACAACCATCGGAATCCGCTTGGTCTAGCCGGAACATAATTCGGAACGATTTATATTATTTCTCGTCTCGATTACATTCTCGCGGATACATTCGTCGGTGGATTTCCTTGGAAATTCCCGTTTGCGAAAGAATTTCGCGCTGGTGGAATTATGACTATACTTTCATCGACGAGGGGATAACCTCCGGAAGGTCGACGCGGTCATGATCGCGCCTCGTGGCGTCGTCGCACGTCGATCCCTCGCGACGGCACAATGTTTCGTCATCCTTGAGGAGGGATCGCAGGCTATGGTCCGAAACCAGTTGATTGCTGACGAATTTTTTTTTTTTAGAATTTTTAGGTAGACCTGGAGCGTTTAACGTGTGCGATCTATTCTGATGTGGAACTTCTCCGAACATGAGAACATATACATATAATGTAGCAAAAGATTTCTTTGTTGTCTCTGTTATTTGATCACGCGTAAATATTTAGAAATTGGAATTTTTGGAAATCTGCAGTTTTAGAGGACATGTGTCCATATGCAAGTGAATAGGATTTTTTGGCTATGATCCTTTGAATTATTTGCAACAATGCGCGGCAGAAACGAGCCTCGTATCGAATGCATCGACGAAGGTTATCGTACGTCTCCCGTCCCGTTACAGTTAGTAGGCACCGTCCATTGAGCAACATGAAATACTTTCGTTCTCGTTCATCCCATGGAATCCGTACCTGAAGTCGAAACCCTGCGCTCGAGATTCCTCGTAGCTGCAATCGTGTCCTCGAGGACCTCGAATTCCTTTCGGAGAACTTATGAAAGCGTTGCTGCAATCGCCTTTGGTCCTTGGACGACATTTAACCGTGCGTCACCTGGTTCAACCATTTTGATTCATCGTTGCCATTAAATTGGTGAAAACAGAATCCATGCTTCGAAACCGTTGCGTTAACTGTACAAAATTTTCAATGAATGCAATAGTTTTTATTGTTAAGGGGAAACTTTATTCCTTTGTTTTTATTCAATTATCGTACACGAACTTTCGAGTAATCCAAGCACGGTATTATTCAAAGTGTGTATGATGCAATTGCAGAAAAGAGGCAAGCCTCGTTCGCCGCCGAATTTAAAATTGCATAATTTCATCGCCGAGCATCGACTGCTAGATAAAGACTCTAGTTAGAGAAGAGGCTCGTGGATCGTCCACGGATTTCTGTCCACGTTATCCAATGTCAAAGCGACGCCGCCCTTATCCGTGTGTCGTTCACCTTTACCGTTAGAGGTAAAGGGCATTGCACGGTTCCACGGTTCCTCGAAACCTCGCTGCGACGTGTGTATCGGCGCGTGAGACGGTCAAGCGAGCGCAACAACTGTTGTCACATCTTCAGCGTTCCCGGACCCGCAGAGATTACGTGATCCGTCGAGCCTGATGAGATGACATCTTGGACCGGTGTTGCTCCGGATTCTCTAACACTTTGATGACGAGGCCCGGGTTCGTTTAGACTTTGAGTTCATGTAGCGTGTGATAAAATATTGTTGAGCATATAGTCAACTTTGTCTATATCGATTATGTTGTCAACATTGATACAATTTACAGCCCTGCCAACAACGACAAAGTGGAGTATGTTGTCAACATTTCAACAACTCGCAACATTGAGCACATTGACGATATTGTCAACGTCGACTATTCTATCAACATTGAAAACATTGACAGTACTGTCTACATTGATAACGTTGTCAACATCAACAATACTATCATCATCGATAGAATTGAGTGTATTTTCCACATTGACTCAAGTCAACGCTTGCAACATTCAGCACATTGACGATATTGTCAACGTCGACTATTCTGTCAACATTGAAAACATTGTTAACATTGGCAATACTATCATCATTGATAGCATTGAGTATATTTTCCACATTGACTCAAGTCAACGCTTGCAACATTGAACACATTGACGTTACTGCCAACAGTGGTAACATTATCAATATTGGCAGTAGAATCATCATTGACAACATATGACAGAAAATTATTTTACATTGAATAATTGTAAAACAAAATCTACAATGATGAGAAAACCAGACAGTTGATCAGCAGAGGTAGATTTAGTGTAAATTTGAATATACAAAAAGCAGCGTTGGAGATCACTATGCTCCGTAGTACAGTCGAGGTGTGATCTAACACGAAGAACGGCGGTTTCTACATAATCGAAGAAACCATAATGCCCATAACTTCCCCCAATTTTCCCAACGCTCGGCTCGGAACCGCCAAAAAAAGGAAGGAAGGCGAACCGGGAGATTGATTCGGTTGTTGTCACGGGGACGGTTAGGTAACTGAAGCGACAGCATGAAGCCGCTTAGGCGAGTCCTCGGCACGGTGATTTCAGTTCGAACGCGGCTCTCGTGCAGATAAGGTCGTTTATGGTCGCGTGCGCGGCCGATGCACGTGATGTCGAGGAACGATTTCAAGAAATGGACTCTGTGAATTATCCTTGGAGTGTTGTATCTGTGATGTGACAATTGTTTGGTTTGTTTCGTCCTTGTGCCCTTTGACGAAAGTGTCACCATGGAAATCGCGTCGTAAGTTTGCAAAAATTGCTATTTTTAATTTCAACCAATTCATTGGATTGCAACGAAAAATATAAATTACAATTTTAGTTGCGTGATTGCAAATTGTCAACATAATTTGTAATATGAATATGTTACACATTTTTTTTTTTTATTGAAGACGGTGGTGGAACGTTTGAATAAAACATTTGAAAGATATTGGTATGTCCTAGTATTTTATAACATTTCTTCCACACTCTATTACAACACGATAGAATCTCTCTTTCGTTTTAATTGGATACCTACTTCAATTCAATCTTGAAAAATTGAATATAATTTTACTTTATTATCTTTCTTTTCAAACAACTCTTTTGTCTTGGTTTGAAGCAATTTTCAATTTTCATTGCAAATAAAATTCGCCCGAACCTAATTAAAAATATACCCCCCACCCTTTTAAATACTCGGTAGAACAGAACTGTTCAGCGTTTGCCCGTACTGGCAGCGATTTTCTTGCTCTAGGTATACACAGAACAGGGGTCACGAAGCCACGCCCCTGCGGGCAACCCTTGTGCTACGAACTACCCCCACTCCGCTAAGTCACTCGTAGCTTTCTTCTTAGTCAGTGTTGCCAGATGAGGGGAAGGAGCACGAATCGAGGGGAAAAAATTACCCCCTCTCTGCCAGTAACGGAGTGTACACGACAGAGACGGAACACGTCACGTGACCGGGCCGAGGCGGAAGCGTGGGGGAATAGCGCGGTAGAAGGGGAAGTTAGAGTGGGGGCATAAGTCTTGATCTGTCGACTCTGTCGTACAACATATTTCTCGAGCAACAATCGGAAGACAGTTGCACAATGACGATGACTAACTCTGGAAAGGTCGTTTCGTTTCACCGGTAGAAATGTCACGGCGTGATCTTTACGGATAGATCCTTGTCTTCATAAAGACCAGAGAAGATCAATTTGATCTTTCTTCTCTCATTATTCGATCGTACTGGGAGTCCCCGTTGCGTAATGTGTTTCGTCTTATTTGAAACGGATCTAATAGAAAACCCTTTGTTTGCTAATGCGATATCTGTCCTAATAGCAGATGATCGAAGTTTGTCGAATTACTCTGTCAGGACATGCGTGTGCTACTCGTTTCGAATAAATTCCGTGCTGTTTCGACACGAGAGAAGAGGCGAACCTTGACACTGTTTCTTTTTTTCCACGGACACAAAAATAGCCTAAGTGAACTCGTCAAAATAAAAACACTCTTCAACGCATTCACAATTAATTTCATTTTTATCTCGCCCAATTGATGTCTATTTAAATTTCATACGTTATACGTAATTACAAGCAGATTAAAATCGTTTAATTTATTTCGAAAAAATCGAGCTACTTTCAAGTATGAATGGGAGAAAAATGTGGGCAGTATAAAATTATTTCTATTGTTGCACAGAGATTAAACTCTCGTCTGATTTGTTACTAAACAAATCGTACATAAGGAGTTTACTAGCAAATAAGCTACTTTTAAGAAGAAAGGGATCAGCCGAGCGGTCTGAACAAAAGAGAGGGGCTGGGCGATGTACGAAACGTCTGCTCTAAATTGTAAAATAATAGGACTGGCTCGAATGACATAACGCCGGCGATTTTTATCGCGTATTACGCGGCCAGCATTGCGCAACCGCTCGTAAAAACTGAGAGAGGGAATCTGGACGTGAAAGAAAACATGAAATGTTGAATGCGTCGCGGAAAGTAGTCCACGGAAGAGAGGGAGAGGGCGGCTATGCGAATTACTATGAAGAGCGACGAACCTGTTTTTACACCCTAATCAAAATAAACAGAACAATTTTGAGAAAACTATATAACTTTTACTCTAAGAGCATTAGCACGCTAGAATTAGAGGAGGAGAGACACGAACTGTTTTTAATTGAGCAATTTTTCAAAATATTTGTTTTCAGTTCCCCACGAAAACCATCTTCCGAAATTTTAGTTTTTGAAAGATTAACATTGTGAATTAAAGAAAGACAACCACGGAATTGTTTTAGTTGACGCGGTGTTTAAATTGATGGTGGTTTCGCAAAAGAATTTTCTTTTTATCTTTGATATACATATTTTTGGGACACTGTGTTTATGCGATATTAATAAAAGAGCATCATACCTGTACCGTCTGTCATCATTGTGACGCGAACAGCAATGCGAGCAAGCTTTCGTAGAATCCATAGTTCCCATAAAAATAGTCTGCAGATTTTTGTGCCTTTGTGTCATACATAAATATACAAAATACAATAACATCTACTACAATAGAATTTTGTGATTAAATTGACTGTCATTTGCAGTTAAAAATCAGCACATTAGACTCGTTGACATGAGACAAAAATTTTTATTCAACTTCGATCTTTAAAAAGTATAACTAAATATTTAAATTTGATTTTCCATAAAAATCCACAGTCTATAAATGACACTGATAATTTTCATAGACGTTTCTGTCGTCGTTTCGTTATACAGCACGGTTTTTTCTTTTGTTGTACATAACCACCCATACACGAAGAATTTTCTATCTACCACTATTATTGTTATCTCTGTTACCACGACTACGAGTTTAAGGCGCGCCCTCTTGTTCAATGCTGAACAACATTTTAAATGCAAAATTTAACATTTTCTTCGTTTAAAGGGATATCCTAAATTATAAGCATTTTCATTAATTAAAAATTAATCATAATTAATCCTAATACATCTCATCCCAATAAAATGTTGCATTGATTTCCGACTGATTAAAATGGTTAAAAACATAAATCACTGTCTATGTAGCTCTTGTATCCTGTAATGAATACAGACAATTATTTTCGCATAAAAATCCGCAATTACTATAATCCACAACAACAAGATAAACTTCCCAGCATGTGGTTTGCATGAGAAATTGCTCGCGATCGATATTCATCGTTGCGAAAATCAGGGATTAAAACGCGAACGTGAAAGCAGTGACGCAATCATCGTTCCCGGTAGCCAGGGTAATTAGATGATTGTGCAATTAGTTCGAGAACACCCACGTCAAAGGAGACGATAACAAGGATCCCTGTTGTGTCTGTGACCATGCTCCTACGAATATTCCAGGTTCCAGTTCGAACAAAGGTCTACTTTTACTTCTCGTGTGTACATACGGCCACAATAAAGCAATTACCCAGGAAGAAGGAACAAGCAAGCACACACCTGTTACCTGTTTCACCTGTTGTAATCCCGTGCGAGCGGCCCGCTTATTATCGGAGGCAATCGCGGATGAAATCGCGTTATCGTAATCATCGCAATCGTTTTCGCAAACATACAATTCTTAAAAAATAAAACCTCAAATTGGAGCGTTGCTTTTCTTAAAGGTGTACATCTTCAACTTTTGGCATAAATTGCTTTAAATATATAGATACTGATCATTTTTAAAGCAAAATTTTAAGCATAAAAATTTGGTACTTAACAACGGGTTCAGAGCGTGTACAAAAGTCACTTTTTAAATATCCTTTATAGCCTCATCGAATGGTAAGCAAATATTCTGAAAGAAAAACAAAATCACGTTTGTTAGTCTTTTTGATTTTTATCAGAAATCATGGTCGTCGTTGCTCTCACTTTTGATCCGAGTGAACCGGTTACACTGGTCCGACAGTGAGCGACAATAATTGCAACCGGAAGGGGAAGCGCGACATTCCGCGAATCGCGAAATAGTCCTCCATAACGGCACGCGACCTCCTCTCTATCATCTCGTCCGAGACGAAACGGCACCAGGCAATTTACTTCTCATTATAGCAACAAGAAAAAGAAATGTGAACGATGACTGATGACTGGTCTGCGTCTCTTTATGCAACCCATAAAGCTTTATGCATTCCCATTCTGATTGATTATTTAACAAAAACTAAGATAATTGACAATTTATTCTGCAATTTAAACACGGAACATAATTAGTCTAATCATTACATAATTATTATAATACTATATCGGTAATAGTAGAAACAATGGGACCAGGAGAAAGAAAATATTTTCCATGGAATATACCTCATGTACCCTAAGAATGTCTAAACGGAACTAAATTTCGTCGAACAAGCTTCACGTATCTAACTGGAGCGACAATCGAAAAAGTGTAATTAATAAAACGATAACGAGGGACCCATGAAACTAGTTCTACAACTGCAATGGGAAAGTCTTGGAGGAAAGCTTGCTGGAGCAGCTGTTGTTCGAATTTAGATGCCAAGGTTCTCTACATCCTGTAATCGTTTCCTTGAGGTTGAAAGGAGGAGCATGATCAACCTTGTTGGCAAATGTTTCTACTCGGCTATATATAGCGTTAGTTCATCGCGAATGCATGGAAGAAAAATTAGCAACATACTGTCATTCTCCTTGGACTTGCAAGCTTTAAAACATTTTGTAAAAATTATTTCACAAAAAGCTTTCTCAAATATTTGGTAAAAAGCCAAGACTTTGAAAAGCCAAGACACACAGCTATAATATAGCAAGTAAATATTAATTATTTCGAATTAACTATACGAAAAAGCCTTCAGTAAAAAGTGTTCTTCACAGTGATTGCTCTACAATATGTTCTACAAAGAACTATCAATGAAAGGTTCTTCAAAAAGTTCGAATAAAAAATCATTCTCTAAAAAGTATTTCTATAAGAAGCTCTCTAGAATTGTCTCTTTTGTTCTCTACACAAAAGATGCACAGTATCAAGAAAGTAGATTCAGCAACAAAATTGCTAGTTCCGAAAGAATGCAAGGATGCATTTAATAATGGAAGACACACGATCTCTCAAAGCGTACACCGGATATGGCGTTCGGGTGACCGTCAACTTAGAATGCTCGGAGTCAATGGAAAAGAAACGAAGAAAGAGAAAAGTGTTTTTGCTTTCAGTTTGCAAGTCGCGAGGTAGTCGTGCGGGATGGTATTCTTATTTGACATGCGTGTCGTCATTCCGAGCCCTGCCGCCAGGGACAATGCCATTGCCATAGTGAAACAGTGAAAGTATGGTCATTTTATTTCTGTCTTGCTCTTGCTCCTCCCTGTCGTTCCCTCAATCTTGACACACGCGTGTGTACTGTTAGAAAATTTCCTATCGCAATTTTCACTCTCGTACTACTCCATCCCATCAAACCACAGTTTGACACACACATGTCTGCCTACGTTTGAAACATTTCTGCATTTATAATTCTGTGCATTCACAAGTTAAAACATGACTATAAATTTAAAATCTGATACAGTAGATTTAATGATGAATTGAGTGCAAATTTGCTTTCGTGTTTATAAGTTGTAAGATCATCGATTTAGCTATAGCTATAGTTAGCTATAGTTTCAGCTCCAGCTAATTCTAATTAACACAAACGTGTTTCAGAGCCTTGAGGAGTCTGCTGGTGGTCATTTGGTTCCTATCACTGAACGTCAAGTCAGCAATCATGCCTCCACCATGGGCAGATCCCTCGAGCAATCCCTGTGCTGCCCAACCACGTGGCTGGCAATTGTTATTTTGGCCGGCGGATGGAAAGTGTTACAAAATATTCCAGGCAGGTGCTGCATTTCTCTTTCTAGAGAGACCTCTTGGGTGCTCTCTTAATAACTCCTTTTTCGCATAACCTCTCTTTCTCACCATTGTAACAGACTACACTTCTACAGTCTGTTGAAGAAATTTGCATTATAGTGGTATATTAAGTGACATAAAAAGCACAGACAGGAGACATCAGATGTGTCTCAGATTGATTCCCTTTTGATGATATAGTAAACATATTGTTTTAATGCAGATTGGACATCCATGTCCAGAGACTATGGAGCTAGGACCTGCTGCAGGAGGGGGTGGAACTGTGGCAGAATGCAGGTGTCCACCTGGAACTGCACAGTCACGTAGAGACGCGCTTTGTCATCCGATATACACCAAGGCGTCATGCCCAAAGGGCCAGTTCTTTGCACCGGTACCCGAGACCTCTGGGAAGTCTAGGTAGGGTAGAATCACTTAAAGTGCATTAAAATCAATATTTACCACTTGTCTGACGTATCATATTAAAAAGAATGGAAACATTCAAGTGTGTGACTGAATAAAACAGTCAGAAATGACCTTGAATAACCTTATCTACTACCTTATCCAGAGTAATCATCGAAAAACAATATTTTTTAATAAAGGTGGGGCGTATGCCGTAATCCAGAACCATGTCCAGAAAAGGGCGAAGTATACTGGCCCAGAGAAGACAAGTGTTACCCAAAGTTCACCAAAGGACCATGTCCAAAGGGTGAACTTATCACTACGAATGAGGATGGCCTAACAGTGTGCTCCTGCTCTGCAACAGGTGAACTTGGCAGGTATCACTGGACAGGCAGCGTAGGGGGCTGTCACGAACACTACACTAAAGGCCCCTGCACAGAACCTGGTGAACTGTTCCTGCCAGGTGGGATGTGCGGTTGCAACCATGAGCTACCTCATTATCACAAGCTGACTGGGATGTGCTATCAATTGGGTAAGACAAGTAGCGAACTGTAAACTGAAAGATGTCGAATATCTTTTGACAGTGCAAAGATTGTACAAGTTGAACATTAGTGATGTCTATGAAGAACTAATTCACAAATCCCTTTGGCAGGTGGTATCGGTCCATGTCTGAAGGGTCACCACTTCGTCATAGCAAGTACAATGATCAGCGAAAATACAGTTCGAGCCCAATGTGTATGCAAGCCCAACCATGTGCTCTACGCAGATGGATTCTGTTATAGACTGTACACTAGAGGACCCTGCGAACACGGTCAGATGTTGACGGACTTAAATACTTGCACGCCAGTACCCTGCAAGCGTGGAAGACTCTACTTCCCTCAGGAGAAGACGTGTTACAAGGTGGGAACGAAAGGACCATGCCCAAGTGGACAAATAGTTTTGTACGATCACAGTGTGCGACCTTCCATCGATGGAATCAGCTACAATGGAATCTGTGGCTGCACGAATGCACTCAGGGGGTCTGGGAAGTGCTCTGAAGACGTGACAGATAGCTGTGAGTCCACACCAGGCATGGTAGTGATGAACAAAACCTGTTACAAACTGTACACGCAAGGCCCTTGTACTGCAGGGGAATGGTTGGTAACAAAGAGAATGCCGAAGCCGAATTTATGGGAGAAAGAGGAGCCCGAACTGAAAGCTAGATGCGAGTGCAGACCCGGGTACAAAAGAATCACAGGCAGTTTGGAAATATCCGAGCTAGAGAGCAACAGCCTCCTGTCGCCGGGCGGTTGCCAGCCACCGACTGTCAGTTTGGCGAAGTTCCTTAACGAGAACGTGAAGTCAGCGAATTTCTAAAGACTGCTTTTCTGCTTAGAAATATGTGTAAATAGAGTTGTACAAATACTGTGCGCGAAATACTTTTCTACGTTAAGTGTCATTCCTATTTATTTTAGTGTGTTTTTCTCATGCGGTGTTCCAATGTTTCTGCGACTTCCTTATCAGTTCGAATTGTTAGGCCGCGGATTTTATGCATTTATGATAAAATTGGGTAGTTCGAATTTTAAAGTGACAGGAAAATTAAAGGAATTTAAGAATTTCGATATACATATTCTTTTCAATTGATCGAAATCATTAGTGATTAGATTCCTATTTCTTGCAATCGATGCAGACAATTTTTATTTTATATAAAAATCCGCCGTCTAATTATTGTATCTAGGTTTATGTAAATATATGTAATTTATACCAGTGTTTTTAATTCGAGAACGAATTTGACAAACGATAAATGGAAGAAATGGTGGTACTCACTCGTTCTTATGCTGTAACTCGCGGATCTGATCATCGCTTCCTCTAACCTGTTGATCCTTCATCATCATTTCCCTCTCTAACGCAGCTATTCTTTCTGTTTTCTCGTCCAGTACCATCTAAAAATAATTATTCGATTTTATAATCACTCAGTGGGGGTACCGAGTTGAAACTCTGCACGGAGGGTTTTCTTTGGGGGCCCTATTGAGTGATATGAAAAAAGATTAATTTGGTTTGGGAGCATCATTTGTCCACCTGATCCGGCTATATTATCATTATATCCAGCTCTCCTTAATGTAATTATTAGTATGTTAACAAATATGTATTACTTACTAGTAACTGATCCTTTTCGTGATCCAGATGCGTCATATTCGTCTTCAGATGATTAATTTCCTGCTGCAGATCCCTTATCTGATTTTCCAGCTGCAACTGCTGTCGCTCCATTGTTCTATTGCGGTCCAACGTCTTATTCAATTCGGACTTCGATTGAGTTAATTGGTTCTGAGTGTCGCCCAGTGCCTGATCGGTCTGGTCTTGCAACGCTCTAACATATGTACATTGATTTGTGTTAGTTTGCAACAAAGTAAATTATTGATACACAATAGTTAACGCTGTTACTGGCGAATAGAGTGTGGATCTTTGCGCAAAATAAAAATTGTACAAAAAAGGAGCTAAACAGAAATTGAAATAATTAAAATTAAATAATTATTATTTTTCTGGCGAAAAATACCTAAGTTGAAAATACTGGCTACGTTGAGTAGATAGTTCTTGTTTGGTTCGCTTCAGCTCCTCTCGAAAGTCCTCCAACTGATCTTCTAATCCATTTATGGTTGCCCTTCGCGCCCCTTGTGTTAGCAGAAGCTCCTGTCGTTCTTTTTCTATCTGCTTCAATCGAGTTTCCACTTCGGATAAGTTTTCTCTCAAACGACGCTGTTCAGACGAGTGTGCTTCTGCTGCTATCTAATCACAAAATAACACAATGTAAAGCAATATACAAAATGTTCGATGTAATTCGAGCACTATAGAATTAAATGAAAATGTATTTCCTCTTTCCAATTTTTATTTTGCATAAAAATCCGCAGTCCAATGATATAAAAATAAAAAATGAATGTATAGAAATTACAATTTCTTACGAAAGCAAAATAATTAATAATAATCACCTTTAATCTTTCCCGCAATGCATCGCGTTCCTCTATCAATCGTTCAATGTCCGCTCGGGCCATGTCCCGTTCGTGTTCCAAACGTTCAATAATGCCCTAAAAAATGTATTTTATTATACATTGCACACCTTACTATCACTATTTAATTATTTACCTTCGCTTTGTTAGTGTCCTTGAAAGTGGGAGAACAATTGCACGAAATTCCGCGTTTGCATATACTGCAGGGCCGATGAGAGTGTTTGTGATCGGTTTTATAATGTTGTAATCGCGCCTCCAAATTGTTTTTTTCTCGAAACAGTTCATTCTTTTCTCGCTGTAATCCGTCCAGTGCGGTTTCCTTCTCGCTCAATTGCTGCTTTAATTCACGAATTCTTGACCACAGATCGTCCTATTTTTAATTAAGGAAAAGATCGATATTTGTAATGAGTAATGGAAGTTTAAAGAAATTACGAAACACAATCAAAACAATTTAAGTCTCACATGATCTTTATCTATCGTTTTATTGTGATGATGTTTCACGTTGTTGTATTCATTCTTATAAAAGTCCCTTTCTCTCCTCAGATTTTCAACTCCTTGTTCTAACTGCAATCGTTTTTAAATGCATAAGTATTTTGTATTGACTTGTATTGAATTTATTTATATTAAAATTCGTACATTACTTAATCGAGTTTCTTTCTCATCTAACTGTTTGCGTATGTTTTCGTATTCAATACTGTTGATATTAGCATCTCTTCCTCTGTACGTCTCTTGAAAGTCTATTCCGTTCTGACCTACCAAAAGAAAAGATATTTCTATATCATCCCAAAAATTATAATTTATACCACTACCATACCTCTATTGTAATCGTTCTTCCTCCCTTTTTCTTGAACTATTCTTGAACAAACTCCGTCATCAGTTTGGGACGTCTCCTTTAAATGCATTTGTTCTTTCAATAATTTATTGCTATACTGTAACTGAATAATATCTTGTCTTTGCCTCTCGTTTTCTCTGCATAGTCTTTCTATCTCATCGTTTAAATTCTTTTCTGTAAAATCAGTTATGAATCATTCGTGAAATACGATAAAATCCATGTTACATTAACATTAGGTTTACGGAGCACTAAAATTGACTATTTTACATTACTTCATAAAAATAACAAGAACATATCTATTCAAATTTTGAGTTCTTCTTTTCAGTATAATCAAAGAAATAAATTTATTGAATAATTCCTCACGGATGTATTTTTACAATCTCAATAATCGTAAAATAAAAATATTAGAACGCGTCATTTTGACGCGTCCCATAAACCTTACGTTAATTGTAGATTGTTTTAAGAAAAATCTTGTGTACCGATCACTGTTAGTTCATTTATCCGATCTATTATACGCTTCTTCTCATCTAGTGTGGATTCCAAATTTCGTTGGATATTACGTTTCTCCAATTTGCAAGCTTCGAGGTCTGCTCTCAACTCTTGCACCTCTCTGCGTTCCACTGTCAGTTCACCTTCCAGGACATGCACTTGAGTCATCAGATCTTGCAACTTTTGCTAATTGAAAATAAAATGGAATAGAATGTCAGCATTACATAAAGATAGAACGTCAGCTCTGAAAAATTACCTGGAGCTTAGAAACCTTTTCGTTGTTTTCCTTAACCACAGTATTGCAGTCTGCTTCCACAGCCAAAGCAATGTGATCTATGTCCCTCAATTCTTTTTCTAGTTCTTCATTTCGGTCCGCAAGCTTCAGTGCTTGCGTCATGGCATCATGTTGTTTGTTTAAAGCTTCTGTAAAAAACAGGTCATTTGAAGATTAGGTTCAATTATCAAAATAGAGACCACTTGTGGTTAACACGTTAAACGCCACGCCGGTTTCTCGTGCCGTTCCGTTCACGCCACGGTTAGCCGTCAGGCGGGCCCTGCTGGGTCGCTCACCGATAGGCGAGCCAGAGTATAAACAGATGTCGGGAAATGTAGCCCGGCTTGAGGACCGGAGGACCGACACGCGCGCGGCGATAACAAGAACGAAAAGTCTGCCGCCGGTCAGTGCGGACCGGCGTGGCCTGAACGGAAAGTCTAGCGCCGGTCCCTAGGGACCGGCGTGGCGTTTAACGTGTTAAAAACTTGACTCAAGAAATCTTTTCATTTTTTTCCTTTTACCTTTTAATTGTTGTTCCAACTCTGACTTTTCTTGCTGAAGAATCTTCAATTGATGAAGATCTACATTATCAGCAGACGTTAGAACATTATTTTCGATCTTCTTACAGGGACAATCCTTTGAAACTGCAGAGTATGGTCTGCCACCCTCTAATAATTTTTTCAATCGTATGACCTCCTTCTCCTTGGCAGTTAACTGCAGACAATTGAATATAAATATACATGATGTCTCATTCATCTTGAGCACTGTAGTATTTTCGTTACTTTTACAGATGCAAATAAATGTGAAAAACTGAGATGTACATGCAATATTGTACATACGTACAAATCTGAATGTGTGCATACATACGAAACAATATTTTTGTATCCCCACTCCGTTATAAGCGAACGCATGCAAGAACATAAATATTTCCCAGGTCATGCAAACATAAATATCAATAATATACCTGACTCTCTAATGTTTGCACATTGTCAGTCTGTAATAAGAGTTCCTCCTTTAGTTTCGTTACCTCGTTAGTCAGACAATTCATTTTATGGTCTGCCATGCTCAATAAATCAACAATTTTTGGCTCCACGACACTCAAACTTGGTAAAGGATTGGTTTTAGTCCCAGTTTTTGGTAACGGGTCGCTTTCTAAAACTGCTCTTCGAAGAGGATAACAAGGACGCTTCTTAGAAGCTGAAACCATTGATAAATTACATAGAACTTCAATTAAGTATGTGCATATGTTAAAACATATGTAAAAAGAATATTTACCTAGCCCAACATTACTGATTGTTGGCTTCAAACACTTCCCTTGCAACTCCAGAATCTTTTTAGATTTTCTGGAAGATTCTGTCTCCAGCTCCTTGATTCTGTGTAAATTGCGAGATGATGCCAGTTGGAGATCGTTACATTCACGCTCCAACTTGTGTATCTCTTTCTTGAGGTCCTTAATCAGCTTCTGATGACTGTCCTTTGCCTTCAACAGATCTGAGTGAAGACGGTTGCATTCTTCAACCAATCTTGCGTTGTCACATTTGTAAGGATCTACTGCAGACTGCAGCCGAGAGTGTGCCTAAATTTAAATAAAACACAACAAATTACATGAACATATCTTAAATTTATGTGTGATTCGTTTTGTGTCACTGCATAAAAATATATAGTGCTTCTCATGAACTCATTGGCAGAGAATATTGATTGTATTTGTTTTACATAAAGGGTGGCCTAGAAATACAATACGAAATCAATGAATACTATAAGTTCTATTTATTATACAGGACAAGACACGTGAAACAGTCACCTAAATGTTTATCTACCAGAGTGGGGTAATAGTTATTAACGAATGAATAGGTTTATTCAATATCTTCTGATTCATATACAAAAGTAGACAAGTAGTGTTTCTTTCACTTTAATTTGTTGACATATAGAAACAACTGGTCACGCAAAGGTACACATACCTCGATATTATCCTGCGCAATGCTTTTAAAGTGTTTCAGACTTTCTGTCGTCTGAAGAAGATCAGCCAATAATTTTTCTATCAACGGCAACGCATCCAAGGATATAGAATGCTTGTATCCCAAGCTGTCCAAATGCTTGCGAACAGTTCTATACCTAACTGCCACATTGTATTCGTTTTCCGAGTTCATTTTCATTAAATGTATAATTAATATCACTTCTACTATTCTCCAAATATTACATAGTAACACACTATACTATTACATAGTAGTATTACTATTAGTAATATTACTTTAATATTACTTGCCAATTGCTTCGTTAACAATCGATTTTACATAAAATCAATAAAATTACGCACGTGTTCGTCCGAACATTGTTTAATAATAATTTTAATGCAGAATTGATAGAAATTTTAAACTATATATTATGTTTACGCAGTCATAATATAACCAAATTACTACCGTACTGTTTCGAACTTCGTCAAGATAACTTATCTGTCGCAGTTCTTGCTTTTGTTGTGAAGATCATTTTCTGTTTATTATGTAGGCACATTTTTTTATTATATTCGAACACAACACTGTCAATTATTGTATGTACACTTGCTTCGACAATGGATAGACGCGCTCGCGTCTAGCACGAACATTATTTAAAAATGTTGCCAACGTTAGAAAGATTAACTGACTTGCGTCTTGGCGCCAGATTCGAAATTCGAAAATATAACACGTAAAAACACTATATACATAGAAACCACCGACGAGGTATGCGAATTGCGTATGCTTGTGCAAAATTCATCCTGGAAATGGAGAGTGGAAATAAACAAATGTTGGATAAATCAGAAGTGCATAAGATCCAATAGTTACAAATGCAGCACATTAGCTTCGTAATTAATAAATATTTCTCTTTATTGCTTTTCCTTTTTTATATTGTCTATTTCTATTTTATTCGTACGTTATAAAAGATTTGAAATCCTTTATAATCGTTCAGTTTCATCTAAAATATAAGTATTAATATTTTATTAATAGCACAAATTTTACGAATATCTATAGACTTGTAAATATTTCCAAATACTGTATATTTCGTCATATAATGTAAAAGTTTGCAAAGGCTATTTGAATTATGCTTTATTGTTCATTAATGTTCGAAAGTGAATGATATATTGAAAAAGTGTGAAGTAATAACGATTCTACTAAAGTCTTTTCTCGAACTGCGAAGATAAAGATACTGATAAGAACATTTCAAAGTCAGATTAACTTTCCAATATTATCAATTATTCTACCGTATTTATATTTTTAGTAAGTATCATATATGTATACAAGTATAGTAACTATGATTGTATCTCGTGAATTTGAGCAGAGAGACTTCAACGAGATAGTTGTAAGAAAATTTGAATAAATATTACTGGAAGTATTATATAACGTAGCCGTATTGTTATCCTTTAATTGCACTTACTGACAACTCCGTTCTTAAATGAAAAGTATTGCACTGTCGTTGGAACATAAAATATTACTATAAACTTCTACTACAATTAATCATGTACATATGTATGTATCGGAATTTTTAAACTATACGCTTTCGTTGGCTTATCATAATCTTTACATTAGGAACTGTGTTTCACTTTGTTTAATTTTACAATAGAAAATATTAAACGTTATATGATTGAATATTAAGTAAATACTGAGGCATTTCGTACCCAGAACACGATACTTATACAATTAATAATACACATATACATACATGTGTACATGTAACATTAAATTTAATAAATAAAATAATAATTAGAACGCCAGCGTCTTTCTACCAATTAAGTTTCGACCGATGCTTACCATCTAATAAGCTCTTCTATTGCTCTCGAATTTAAAAAATACTTGGCCTATATACTCTATAAATTTCACTTTTTTATGACAAAAATAATATTAAATCTCTAACTTCGATGTTCTGTCTGTGCACCCTCATTTTCAGCTTGAATATCACTTTTCTTCAACTTCGTTGTGACGATATGGTCTACGTTGACAAATCGTTATTGCTTTTTCCATAGATTTCCAGTACTTCTCTCTCGAAAGTGGGATCTGCTAAAATCGCAATGCCTTTCATACCTAAGCTCCTGTACTTTTGGAATATGGCTTTGGACGCCTCCCATAAGTCTCGATTTTCTTCCAGCACGTAAACTAACGATTGCACCATGGGGAACAACGTGGCAAGATTACTAGAAACAACGTTCAAAAGACAGTCAAGTGATTCTAGTGTATGAAAAGTAAAAAATATATCTGTAGAAGTATACTCACGTAAAAAGTGGAATAACTATATTTGATATAAACTGAACTTGTAGGTGTGGTATAGAGGCGCGTTCTCTATCCATCATTTCTATGGGGGAACTACCCATACTCTTTTCTAGGTCTCCTTGTGAGAAGAACTCATCGTAAATATATTCCTACAATAAACGCAAAATTGATGTTAGGCAGGTGTAATCATTATTTATTAACGTTTAATAGTTTACTCACTGCAGTTTTCTTCGAAACTTTCCAATGTTTAGTCTGATCGCTGAGATCGCAGCACGTCATAAACATATCAAAGAAGAGTCTTTGGTGTTTCGGATCGTTTTTCACATAATTAGTTTTGACCATTTTCCCCTGCATTTCTGCAGAGCGAAAATGAGCTGCCAGATCAGTCGCGAGGATGTTATTCTTCAATAAATCTAATGCTTCACTGTATTCGCTACTATTGAAATTTTCGAATATATTGCTGCCCTCTGTGTTTAAAATACACATGGTCTGCGCCAAGTGATGTCTCTACCATACCACATAAAATACAATTATTAACAACAGTTGTTCCATTAATAGTTCCTAGCAGTTCAATTTCCGAAGGAACAAGCTTACCTCCATCACAGAGCCTTCAGAACTATAAAGACTGGCCAGTACTGTGCTACACATCGTTTGAAACGAGTTATTCGTTCCTCTGTGATCGATATCGTGGGATAAACAGGACACTAGGATGACTAAGGCTTGCAAGTGTGTCATGTAGTTCTCGGAAATCAAATACAGATTCTTCATTAGTAAATAGGCGAAGTGGGCTACAGAGAACGCGTGTATCCAGTTGTGATAAGGTGCATCTCTATATCCCCTCTTCACGTATAATATAAACCTGTACAATTTTTTTATTAATCGTGCATCTCTCTCTTAAATCACACGACAATTTCATTACCTAGCTAACGTCGGCAATTTCAGCTTCCAATGCTTAATGAGACCTAAATCGTTAAACATCTTGATTGTATAACACGGCATATGCATGTAAGGTACACTTCTAGGTGTAAATTCAAATTTATTGAAGTCCTTTATGTTGTGTTCGTCCTTGCAAGTCAGCAATGCTTGGACATCGTTATCCTCCACCTGCGAATAAGCATTTCGTTTAATGAGTTAAATTCACTCAGTTAAAGCGAATACTGTAGTCAGTGTTCCGAGAGACTCTACCTTCATATGATACATCATAACTTCGTTGCTGAGTTTGTTTCTCGCTTGAGCGTCCTGCATTTTCTTGTAAACGATACTGTGCATTATGGAAAGTCCACAGTATATGCTGAACGCCATTGCTACCTCCTCGTCGAAGACGTCAAAGTAGAATCCATCCTTTTTATTACAGAGCTGTGCAACACCTACGGTAAAACAAAATTGCGGCGACTTTAATTTGTTATTCAGTTTCGAATTTCTTTCGGTATTTTTTAGAGGTATGTGAGAACCAAGAATCTTATTCGGGAACGGGACGAGTTCTCAAAAATTTCGGAATTTCCAATTCTCAGAATTCTCGAAAATATTCGAGATTCCCAATTTTCGGGAATCCTGCCCCGGCCATCGAGTACCCAACATTTTCGGGCTCTCGCACACCTCTAACAAGCTCTTGTAACAAGTGACTAATGAACATTTCGCTCACCGACAATTCCTTTGTGGTCTCTGATCGGGAAGCACAAAATATTCCTAGTTCTGAAGCCTGTGACCTCGTCTATTCGACGATAGAAAAGAGGATGCTCGTACGCGTTTCTAATGTTTAGCAATTTGCCAGTGGTCGCGACGTGACCCGCTATACCCTGCCCTATCGGTATTCTCATTTCTTTCACAGACTAGAATCAATTGGGTCTTAAGTTTCATTTGCCAGGCTTAAGGCTTCGCCTCGGTGACTTTCAACTCACTTCTTTCATGGCAATGCCATCGAATACTTTGGCAACTAGATCTTGCTGATCCGGATCCAGAAGAAACAACGAGCATCGCTCAGCGTTCGTTAGGTTTCTTACTTCTGCCATGATCTCGCGCAGGAGATCGGAAAAGTCCCCTGGAAAAGTTTATTGGCATTAAATTGCAACATTGTATACTGGGTGAGTCACTTAACTGCACCACCTGAATTTACTCGTAACCTCTTGTAGGATCAAAAAATGTTTCAAACAAAAGTTGTTAGCCAGTAGCTACGTACATACGTCAACATGATGAATGATTCAACATTTGCAAAATATTACCTAAATGTGTAAGTAGTTTCCTAGAAAGTGCAAGTAGGTTCTGGCATTGTTTCTTCTGACGTTGTTCTTCATAACACGTGAACGAGGTCAATAAAAATCCCAAGCAGAATCTATGCAAGGAAAAGATTGTATTACAGTCCTATTTTAATTTGTTTTTTGAAATTGTGATTCTTCTTTCAGCGCAACAGAAAATATACTTCACCGAAAACATTCTTGCACAATTTCTATGCGCTTATCAGTAGCTTTGTCATTGTTATCGTCACCTAAGCAGACTACCAAAGCTGTATAGTCTTGCTTAGGATGTTTTATAGGAATCATTAAGAACGACCTAGGCGCGGGACATTGGCATTGACATTGGCACTGGATATGTTGCAGTATTTCCTCGTCGAGCAATGCAATGTCGATAGTTGTTGGCATCCCGCTTTGTACAGACTTGTATAAAATGTTATTTTGTACCTGAAAAAAATATTAAAAGTTCCATATATAAAGCATAAAAATTTTGAACGAGTAATTACAATATGAAACAATTATAGTGCAAAAAATAAATGTTAATTGCAATATCTTCAAGTTTGATATATGAACATGAGTACATGAATGATTGCAGCAAGCAGCTTGTGCCAATACATTATTATTGTGTCAATACATTTACTATCTTATCAGCAGGAAACTTTTTAATTTGTAAAAATAAAAATTAGGAATGTATGTATAATGATAAGTAGTATCTCTGTCATTGGTAGTATTTTTCATCAGCTTCTATAGAGATTTGTAATATTATATCAATAGTAGCCTCGCCTATGGCTTCCTTCACGTAGATTTCTATGTATTCTATTTGAGGATTAAGCCATTGTCAGTCAACCAGACTACGCCACCAATGTAGGACAATCCTTGAAACTATTCTCTACCAAGCTCTCAATTTTATTTCAACTGCTTAGTCGAGTTCAACGCCCTGCCCAACACAAATTTTGCGTTATGGTGCTGATTTTTATACTTTGTACAGGAATTTAAAAATTATCTATCACTCTTAACTTTTGTAGAAAGTTGGAAAAAGTTGCAAAATTATATTTTGGTTTTTAAAACTTTTTCTGCTTCAACTGTAGAAAATATATGAATGTTTCTTTTGTAAAATAATTCTGTATACTCTCCTAAATACAATATTTCTTTAACAACATTGTAAACAATTTTTTAATTTCTCGGATATTTTTCCGAATTTTTTTTTTTAATATTTGAAAAATTAGGTGCGTCAAATGCATCTCGTTAATAAATTGTTTGAATATGTTTAAATGTTTATAATGTTATAAAGAAATACATCGTTGCATTTTACTGTTAGAAATTTCATATATATATTTTTTCAATATATACATAAAATCTACAATCTATTAATAAACGTCTAAAAACTTCGATTCCGCTTACAAATAAATATTTAAATATATAAATTTCTCATTTCAACTAATACTTACAGGGAACCGCAACTGTCTTTCTAAAATTTGCTCCCCTATCACGTGGATTACCATCTCTTCCGATTTAACGAGAATGGGTACCAAGAATGACACTTTCGTGTTAGTCGCATTTTGTATCTGCAACATTAAAAAACGTATTAAAAATTCCACGATTAATGCGTGCAAAATGGAACGCGTTCAAACGCAGCCCGGGCTGCCGCCAAAAACTCGTGCGCGCAAACGTCACAACGTTAACTCACGTATCTGTTCAGCTTCTGCTGGATTTGCGGATACGAAAGATCACAGAATTCTTCCAGAAGCAGAAGTATTTTCTCTACGTTCGACATACTCGAGTCGAACGAGCCCATCTTTCGTAGTTTCTTAAATACTTTTTCCGTTGACAGTCAATATTAACCGCTTATCTGTGCGATATTGCAATGATCTGGCCGCGCTCGTACAGAGTGGCATTGTTTATAGTACACCATGAAGACGAGAACGTTCTTAGATGTTCGCGTAAAGAGACCGTAAGCTCGAGGCACAACTTAGGTGAACCATTTTTTGAATTTGAATCCACGGACGGCGAACGAAACGAAAATGATACAAGAACAACTGCGAACCTCCGCGGAGACTAACATTCTGCACGGCTCCTCGATTGCGAATAAACAGCCTGCGCGCGCAGCTTTGCGGCTCGCGCTGCGTTGTGCGTCACTTTCAAACAAAAATGTCTCTAATTTTATTTTATTTATTGGAGAGGCGCAGAACTATTGAAAAATATAAAAAATGTACCGCCCAAACAGGGACTTGAACCCTGGACCCTTAGATTAAAAGTCTAATGCTCTACCGACTGAGCTATTCAGGCTAATTGATATTATATGACCTTCATTTTCTAGTGGGTTTTTCTATTTCCTATTTACATAAAAATCAAATGAAATATTACTTTAATATGACTTTATGAAACAAGTGTAATATGATGTTTAGTCATTTTTAAATACATTCATTCGGTGACCTATTAAATAATATAGTTTTGTACATAATGCAAAAATCTATTTAGCACTTAACCTGTACCGAATGTTGATTGTTGACGATGGACTCTTCGGAATCTAAATAAGTGAAACTATAGCTAGAAAAAGTGATTAAAAAAGCCGGTTCATCGTCTACATTTTTTTCAAGATCATATTTAAGTAAAATTTCCGACCTATTATAAAAAATAAAAGCGTTATCAATAAAAATCGATTGCACCCTAACCTCACTTCTACTCCTAAACGTAATAATTAGTTTATTTACAAACATTCGTAATAGAAAGCATACTGAAACAGCTTCTCATTTAGATTTCTAGCTACTTCATGGGAAAATGGACATTGCCACTCCAACTCCTCAAGATCTACAGAGAAAACTGTATTTCTTGGTGGAGCAGCTCCAGCACATGGCTGGTGAGCTTCCTCCAAAGTATCAGATGAGGCTTCCTTATGAGTTGCTATCAGGATTGGCCAACTCTCTGTTAAATGACACGATATTCGAGATTGTGAAAGGGTTGATGGAGATTCAGCATGTTACGGAGAAGCATCTTTTCCAGCAACGTCTCCAGTTGCTGAATCAGCAGAAGATTGAAACACAGGAGACATTAACATCTACATCGACGGATGAGGAGAGGCTGGCGATAAAAACAGCATTGCATAAAAAGCACAGAGACGAATTGAAGCAACTGGATATGAAATTGGTTCTACAATTGGATCAGAAAGTAGCGGACCAGCAAAGCATTCTAGAGAAGGCTGGTGTGCCTGGATTCTATGTTACGAATAATCCTATCGAGATTCAGGTACAGATGAGACTGTGCGATTTCATAATCAGACTTAGCAAGATGGAAGTGCCTAGCTGACGCAACAACGACTAATAATACACGTCTATCAGTATTCCTTCAATAAACTTTTAAGATGTACAAATAATTACAGCTATTTATTCGTATTCAACAGAAATTGTACATTCGGTTTGTAATATACCTTTCGTTTTACACAAGCGTTATTGTTTCTTTATAATCCATTTAAAATGATAGAAGCGAGTGGTTTTCTGTAGGATTTCTAAAAAGACAGAGTGTTGACAGTGACACGCTTATAGAAAACATATTTCTTTTATTAGTCAGAAACTCTGTAACATCGACTTTCATCCATTATGTACATATAGTCTCCATATATGTATAGAAAACAGTACTGTACGATACAAACCCAAGATTTTCTGCACAAAAACGATAAAACTTATTTACAACTGTATCGTGGTCGATATTCATTCCGATCATCGAATCGTTACATTGTACATGAAGAACACAAAAGTTACTATATTGTATATACAGTACCATTTTTGTTATAACAAAAACGTTTGCAAAAAAAAAGGAAATTATCTTTGCCTTTTCTACACTTTGCTGACTTTGCTGAATTCGTTAATTCATCGATACTGTTAAGTAGGAAAACGTTTTATTAAATAAAAATTAAAATAAAAATTTGTCTTCAAAAATAGATTCGTTCAGTTGACCCGCGTTTACAGTTATCTTTCACAAGTGTACTGCTTTGAAAATAGTACGTATTCGAAGTGTACTTTGTGACCTGATGGTTTCGAATAAATCTGAACTTGTTCCTAAGTACTTAGCTTCTAGGAGGCCATGTTACCTAGAAGAGAGCAGTACACGGAAGTTGGAATATTATGATCTACATATTCGTGGTCGCGAATACTCTCGGATCCTCGACATTTTCGAAACAAATGCGATACACGTCGGCGAAGGTAGAGGCGAAATGAACCTCGAGACCGTCCGTGATGTACTTAGGCAAGTCGTTGAAGTCCTTCTTGTTCTCCTCGGGCAGGATCACGCAATTCACACCGACTCGTTTCGCCTTTGAAAACACAAAATAACGAATATCAAAGGTTAGCATTAATGTTACAGCGTTTTACAATGTTTGCGACCTTAAGAGCCAATCATCTTTATAAATTATTTAAACAATTGTCAGAACTTGTTTCAGTCCCCGTTTTGAATACTTACGGCGATCGTTTTCTCCTTGATGCCACCAACGGGCAAGACCCTTCCCATCAGACTGAGTTCCCCTGTCATCGCGACATTTTGCCTGATTGCTTTATTCTTAGCGAGCGATATGAACGCTATCGCGATAGTCACACCAGCACTAGGACCATCCTTCGGTGTCGCACCCTCGGGCACGTGCAGGTGTAAATGCGAATCATAGAGGAAAGTGTTGCTGGCATCCTCATCGCTCAAGAACTTCCTTGCCACTGTCATGGCTATCTGAATGGACTCCTTCATCACATCGCCCAAGTGTCCAGTGACTTCAAAGCTGCCTTCACTCTTCTTTGTGGTAGGTTTCCTAATTGTTGTTTCGATGAACAAAGTGGAGCCACCCATGGCTGTCCACGCGAGTCCCATAACGACACCGGGGGGTGTTACGTCGTACATTCTGTCGTGCGTGAACACAGGTTTCCCTACGAATTCGTGTAGATTTTCTGTGGTTACGTCGACCCTCTCTGCTTCCTTCTTCACGACCTTGAAGGCCACCTTCCGATGAACTTTCTCTATGTGTTTCTGCAGATTTCGAACTCCCGATTCTCGACAGTAGAATTTAATCAGTAAATTGAGCGCACCGTCGTCGATTTTGATGTGCGTATCAGAGAGACCGGAATCGTTCATGGCTTGCGGTACCAAGTACTGTTTAGCGATCGCGACCTTTTCATCGGCGACATAACCAGACATCTCTATCATTTCCATACGGTCCCGAAGGGGCTCCGGAATCGTGTCGATCACATTCGCTGTACAAATGAAGAGAACCTTCGAGAGATCAACGGACACGTCCAAGTAGTGGTCCAGGAAATTTGCATTTTGCTCTGGGTCCAGCATTTCTAGAAGAGCGGACGCAGGATCACCCTGATGTCCTCTAAAATGCGATACAATATTTTGTAACAATTTTTATTAGATAGTCATTTAACCGTGTCACCTAAATTTACTCATAACCTACTTGTTGCATCAAAAATGTAACAAACGAAATTTTTTAACATGACAAGGTTTGGATCATCAAACGATTCATCCTGTATGTATAGATACTATTTTATTTATTAAGAAGGTAACTTACTTTCCTATCTTATCGACCTCGTCTATAAGAACCAGCGGATTTTCAGTCTTAGTTTTCTTCAAGCATTGAATAATTTTGCCAGGCATTGCTCCCACGTACGTTCGCCTGTGCCCCTTGATTTCTGCAACGTCTGTCATACCTCCAACACTAAACCTGAAATACTCCCTGTTTAGCGCACGGGAAATCGATTTCGCGATCGACGTTTTTCCGACACCCGGTGGACCGTGGAAACATAGTATCTTCCCTTGTGTTGAACCTTTCAATTGACTGACAGCAATAAATTCTATATTTGAGAAAACAAAAGTAGATAAGAGATACTTTAGCCCTAGAACAACTAACAAATAATCCCGAATCAGAAAACAAAAAAATTATAAAAGTTTGGGGATACGTAGTGTATATGTGGGTATGTATTGTGCGATATTTTTGCTCCCCAAAATTTTTGCCGAATTTTCAATGATCGATATCACCCCCTTAAAGTAAATTTACTATGTATTCCCAAAGTTTCATAATTTTTTGAATTTCCGGGTTCGGAATCGTTTCTTATAAAAATCCATCGAATGTTAGTTACCCAAAATTCGTTTCTTTATGTCTTCCATCCCATAGTGATCTTTATCCAATATCTCGATTGCCTGCTGAAGATGCAAATTTTCAGGGCTCGTCACTCCCCAGGGTAAAGACGTGAGCCAGTCTAAATAATTCCTTGTAACACTGAAAATGGAGTAATACTACTATAGGGATCATATTTTTATCGCTTAAATTTTATAAAAATCCTTGATCATGCATTTAGAAGAATTAAACGTACTTGAACTCACTGCTATGACTCTCCAAGAAATTCAATTTATTTAATTCCTCTTCGAGCACATCCATTACTGGTTTTGGGACCGTTTTCGATCGTATTCGTTCTCTATACTTCTCCGCTATCGCGTCTTTGTCGTCCTTTTCTAATCCCAACTCTTTTTTTATGACTTTCAATTGTTCGTGGAGAATATACTTTCTGTGCTGTTGCTTGACTTTCTCCTCCACCTCCCTACCAATCTTTTGTTGCAATTTACTCAATTCGTATTCTTTCTTTAGCAGTGCAAGCGATAACCTCAGTCTCTTCGAGATCTGTGAATAACATTGAGTTTGTAGTTATTGAAATCAAATTTTCTACTGGCATCGCACAATGAACCGTTTCTATGAAATAGGTGAAATTTATAAGTAACTATATTAATAATAAAAAAATATAAATATATAAATATAAAATTAGTCAATAATATACAATTAAGAGAGACATGAATTTTCTCCAAATTTTCGCGATTCTGGTTCATTGTGCATCGTCCGGATTCGAGTTCACTCACATCCATTTCTTCCAACACCTGTTGCAGTTCCTGTGCATCTGCTCCGGTCAGAGCTGCACCCAGATCGCTCAAATAGACTGGATTGTCTACAACCCTCTGACCCTGGTGCAGCATTTGTTGCAAAGACTCGCGGTACAGCGGGTTCATACTGATTATGTCCCGAATCGTCTTGATTAATTCTTGTGTTAAAGCCTGTGTCGATAAATATGAAATTAGCGACGTTACTATATTAGCTATTCAACGATTACCTCTCGTACACGTCGCTCAGTGGTCTGAGAACACGATTGCATTGTGCCGCGATAAGTACAAAAACTAATGATTACCTTAATCTCTTCAGTTTGTCTAAATTTCTCGTGCGTAATGTTTACTACTTCGACCATCAACAATGGCTGAGTGTTATTAGCCTGCGGCTGAGCACTATCAGATTCTGCTGACATCAATTTTTCTTCATTACTACTCTCTTCCAGCTTTTTAGGCGTAGCACTTTCCGGGACGATATTCTCTTCTTCGTTCTTTTTGGCTTCCTCTGCTTCAGAAATTCTGCTTTCTGATTTTTTGCGCATTAATGATCTACGACTTGGTTTACTAGTGGTTACTGTATCGTCTACAGGGACGTGAATTGTTGTATTTAGTAGCGGAAACGTCAGTTTCATCTCTGTGTATCAGGCAGTACAGTACACATTTATGTATATGAGATATTTTGGTAATCAGAAAATTAGTAGTAGTAGTTCAATGTAGTAGTAGCTGCAGTTTTTCGCGAATATGTCCAAAAGATATATACGAAAAAATTGTTCAGAATGTTGAGTTTTACAACATATTTCAATTTTATCAAAATCGGTGAGGTGTACCCTTTTTTGTTTAATTACCGAAAATTATTTGTGCAATGAACAATAACGTAATATCCTAATCTAACATTTGGCAGTGCAACACATTAAATCTAGGGTGTGAAAACAGCCTTTAAAGTTGGCAATAAAAAACACATTCGAACAAGGCATTTAGTCACATGAGAAAATTTTAGAAGTTAACTATGTATTTGTACGGAATTTATTAAAAATTTTCACTGAAATGTATAAAACTAAATATATATATGTACATTTGATTAAAATACGTTTCTACTACTTACCGTGCATGTTTTTTGGCATGATATCTTCCAGTATTTGACCAACAATTTTAATTCTCCTATGTGCCATCACAACTAATCTCAGTCGATTCCCTAAATCTTGTACTTCATGTATCTGTGCAAACGTGCCAACAGGGTAAATATCGTTCATATTTTGTACAACTTCCGCTTCATTTCTACCAAAACAATTACATTAAAAAATAACAACATACAAATTGTTACATTTACCAAAACCAAAATTCCTGTTCAACTTACTCCTCCGCCTTCTTTAAGAAGATACCGACATACGGTTGATTCAATTTCACCTTTCTACGAACTAAATCCATGAGAATCGGATTGTTAAGCTCAATAAGTTTTATAAATCTGGGGAACACAGGATTCCTATTGATCGCTATGACAGGCACATGGGGCCAGACCTCAGGCACAACAACTGTCGCGGGCAATGAAGCTGGATCATCGATCTGATCTCCGTCATTCTCGCTGCGAATCAAAATGAATGAATGAGACATACGTGTGTGTAACAGAGAGAGAGAGAGAGAGATTGAACCATTACAGAGAGTTGGAGAAGAGATTAGAGCTTACCCTGGTGGGTCCCTGTCGTTGAATTTCTTGGTCGCGAACGATCTTATCGAGATGATAGCCGCCGCCGCAGAATGACGACGATCACGTGTATATCTGGTGAATGATCCTAGACAATCGACGAGGCCTGCTCTACGGAATTGCAGCGGTCGTATATGAGTCGACAACTCTTGAAAGTCCGAGTGTCGGTTTCTGCAGAATGATCGAATAATCGTCATGCGGTGCCGAAAGACAGGCAGCATCTTGGAATTGACCGCTGTCACGAAACGCATCGTTCCCCAAACTATTTCGCTCGCGATTCACATTAAACGGAGATAGAGTCGTTCGTTCGATCTACTTGGTAGACTCGTTGCAAGGTTAGAATCCCGGATCCGGCAGTCGTGAATCGTTCTGATGAAACTCAGCTAACCTATAATGTAAATGTTTGTCGAGGCTCGATCAGCTGCTCGCGTGCATGTTATGGGAGTGAATCATGATCATCAATTCGGCTTGCGATCTCAAGTCAGATTCATAGTTTTCCTCGTGAAATTTTAAGAAGACACCGGCTCCAAGAAAAAAGAACGTTGATATTCGTTTGTTGTGTAACGCGACCAACGACGCATGCTTTCCTCCAAATCGCACATTGACTTAAAATGCAGCTCTGGCTGAAGGAATATCGAAAGATAAAGCATTTGTAAACATGATAATTTCTTTCTAGGTTATTGTCAGTTACTGTAAATTTGTAAATAAATAAATTGCTAGAGTAGCGAGAATTTATAAATGCATAATGAAAATAATGCGAAACATTAGAATGTGCTTTTGCTCAGTTAGAATCTCATGATAAATCACTGTGAGAACTTTGCTACATTTGCCCGCGAAAATCGAAATTTGAATTGCCGATTGTATCGAATGGAAAATTTGGAAGGGAACACGCGTGGTATTTCAAATTTAACTAAAATGTTGAGAAAGTTAAATTTGTTGGTCAGTGTAATATTTATGTTAATATAGTGTAGTACATGACATTTCATTTGTATTATATGTTTGAAGATTATTTTTGGTTATGTTTTAAGTTTGAATATTTCTAAAGTGTTTGCATAAATATTATTAATATATATAATTGAAGGTATACCCATGTTTAAAATGCTCCCTTGAATTTCATACATCGATATCTAACCTCTGCCACAGAATATCCTATAAATAGGATATCCTATATACATATACCTCGTCTGTGGTATATATATAGAATCAATTATTTTTTCGCGCGCAAAATGTCAGACTGCTTTTATTTTTTTTTTACATTATGGCGCCACTCATAAAAAAATTGAAAACGTATCGGAGAACGCTAACGCGCCAATGTTTTAAATAATGTTTTTCGAAAGACAAACGATATTTTGGTAATATTTTAAGTACATATTTATATCGCGAGCTTTGTCTAAAGTGCAATTTAATGATTCGCAATGAGAAGACAAAGAACATTTGAGAATTGTTCAGACTCGATTTTACGAGATTTAAACAACGATGAGGATGGTCAGATTTCCTCTAATAATTGTATAAATAGTGGAAAATTTCAGACATCAGACTTACAAAAATTAAGTTCAAGTAAATTTTTTAACATATTATACAGACGGTAAAAAATTTATAATAATTTTCCGGATTAAGTAGTCGTTTTATTTGTAGGTATAATATGTTCTGCCAATATTACTAGAAAAAGTCTACTTCAGGGACCGAACATTATGAGTAGATCGAATTATGATTCTAATACTGTTGATGATGATGATGACGACGACGAATTCTTTACAAAAATAAAGATTGATATTGACAGAAATCTTTTACAGTAAGAACATTTTCATTGTGTTATAAAATTGTTTTATAAGATTTTTTATAAATAATAGTCTTTTTAGATTTAGAAATTCGAAAGAAAATTACAAACCTAACAGTAGTATCCAACAAGATATTTTCTCACTAAAAAGAAGAAGACCTATAATCGATGTAGAAACTCAAAATGTAATTAAGAGATTCAAGAAAGATACAAATATTGATGATATAAATTTTATGCAGACACCAACTAACAATATAAGTACTGCCCAATCTAATTCTTCTTTTAACAATTACATAAGGCATCCTTATGAAGTACCACGAAATATAAATGGCATTGAAAATATTATGAAACAACAAAATACTAAAAGATGTCCAATGTATAATTTACCGGCAAATGCAAATGATGTTGGAAATATTGTCAGACGGAAAAGTACTATAAACTTCCCAATGTATAATTGGTCAAGTAAGAATGATGTTGGAAATATTGTCAGACAGAAAAATACCATAAGCAGCCCAATGTATAATTTGTCAAGTACAAACGATGGTGGAAATATTATTAGACAAAAAGATACCATAAACTGCACATACAATTTACCAACAAGTACAAATGATGTTGGACTTACTGTGATACAGAAAGATACCATAAGTTTTCCAAAGTGCAATTTATTACTAACAAATACAAACGCTGTTGGGAATATTATGAAACCACAAACCATATTTACGTCTAATGACGTACATATTAGGTTGGATATTTTTACAGCATTTTTTATACATAATTTATATACATAATAATGAAGTAAAATATATTAGATTGAGCATAAATAATCCCTTTCGATCATCGCCATTATTTGCAATGACTTTATTGCCATTTAATTTATTTCCAGAAATGGAAATTATTTCTGACTAGACCTAACGTATTCGATATATGCACGATTTCAGAAATTCTAACAAATACATGTTTAAAATGTGTTCGGAGATACGAAAGAACAACATTTTACCGCTGAATGAAAACAAAACAGCTGTTATTCGCACAGAATGCAAAGAAGTTTTATATTATGCTGCGACGTATTTTACACCTCCGAGAAGAAATTCCAGCAAAGGCGATTAAAATTAAAAAATTGGAAATATATGTTTTGATATCAAAACTCCTACATAGAAACAAAATAATCTCGATATTTAAGTGTCAACAGAAAAGTAGATGTTATTTACGAATAATTGTTTTAATTTTGTCGGTCACTCTGATTGAATAATGTTTATTTTCTGTAATATCGTTGAATTTATAATAATAAAATCAATATCTTAAGGAATTAACGCCTATCTTATTTATTCAATTGTGCGAGTAATTTGCAAAAAATGACGTATGATATTATTTTCGCTGCATATTTAAGTTTACAAGAAATTTTGAAGGAGGGCACATCATTGGTTGTTTAAATCAAACCGGCATGTTGTGTATCAGAAATTTGAAAAATCTCAAGTTGATGAACGCTTTTTATGATGAGTGTTTTTACCTATACTATTAATATTTATGTTAAGTAGATACTAGCGAAATTATTTCCTGTTTAAGGTGAACGGATCGTTTAATACTCCTTCGTAATGTCAATTTCTTTACACATAACCTAACTTCATATAGGTTTTTCTACATAACTATTTTAATAATTTCGTTAATTTCCAATACGACAGTACTGTGCGGACAGATTCAACAAACAATTCCTTCGTACATAGATGCGTCGTATGAATATGCTAATGATATCGGCAACTTCAAATGTGATCGCAGTATCGTAAGGAATTGTTTATGTTAACTATATACAGTGTTGGTTGTTATTTATTACAAAGCAATGAGTGAGTTTAAATTGCATCATTTGGTGATTGAACTGATTGGACTGTTGGGGTAAGGAATAATATAACAATAATAAAAGATGTGTATAATATAATAATAATAAATGTGTATAAACATTTGAAAATGATGCATTGGTCTATAGATCGACGTCTGCACCTGAGAAGCATGTAGAAAGATTACAAAAAGAAGGTATACCTACGAGTGCCAGTGCATTAACCATAGTCGCGTCGCAGAGCTGCATTCGCAACTTGGCGAAAGGCTCACCCGTACCTGAACTGTTTTTTCAAAAATATGAGGAACTAAAAGCAAAGAAGTTGGTATCGTTATACGCTTTCTGATCTGAAACGAATGGATTTTATCAATACTTACACTTATGATTTTTCAGGATAGATCTGTTAGGCTTATTCGTACAAGTTTTGGAACTCATATCTGAAGACAAAGATCTGAAAAGTTACTTGGCCAAACAAGCAACTGCGGCAGTTTCGAGTTCTAGCAAAAATGCTGCTATCACAACAAAAGATTTGCCACAGGTCTTATCTTTTTTTTTATAAATTATTGTAGCCCTTACAATGTTTAATTTATTGTTTGTATGATGTTATAGATTTGCAAGAATGTGATTAAAGCTGCTGTGGAAGGCGAAAAGAAGTTAACTCAACAGGTGAACGCGATCGTGAAGAAAACGGAAACATCTGTGGTGAAACATAATTGGACTCACGAGAGGCCACGGATGAGCTGGGATTTTTATAATGAGACAAATGTCTCGCCATGCCAGAGTAAGAATCTGTTCTAATATTGAGACACACAGATGATTCATTGAAAGTGTTTGCAGAGATTGTACCCGCTGTGTCTCAGGAATCCATATTACTTTGGGATATTCTGAACTGCCTGAAGGGTATAGATGGATCTTACATTATCTCCGAACCATTAACTAGTCCGTACGCTGTGAAAACATTCAAAATATCTCCCGATGTTTGTAAGAGCATGAAGATAATTCCATTATATTCATAAAGAACATAAAATATTGTACTTTTACGTGGCACTGTTTATAGGTATATCCTACAAGCAAATGGCGCAGCAAATATTACCACTTGCTTCACATTATTCCATGACAGCAAGGTTTGTGGAAGAAAAAGTCTTACCAGAAGATGGTCAGGTCAATCATGCCTTAAGAGGAGCCATAAAAAGTTTGCTAAAGGACTATTTAGTACGTGTATCACTTAAATTTTAATTTAGATATTCGATTGATATACTATAAAATGATTAAACGTCTTTCAGTTGTTTGTCGTACAATTGGAAATGGAACACATCCGCGGCAAACTGAATTTGCAGAAACTGTGGTTCTTCATTCAGCCTACTATAATCGCAATGTCTGTTCTCTTCCAAATAACGTCCACGATCTGCAAAGTGAGTTATTTTTGTAATAAAAGTTTTAGAATTTTTTTAGTAAATAAATTAATTTATAAATTCATTTCAGGCGAACGCGAAAGGTGGGAAGGTACTTAGTCTTCTACACGAGCAAGCGAATAACATAAGTGGCGAAGCGAAGTTTAAGGAATTGTGTATGTTTCTGATACAAACAGCGAGCGTTCCTTACATGCAAATTCTCGAAAAGTGGGTGTACAAAGGTGTAATATGCGATCCGTACGAAGAGGTAACTTTAGACTGTATTTAAATTTTTCCAGATTGCACTACTTCTCGGTTTTTGCATTTTATTTATTAAATATTATTCCTTTTATAGTTCTTCGTAGAGGATAACGAACTGATTCACAGGGAGGAACTTCCGGTAGACTATTCCGCTGATTATTGGGAAAAAAGATACACTATGAGATCAGAGAGAATCCCCACGTTCCTCAACGAACAGGCACAGACTATTCTAAGAACTGGAAAATACTTTAATGTAATCCGACAATGTGGTATGTAGTGTTTCCTGTGCAGGCATAACTACTTATTATTAATTAATTAGCAAAGTTTTACTTGTCCAGGTAAGACAGTTCAGTGGGGAAAGCAAGAACCACTCATCTACCAGCATCAAGGACAGAAATACTTAGCTGCCATTGATAGAGCATATTCTGAAGCTGCGAAAACTTTGTTAGAAGTTCTCATACATGAAAGCGATTTAATGGGACGACTTCGTAGCGTGAAGAGTTATTTCCTTCTTGCCCAAGGAGATTTTGTGGTGAGTTTATCTATTGTCTGTTCTCAAAAGAAGGTATTAATAATTTAATTGTAGGTAGAATTAAAGAATTTAGTAATTTAATTGTAGGTAGAAATAAAGAATTTAATTATTTAATTGTAGGTACAATTTATGAATCTCTGCGAAGCAGAATTAAATAAAAATATGTACGACATCGTGATACATCGTTTGGCGTCTCTTCTGGAAGTTGCGCTGCGCATGTCGACTGCGGATTCTGATCCTTACAAAGATGATCTGAAACCTGAACTGTTACCGTACGACCTTCAGTTTCAAATGTTCAGAATACTCTCCATTCAAACCAGGGAAGAGGAAGGTAGAACTTCTTAACTTGCCAACACCTGTATTGAAGTTAACAATATCCTACAACTTGATTCTTTCTTTCCAGAGTATTGCTTCAAGAATGATAAAACTTTAACCGGTTTGGAAGCGTTTGTGTTTAATTACGACGTCAAGTGGCCTGTCTCCTTGATACTCAATAGAAAAGCGATCGCCTGTTATCAGATGCTGTTCAGACATTTGTTTTACTGCAAATACATCGAGAGACGTTTATGCAGGTCGGTACAAGAGTTTTCTTGTTTTATGCAAAACGGGAAGGTATTTGTCAAATTTCAGTCTAATCGGGTTTGGAGACCGGTTTCCGGAAGTGTAGCCGAGTTTTCATAGTTACACGCTGCTCTCTTCGATCAACATTTTTTTTCTTTTAGGGTATGGGTCAGTAACAAAATCGCCAAGACTTTCTGCCACAACGTGGCGATGTTTTACAGAAAAGCATTTTCGTTGCGTCAACGCATGCTCGATTGTATCCAGCATCTGGCGTATTACATGATGGTTGAAGTGATCGAGCCAAACTGGTTGACGTTTATAAATAAAATGAGTAAAGTATGATCAGCTTTTAGAAACGCCGCTTCAAATGTGAAAGATATTCGAAGTTTTAAATGATTTGACCAGGTCAGTAATGTGGATGACGTTTTGAGCGTGCATCAGGATTTGCAGGATAGTTACTTGAAGGAATGCATGTTAACCGATCCAGATCTGCTCGCCTGCATCACTGACATTTGCGCCGCCTGCATCGACTTTTGCGATTTCATGGAGGTGAGTTACCCTAACTTGTTAACGATAGAATGTGCACAGGTAACAGAACTTTTATACAAACGTGTATACGGTACACATACATACACCAAATAAGAATCAAACACTTTTTCTGAGTTGTGTTCTTTGCTTTGAGTCGGATTCTTTCGATTACGTTTGGTTATTTAATATGATACGAAACAGATACCTCAGGTGTTGCGAACTTAGTATACAGGTGGTAGATGCACTAACAATGTCCAACTAATTTGAATTTCTTTCTTTCAATATTTATTCAGATTTCGATGCATTGAATCTGTTTTCTCAGATACAGAACTTAAGAAAGAAAGTGTTGGACAGTGGGTAAAGCATTTAAATTAGTACTATCATTGAAGAATTTATTCTTCGAGGAAAACCAATAATTTATATTGGCATACAAGTTGTCAGGAATATTCGATAGTAATTATATATATACTGTCGAGGTCGGGTCCTGCTGTAATAATTTCTGTGTTAAATGTTTGTAAAAAATCGTTGAAGTTAGTAGTAAATTGAACGTTAATTTTTTACTAATGTTAAGCGTATGAGCCCATACTACATTGACGCCGAATTGACTTCCATGATTGGCGCCTATCAGGAAGATGTCTATGATTCTGAGGTATATTCCAAAAGTTCTAACTCTGCTTTCATGCATTTTATGTAGTCTTAGAATCACAAAGCTTTTCTTTTCTAGCGAACAGAAATCAGTATAGAAGTCATTTTTCCCATTCTCATCGAGAATACATTCATGAAATCGCATGGTAATCTGTACATACAATGTTCAAACACTATGAATTAGTTCGAAAAATATTAAATTTTTTTTTATGTTAATAGTTTGTGGACAATGTAAACGTAAACCTTACAGATTGTGTTTACTTAGATAACGTACTATGAAACGTTTAGTTAATTTAGTTCATCAAGATAATACGAATATTATTTACACATATATATGCATATCATTTTTAAATTGGCAACATATGTTTAGTAAAAACATTTTCGAATTATCATCAGCAATCTCATTAGGAACATAGACGAATTAATAGTTGTATTTATAATACGTCTTCTCTTGTGCAATCACGTGATTCATATACACGCTATACACATATATATATCAACACAATACATAATTAAGATCTAAGATGTACATTCAGAAACCAAATAGCGTAATCTATATGTGGTAAAAATTATTCTCGAACATTTTGACAAATTTTGTAAGCATAATAAAGTCCATACTAGTAGGAAAATAAAATATTTTGATCCGTAGATGCATAATGTCTCTTTTAGTTCCAGAAATGTACTGTCTGACTATGTAGCATTATTCTACTTGTTCTGATGTCAATGTTGCATGCAAACTTCGTATTAAATATGAATGTACAGGGTGGAGAATTTGATACAGGTCATCCGAAAGCAAGCTAGCTATTTAGATCAGTTTCAAATGCTCCACCCAGTGTATTTGTCCATTTATGAATGCGATGTAATTTATGATATGTCGCCGAGTGTATATTTGATTTAATTAAGGTTAATTTTTGTATTTGATACCCGAATCTCATTCAGACATAGCATGGTCCTCGTGATGTTATGCCTTAAAACATGTATTCAATATACATATATAGTTGTATTTTTAACGATCTTATTTTTACATTACAGGTACGTTAAAGTCAAACAATAAAATGCATTCGCTTTATTTTTAGCCTGCCAATCATATTTACGTATACGTCAGTGGAATATTTCAGACATCATTGTGTACATTACACTCATTCGCAAAGATATGCGCGTCTTAATCTTAGTTCCACAGAGGGTCTACGCCGCGCGCCGAATGAAACTGAAAAATAATAAGTTTGTTTCTGTCTATTTTGTTAGAACGATGTTGAAGACATGTCGAAAGCAAACCCAGGAAGCTTCGAAGAAACAATTGTATCGCTGGACGATAAGTTTACGCAAGTATTAATGCGCCTCCTGGATCGGATCTGTGATCTAGGAAGTGGTAACAATAATGAGAAACTGTTGAACGTATTCTGTAGGTGAGTAGCCGATTAGCAAATGTTTACAATCGCTGATCATATTTATGTAAATATGTAATTCTCTTTATTAGGCTTGATTTCAATTTATTTTATACCGACATTTTAATACGACGTGGAAAAGAGAAGGCAGCCACGCAAGAGGACGTGTCTGGTTAGCTGTTAAACATTCGTACACGGTAAAATTAATTTACAAGAACACACACACTATTGCGTTACGGATTAAATTACAAGAGGCGTTGGGTATGTATGTGCCATACAGAAACGTTCACAAATATCGATTCTAAATTTTAGAGTTCAGAAAAGTGTAGTTCGATTTACCAACAAATTACTGATTACCGCACCCTGAGATTACAGTCATCGTTTACGTATTGTGAAACTACGATTATTTATAAAAAAAAAAATAATAATAATAAAAATTGACTGCATCGATTACAAGAAGCAGAAGCTAAATAGATCGTTCGTTCTTTCTTTAATAATTTCAATAAGTTAGAAATAATAACAAAAATGCGCAGTCTATTCATCACGTACTCGTAAAAAATGCGACATGTTTAGATATAAAATTCTTGTATGTACAGCGTTCTCGCGTACGAAGCGTTACAAAATGAATTCTACCGTCGAACTCGATAAAATACTTATTTTGTTTACAGTCTGGATATGATAATTATATTTAATCATAAGCATAAAACACCTCGAACATCTTAATCGTAAGTCAACAGAATATATTATAACAACACTTAAAATTGTAGACGATCATTCGTAAAACGAAATATCATAACTAGACGACAATGGCGTAGCAATATTGTATATCATAATTAATGATTTTTCTATTTTTCTATTTTGTCAGCATCGACGTTGACGTAACAACGTACCATTGAACACCGAGCGGTTGGCACTTGTAACAAAAAATATATTATTTAAAAAAGTCTTCAATGAACAGTCTTCAACTATCTCTTCCGACGTTGATATTATTATTATCGATGCCCAGTTTCAGGGAGCTCAACATGTCTTTCAATTTCTCCAATTCACCGATGATCCTTTCGGTGTCCGATTCCCGACCTCTTCTCGAGAGTATCTCTTTAGCTCGATTGACGACACCGGAGTCCATCTTGGAGCTGTTGTACGGGTCGACACGGAGCTTGTTGTCGTTCAAATATTCTGGTGGCAAAAGGACCCGTTCCACCAGAAACGGGACGGGTCTGACCCGCCCGAAACATAAGCCGCTCTTGAACATCCTGCAATGCGGTAAATGATCATAGGGCGTGCTGATGGCTAAACTCTCAATGTCAGAGATCATTCTGATCTTGGAGATCAGACCGACGAGCTCGGCCTTGCCGATGATCTTGGCAGTATCGTTGACAGCCAACCCGTTCAGGAGATTGAACAACACTATGGCGATCATGAAGACGAACATCACGAAGATCAGGTGGCTCATGAACGGATTCGCGTCGAACGATATGTTTTCCGTGTCGAACTCGCCGGTGAGCATGATGATCGTCTTGAACATCGAGTGGCCAAGGTCCAGGAAGTTCTTCTGGTCCTTGAACAGGACGAAGAAGGCGACCGCGAACGAGAAGATCAGTATAGCGTAGACGGTCAAGAACCGAAGGAACTTCTGGAACACCGTTATAAACATCTCGATGTCCATGGACACCGTGGAGTAGTGGCTCATCTTGACCACCAGCAGCCAAGCGAACGACAGTATCACCACGGCAGTGATGCTATTAGAAACCTCGCCGTATAAGATAGAGAATCCAAGAGCCGCAAGCCCCATCTCGAACCAGTTTTTAATGTTCGACAAGTAGCAGCATGGCCATAAGATCAGTTGAAACAGCTTCCAAAGCGCGAACACTGCCAGGAACATGCCAGCGAGTATACTGAGGATGGTAATGAAATATGACTCCGGTAACGCGTGATCTTTTGGGTAGCGATTGTCGTCACTTATTTTACTTATGATGTACGCGCTCAGTAGAATGTAGAGAAGCAAGTGGAATGCGAAGCTCGCATGGAGCATGGGGCTTATTCTCTGCCACTTCAAATAGATGAACGAGGAGAGCAGCGGGTGCTTCAGCAGATGCTTCAAACCAGCGTTGCCGGCGATATTCTGGAACACGTCCATTTCTCGGTTGCGTTGGTTCTTGTTCCGAGGGATCAAGCATTTGTAGTCGAACTCGATCAGGTACTGATCGCTCGTCTGCTCTTTCCGGGCTTGGACGCAGTCATCGAAGTAATGAGTCAGCGCGGACGAGGATATGTCGGCAACTGCTGGCGAGCCGAACTTGTTCCTGTGACCGATGTAGCTTCCTTTTTCTAGAAGCATCATCACTGCTTCGCGGCTGTCGGCCCTGGCTGCGTAATGCAGCGGAGTGTTTCCTTTGTCCTCTGTAAACATTTTTTTCTTTGTTTCTCTTATTCAACTTTGGAGATCTTAAGCGAGGTTTTTTTTCAGCTACAACGAATCGAACAGGGAACAAATTGTACATAGAATAAAGAGGGACATACAGGGATACTTACCATCGGCGCACTGAACATCCACATCTTCTAAGTTTAGGATAAGCCTGAGACATTCGAGGCGGTTTGAGACACTTTCCTTGGAGCCCTTGCCAGGGATTCCCAGTTCGATGCAGGCGTTCAGCAGCAGCCTGTTCGCAGCGTCACGGTCCATATTATCGAAGTTGTCCATTATCCGACGGAGAATATGCGGCGAGCTCTTTTGGATCGCCACGTTCGCGGCTTTCTCCAAGTTGCACCTGGTCGTTCGTCTTTTGAGCAGCTCGGAGACCGCGTTCTTGAAGTTTCGCTCAACGGCCTCCACGATCAGATCCCCGACCTCGATCGTTGCATTGTTCGGCATTGTAGTCAAACACTCTAGGAAACTGTTCTCGTCGTTCGCGAAAAGGTAGTATCTGAGATCATCGATGTCCGGTCGTCTGTTTATGACCGGAGGTAGCAGCAATTCTGGCATGTTCTTCGTTAGAACGTCCCTCGTGGTCTCCCCGTTGTAATCCTTGTAGCTGTCCAGGTCTGCAATGCGCTTCGATTTGTCTAAGATCAGTTCAGTCATGGGTCTCTGTTTCATCATAGCTGCCACGTGGAGGGCGGTTAGGCCCTTGCTGTTGGGCACGTTCGGGCTTGCTCTATTCTCCAGGAGTAGCTTCGCGCATCCCAGGTTTTTGCTTCTCACCGCGATGTGCAGGGCGGTCTGACCACCAGCTCGCAAGTTAGGATTGATCTGCGGGTCCTCCAACAGCACCTGTCGACGCCAACGTATCGTTTAGTAGATTTAAGTATCATTGGACTCAAATACTCGATTCAAAATACTTTTCAAAAAATCTGTAAACATGTCTTTTTTCATACTACACCACGCATTTTCTTCAATTTTATTCAATAGCAAATGCAAATTAGACAAGAAATGGCATCTATTCATGACGAATACAGTCGACATAAATAGTTACCAGGCTATTTAACGTTCGACATACCCGAAGAACATCCTCGTGACCCTTTTCCGTGGCGTAGTGGATCGCAGCACGGTTGTTCTCCTCGTTGATCCTGTTCACGTTGGCTCCGTTCTGTAGAAGGATCCGAACGAACTCGTGCCGACCTTCCTTGCAGGCGATGTCCAGACATGTATCCTTCGTTTCGTTCGGGTACACGCTGTTCACGTCGATGCCGCTTTTGGAGAGTTGCTCGAGCAATCTTCTGAAGTGCGTGGTGTCCTTCGAACGCAAACAGCCCAGAAGCTCGTGTACCAACCGAGACTTTGTAGGAGACAAACGGTGTTCGTGCAACAGGTGCATCTGCATCCACTCGTCCTCCGGCTCCATGGTTCTAACTGGAACACGATAAACGACAGGCATATTTGACTGAATGTCAATCGAGTATTCATATAGCTTTTGGGAGGAAAATGTGGAAGGGAGTGGAAAAGGTTTGCTGTGGAAAGGGATGACATGGAAGGGACAAAGTCTAAAGGGTTTGTTTTTGTCTATTGCGAGACTATCATGATGCGTTGGTGTTTAGATAAGGCCTAGGATTATCAACACAATTTACAGAATAATGTCCAATAAAGACATCTCTATATAGCTCAAACTATTAGGCTGCATATTTATTGGGTTGTCCGCAAGGTTCGTTGCGTTTTCGATGAACGCGCACAATGCAAATTCAGAGTAGTTTTTCAATCAAGGAAATGGCATGGAAGATCAGGCAATAATAAAGCATTACCGCACGAATGATAATGACACGTTGCGAAGGGAACTTTTGGGACGACCTAATAAAATAGAGAATTACGATTCGTCCGGTAATTCTAGCGTTAGATAAACATTGAAGAAGTGAAGCTTACCTTAGAATTGGGACCGTTACTTTTGACTAGAATTTCGTCGAGGCGTTTGTCATGCAGAGCGACAGAGACACGGTCCGGATGCGTTTCCTGTTGCCAGCTCGGGTTCGAGCGAACGCGACAGCGAAACCGCCAACAGGAATTCCAGCGCGCGGCGCACAACTTTAGTGGACGTTATCACCTGCGGAATATCATGGATCGTCATTGTAGTCGCGGTGAATCGATTCGAATCGATCCGCGAAACCCGAGATCCGAAGCGAACGGCAACATGCCGGAACGCTGATCCAGGATCAGTGATCCTACATAAATTACTTCGTCGATTCCTCGACCGTGAAACAATCGTATTGAAATGTTAAAGAGCGACGATATTAACCGTACAGAACATCTCGATGCGACCTTCCGTTTGCCTCGTTGAATCCGATACGAACCGTTTGTCGCACGGATATACGCCTAGTATATTTAATCACGGATCAACACTAAACCTACCACAGCAAAATGACCGGTTCCAGATTTTTTGTTTGACAACTACTAAAATTATAAGGATGATTTCGCGGAAATGATGAGCCGCACAAAATCCAAATAAACTCAATCTCGTCATTTTTATAAGACAACACGCATAGCTTTACAATTTCAGAGGTAACAAAGTTAAAGGCAACAATTTAAGAGTACTACCATCGGTCACTTTTCTCGGCGAAGACGGAACGATTCGGCTCTCGGAACATGAAACTTTCTCACGACTATGCGTTTTACATCGAGCAGACTGACAACGAGCCACAGTCTGCCGAACAGGTCCCCGCATGGTGATGTCAGCATGGCCAGAGAGTGGGGAAAGATTAAATTGCCCGACAGTGTTCAGAACGCCTCTGCGCAGTCGACAGCTTCCAATGTCGTCAATTGCTAGTAACAACTCATTGTGATTATTTCTTCTTTCTTCGTAACAGTTTTACTAGAAATTACATATAATACACTCTGGTCCGCAGAATTCCATTTGTCAGAATCGACCTCCTGTCTCGGCGCTGTCCTCCTCTTTAAATATTAACTTAATTTGCAATAAAAGGCGAGATTCGTCCTTCGACATATCTTCTGACACGTCTCGCTTCCCAGTTAGGTAGTGGATGACGTCATAGTTGGTCCTTCGCCCTATCGCTTCGTTCATTTTCGAAGATCCCGAGTCAAGGGACCCATGAAATTATGAATTTTGGCCATTCGGCTATCCTGCTGAATCGGGACACTTTTGGATGATGTCACTTGATGATGATGGGATAAGGACCATAGTATTAATTCACACGATGGATCATTTGGTCCTAGAAACTGGTTAAGATCACTTTACAAGAGATTTAGTGTAATTATCTGATACAAGTTTACAGGACTGGAAAATAAACTTACAATAAGATTACATCGCATTATTTTATTTCTAGTTGCGGAACGAAAAGATTCTTCACGTTGGTTTACTTGAAACCAGCTTGCTTCTAGGTCGGCTTAACTAGTTGTTAACGTGTTCTAAGGTAACAGGAGCCCGTTTAAAGCGTTTCCGTTGCGAGCTTCTCTTGAGAATCTTCTGAGTAAGCTGCTGTCTAGAAACTGCGGGCACGAGTAGGCAGCCAATTCTTTTGTGAACAAAAGATTGCACTATTTTCTAGAGCTGTGACGGAAAAAAAGCAAATGAGTTCTGTTTCGAAAAAAGAAATCTATGTGGAGAAGTTTTTTAGAGGCACAGTAGTCGAAAGCGGAAGTAGCTCTTGCGCTTTTCCGTCATCATCCGCGGCGATAACGTGAGCCCCTAATTTTAGCTGGTTGTTGCTCCGGGCGCAGGACACAGCAAGGCCGAAAGTCGAGTGTCGAGGATCGCTACCAAGAACGTTGGGGTGCGTGGGTTGCGAAATCAGGAGTGCCCAATAAGGGAGTCAAGGCGATACGTTTGCGATACCATCTCCGATGTATCATTGCCGAGTAGCGGCGTCTTTCCTGCAACATGTTCCAACGAACGACGATTTTAGTCCGCCTACCATAGACTCAAATGTACCTTGCCTTTTTTTCTATTACCATCTATACCATCAAGCGCTAGAAGCGACTACATACTTTATATGTACGCCTTGGAAAACAGGGCAAGACTGCATTCGTTCAGATTTTGCGTATATTTTATCATAATGTGGGCCCGAATATGGATATTTATTAAATAATCTGTCACAAAATCCATGGGCCGTTTTCGACTCAATGTCTTTACGAAGTGAAGAAAAACTGAACAATTGAGAATCAATAATTATTACCCTTTCGATAATTCCGTATTTTACAGCTCGTAACAGAAGGCGTACCTGCTATCAATCAAGCAAAAATGCATTTTCAAATGTGATTAGACACCTGTATTATCAAGATTAACAACGGTGACGCACTAGTTATTTGTGTGAACGTCTCTCCACCGTCACGAACGTCACCGGTGACCGTCACGATGATCAACGCGTTAACATATTCATTAACATGATAATCACCAGTAACAACCGCAACTGGCAACGTGCTAGAACATTCGTTACATTTTGACGGTCACCGGTGACCGTCGCGATGATTAACGTGTGAGCATATTTATTAACGTGACGATCACCAATAACCACCGCAACGTGCTGAGACATTATTTTGACGGTGACCGGTGACCATCACAGAGCAATTCATTTACACGAATTTACTTCTTACCGGTATCCTTCACAACAGCCAATGTGTTAGCACATTTACTATTATGACGGTCACCGGTGACCGTCATCAATCAAGATGTCTGTAAGTAAATACTTCCGTGGTAACGGCGGTCATCGGTGACCGCGTCCTTTAAACATCCATAATTTCACTATTCTTACGAAGTTAAACAAATCATTTTGCAGTTATATTTTTAAAGAGATGTGCTTTAAGAAAATATTATTAGGGGGGCACATAAATAATCAATTATTTTGAAATCTAAAACAAACTTTGTAGTAAATTCAAGTTTAGTGTTTTCTCTTCAACGATCGGTACAGAACTAAAGACAAAACAAATTCTTCGCAAATAATTGATTACTTATGGGTGTCCCTGATACAATGATTATTTCCGACATTATTTATTTGAAATGTATGTACCTAGCACTGGAAAAGAGCGCGCCAGGATAACGACGAGCAACGCCTGCGCTCGATAGCCTAAATCAAAGAGTGGGAGCGAGGGACGCGCGTCGCACATGCTCGTGATACCGCGATGCATGATCTTCAGTCAGGAACGCGTCTTCGGTGCGAGCACGTCGATCACTGGTGCTTCCGTGATTTCTCTGTGAACCGATCAAACGATTAAATCTGTGATTCAATTAGTTACCTTGCTGCTCCTTCGCATAATCCTTGCACCATTTAGGGGAGCTTCGCTGCCACATAATATATACAGGTGATTCAAATTTAACATAAATTGCGAATCAAACAGTGCTGGCTAAAATATCGTTTCGCATGTAGAATAACAATATTTAGAAAGACTGACAGTGACTCGCATTTTTTCGTGACAAATCGGTGAACGTATTTTATAAGAAAAGATTAAATATATTACTATTCATTTTTATTTATGCGCAGATCACTGTACTTCCGAAATCGCGTTGTATCGGTTGGCTTGAAACGATAACTTATTTTGGCATTAATTTAAGTACTATATAATTTAAGGACTATTTACAGGATTTTACTAATATGCAATATGCGTCGCATGTATTTTCTAGTATTTACTCGGGATAATTGAAACGAACATTTATAAAATCATTTTTGTCTGTGCAGATAAAATAATATTTTATATATACATGAACGAATAATTAATCAAATTAATTCTATACAAATTAGTTCCGTATAAATACGGTATAGTTTCGGCGTACGAAATAATTCAACCTCAATGATAATCTTAAGTGCAAAGTGAAATACTTTAATCTCACATCGCAAATATGTGCTCAAGACATTCCGCGACGATAAAAATTAGTTTATCATTGTAACTATAGTAACATAAGAAATTGATATTTGTTACAGCGAACGAAGTAGGTACTGTTTTCTTACTTACTGTGTAAGGTTTTCTATCTTTATAGTTAGTAGATAAATTTTAACTAGATATTTAGACAACGTACCGATTAAAACACGACAGGGTCGTCGCAAGACAATTAAATTGTCCTTAGATAGTAAGCAACCTAGTTGCAATTATTCCCTGACATTCGGTGACAATTATCTTCCTCGGCCAGCCTCGTCATCTGGCGAAATTATCGCGCTAATTGACAACATGCGTAACTTTCGATTTAATGACTCGTTCACGCTCGTGTTGCGTCTTCTCAAGCGAGACAAAATTCGGGCATATTCGACAATCCTCGTGTCCCCGTTATCAACTAAAGATCGCGTGTCCGATCTACGCTTCGTAGAGTTTTCGATGTCGTCGCGTTATCGAATTATTCGATCGACTTGACTTGAAGAAGGCATGAGTCATCGAATTATTACGAATAATAATAGACGAAGTCTAAGATAAATTGCCATTTATGTCTTTCCGATCACCGACGACTACGCGAGCGGTACGTGGTGACATAATATTTGTTTACGGCATGCTCCATTACTCAGAGTTACTCATCGCCGTCGTTCCTTACGGTAAAGGTGTAATCGAAGCCGAAATATCCTTGACGGTAGCGAGTTACCTGACCTATGAATGAAATTTCAGATATCATTGTTTCCTTAACCCAGATAAGGCCGAAATTTTATCCAACATTTTTTCTGTCGAAATTGGGTCGGTTTTACCCCCCCCCCCCCCGTATGCAAACAGGTGTTATCGATATTCTTCTAAAAAATATCACGAAGTCCGAGTATATTCACCGTTCGAACACCGTTGCATCGATCGACATTTCCAAAATGGATAATTCATAGAGAAAATCGCGAATGCATGGTTCCGTTTCACAGAAACCGAAACCACATCGAGTGCAAATATCAATCGTTCGATCTCTTCGCGGCCACGGTTTGTTCTAACGGCGATCGCCGCTTTCTCCTTATAATTTCGAATAAATATCCGACGACAGCGGCATTCTCTAATTTCTACTTTGCTCTGAAAGCAACGCGCTTTCCCCGCGAGAACATAATTCCTCGAGATCTGATTTATCGCGGCGCGACGGTGGATTTCCCTCGAGGAAAATCGGTGGACAAAAAAAAAAAAAGAAAAAAGAAAGACAATGCGAGGAACGCGAGAGAGCGAACGAAGTCGCTTAAAAAGGCGATGATTTTTCGTCTTACGAATCATCCGCTTGCGCTCGTTTTGGTCATACGCGGCCTGTGGCTCACGCCTACTCCGTATTCGGAAAATGAATTATTTTCACCTATGCAGATCGGGATCGCGCGATTCGCTCGTCATTGTTCCTACGGCCGTTTCGTAACGCGCGTTGCTGGTTCACCGATCCGTGCAATGGAAACGGACGAGTGAAATTGGCGGTGGATCACTCGATTCCCATTTTTAGCTCGCGCCTCTGTCAGTTGATTGATTTCGCGGTCGACTTTCTGTCTGGGGCCGGGTTGGGTGTTAAATGTACACAGGCATGATTGAAAACACGAGTATGGAAATTGATACTGGAGCTGCCTGGGGGAATAAAATGACCCGTTTCGGTGATTTTGTCATTATCAGCTCTTAAACGGACCGTTAAATGGTCTTCGATGATGCAACAAGTCGATGATTGCAGGCTTTAGTATCGTTAGATTCTGCTTTGCTTCTGCTTCGGTTCTATGTTTATTCTGTTTTATATTCCAGTCGGGTTCCATTTATGTTCTATTCGAGGTATACTTGTTTTCGATGCAGATATTTTTAAGGTATCAGACGGGACCTAGCCAAATCCTGATCAGGTTATAATTAGATTCTATATCTATTATATTTAGGTTCTGATTAGGTTCCAGTTATAACGTATTATCTATACCTTCCGACGAAAGGGGTGATCCCTGTCGTTTGTTTCTGCGTCAACCGATTTCACTGCGGGCTCAAGTAAAAAAAAGTTTTAAAAAGAGCCTCTTTTACTTTTTCACGTATCGTCTACCAATCGTAATTGTTTTAGAGATTTGCAAATTAAGCGAGCATAACGTAATACCTTACCCAACAATCGTGAACCGCAACGTATCATTTGGAGGGATGATCTACAACGACGGTAAGGGATGACAGCGCGGTTCACGGCGAACCCAGTGTCCGCATAATCCTGCAAAACATTAGGCGCGCGAAATTGAGCCGTGTTTGTCCGTCGTGATCGTGAAATATTCACATAAATCTCCATAATCCTGATCCGGCTCGAGGATCGTTCCAAATACAATTATTACCGTCGCACGATATACACGGCGCCGGCTACAAAAGCACTATAAGTACCTGCACTATAAGTAGGCCATGAGTCATCTGGTTCGGCCCGTATTTATTCGGGTTGTTTGAAAACCGTCGTACAATTTGTGATATTCATGTTTTATTCAGTCCAATGCCGAATGGTGGGCGATTCTGGCTGCCCACCATGGACATACACTTATATGGAACTTTGTGAGTCGTTTCTGTGGCCCGGCTTTCGAAGGCCGTGTGTTGTGCAATCCCCGAGGAAAGCCTGCTTGTACCTCGCGAAGGGAAAAAGGACATTGCTGGTCGGACAAGCTCCTTGAGGTGTTTTTAGGTGACCATCTTCGCGTTTAAGGGCCCGGGATAGTCGCCTGATTTTTTAATTAATAATTCCCAATCACAGCCTTCAGACAGAGACTTAAGATCCGTCTTGGTCTTGATCCGATGGGTCTTAAGTCTGTGACTAAACTTGTCACAATTTTTTCTCTGTATTATCGATATTATGAATTCTGAGGTCCGAAACGTGCTTCTAGAACCAGACTCGATTTCATGTTCATTAAATAAATTCCAGCATACGTCTGCACTTTGTCCAACGAGTCCTGTCAGTAGAGATAAACAAATGCGCGCTGCAGCAAGCTGAGAGCGACAGAGTTGAAGTTTTAATTTTTCCGGCACGGTAGAACCGCGATTATCCGAGCTAAATAGAGAAACACGAGTGTTCGAAAAACACTTATATATTATTTAAATCGGTATTCGTTATTTAAACAATTATTTCTTATTTAAACAGTTATCCATTACTCAAACAATTGTTTATATACACTGACTGGTTTCGTTGGATCGAGTATTGAGATGTACAGTGAAATTCTGTGATTACACTCCTGGACAAAAAGATAGCACAAGTGTGCTATCATTTAGTTTTCAAGGATAAATCAAGAATTCTCTAAATTTTACAAATGGTACGTAAATATCATCTTACGGTAATGTATTAAATAGCGATAAACTGGAACTACGCTGTCCGTACTTGTATTTATTAACAACAATCTCGTAGCGGTGGTCGGCGAAATGATAGCACATGTTAATAAATGAAGCATTTATTTAACAAAAATTAAACATTTATGTAACAAAAATGACATAAGTTGAAACAAGTACTTTATTTCTCAGTAGTGTGTAGGACCTCCCTTATTTTCAATGACTTCGATCATTCTTTTTGGCAAAGAATTAAACAGTTTACGAATATAATTTTGTGATAATTTACTCCATTCATCCTTAAGACACTGTTTTAACTCATTCATATTTTGAAATTGTCTGTTTTCCTTGTACACAAAACCTTGCATTACAAAATACTAATGTAAAGTGTACAGTGTGTGAGATGGAACATAATCGTGTGCGTGCCTCGAGACAAATTATCAACAAAATTATTTTTTTGAGTATATATTATTTAAAAAATTGATACAAATGTGGATAGACAGGTTCTTGTTATTTTTGTAAAATAATGTTAAGTAGTCAGTTTTAGTGCTTTGTAAATCTAGTGTTAAAGGGACATTGAAGTTGCAAAATATGAAAGAAAACCTTGCATCCAATATTCTACACATGAATAATAAAATATAATACTAATGTACTACAAACTACATTATAAAATACTAATGTAAAGTGTACTTACTTCTGAATCTTCTGTACCTCCGTCAGATCCACAGCACACAATCATTCACTCACGAGAATAGGTCCGAATAATTGAACAACAATCACTAAACAACACGCACAACACACACACACGCACAACACATTTTATAAAATCGTGACAACGAACGAGAAGATGTCACTCCGACCACGAATAAAATAATACTGCGATTTTAACCGTCCCCCTCCCACGGACGTGTGATACGAAAACAGGGAATTCCGGGAAATAGGGTCGGCGCCCCGACATAATTTTTTTTTGTTGGTTTTGTATCTAGTGTTTATAATCCCTCAGCGTCTAACCTGCCTAGGATAACGTGACCGTACCACCTCCGTGGAAGGGATCATTGTTAAAATCGCAGTATTATTTTGATCGTGGTCGGAGCGACATCTTCTCGTTCGTTGTCACGATTTTATAAAATGTGTTGTGCGTGTGTGTGTGTTGTGCGTGTTGTTTAGTGATTGTTGTTCAATTATTCGGACCTATTCTCGTGAGTGAATAATTGTGTGCTGTGGATCCGACGGAGGTACAGAAGATTCAGAAGTAAGTACACTTTATATTAGTATTTTATAATGTAGGATTAGTATTCGTATGTGGAACATTGGATACAAGGTTTTCTATCATATTTTGCAACGTATATTAACGATCATTAATGATTTGGTATATAGTATAATTTAATGTGGTTCAAATAAGATACTACTTTAAATGAAATATTTTTATTTTGATAACCAGATAGATAAAATCAAATATTTCCTTACAATGAAAATAAGTTCCTCAAGTAGGTAACATTATAAATTATAATTTTTAACGTGAGAAGCTATAATAGTTAGCAAAGTATTATTTGTAGTTTAATTACTAATATGTAACATGTTGATAAACAGACTAGAATATCGTAATAGCATTACAGGCAACAAAATATCATAAAAATATATGTTACTGTCAACTATTTGAAATACTATTTTACACAGTCCTACACACACCTACTCCGATCACTTTTTGAAATATTGAAACTTTTTTGCGAATATCTCGGAAACTGAAGCTGAGCGCAGTAACATGTATAGGAAAAAGTTGTTCAGAATGATGACCTTGACAACATATTTCAAGGTCGTCAAAATCGGTGAACAAGCCCCTAATGTAAATAATTACCTTTAATTTCTTGCCGCGTCCCATTTTGTTCAATGATGATTGGAAATTCTACCAAGGACTGAGAGCCTACACAACGTTATGTTTATATGACTCGAAACGTAGAAACAGTGAGAAATCCGAATTGGTAAGTCAAGCGTGCTATCATTTCGCCGACTTCTGTTACACGACTTTTGTTGATAAATACAAGTACGGACAGAGTATTTCCGGATAGTATTAATATACTATCGTGAGACGATGTTTATGTACCATTTGTAGAATTCGGAGAATTCTTGATTTTTCATTGAGAACTAAATGATAGCACACTTGTGCTATCTTTTTGTCCAGGAGTGTATTTCTCTATCCTACGTTTTGTTTTATTATTCTTTCTTCGACCTAGGAAGAAAGACAAGGTAATCCGAGAAGAATGGGCGGTATAACGCAAAGACCGTGGACACCAACGAAAAGGCGAGGTCCCATCGCAGCTGAGTACACCAGCCCGGGTCCAGCTTGTGTCACCTTGCCGCCATTAATCGGTATTTACAATTTTTCTTGTTGCATGTGTTCTCACGAGGTGCAGACGAATAGGTGTCGAGTATACTGATAAATAAACTTTCAGGAAAGACCGTTCCCGACTCGAAGCGAGGCAGAGCTCCGGCCTTCTCTTTTGGAAGCAGGTAGTAGAAAAGCTCCGGTTGAATAGAAATTGGTAACATCGATTTCATAATACCCTAATATCAATTTTCGTAACGGTTCGAAGGCACTCTGCGAAAAACGACAGCCCCGGACCAGGTCCCGGCCAATACAACGTTTCCGGTCTCAGCGCGAAAGGTGAAGATTTCACATTCTTTTTGTTAACAATCCACGAATCTACATACAAATCTAAAAATCCAACAATCTACATATACCAATATACTGTGATTGGCCCATTCGTCAATCAATCTACCAATCCACAATTCACCAATCTACGTATCAGTTACCAATAATTCCGTCGATATATTGACCGATCGATCTACCAGTCCATTGATACACCAATGTACTTATCAATATACCAATGCGAGAACCAATCATCTACCAGTGCAGCACACGTTATAAGAAAAATCACGGCAAGTCTGAACGAACACGGTCTCGTTATTACTATGTAGTTATATGAACCAGTTTTACCGATCACCAACTCTAACGTCATTTAATGACTCCGCAGCACTATCGGTCACCGTTGATCGCTCTATTTACGAAACAGTGTCCGAGTCGGTTCCTTTGAAAGGGAACTCGGTCGAAGTGATGATTTTGCGAGCGTCGCTATTCAGCGTGCAGATGAGGTATCGATCAAACTCTTCGGAGCAATGTTATTTCGCAACAGTATAGGCCTTTTAATGGACGTGATTCACGAAATTCCTTCACCCTCGCGGCCCATAATGTGTGCGGTAACCTTATCAACAATGCCCTTTCTTCTATCCTTATTTTTCTGACCGAATCGGACTCTCACTGAAAGAACTAGATTTCCATTTAAATCTAATTTACGTAAATTACTTTGTACAAATCTATACATTTATCGTCCACTGATGATTTCATAAATTAAGAAGTTCGATACAGGTCGTTTTAACACTGATCGCCAAACAAGAAAGCTAAAAAATTCCATGAAATCTAAGTAAGTTATTGAATAAAATAGAAATTGAAAAAAATTAAATGTATGATATTGTGTAGTTCTCTAACTTTCTTGCATTTTACGGATCCTAATCAAATTTGGTACAATGAATATATTAACGTAAAAATTCATTTTAAAGCCTGAGCAAATAATTCCGTCACCCATATATGGGTGACATGGCAGTCAACGTGTTAATCTGTACGATAGATGCAACTTTAAGGTTGAGAGAGCGTAATTTCATGTTGGGCTGTTTTGAATTCGAAGGGAAGGATGCAGCGCCTGCATCGTCGTTGCACGGTCGCAGCAAGTCGTCGAGACAAGAAGTGACACCGGCGCCGGGCGATTATAATCCAGAGAAAGCGGAGAAGATCATTCTGGACAGCTCGCCGAAGTACTCGTTCGGCATCAAAACGCAAACAGACAAAGTGAGCTGTACACCTGGTAAGCTTTCTCGAAATTCTCTACGATGTACATACACCCACTTCGACCACAGAATGAGAATAAAACGACATCAAAGAAAAATGATTTTTCGACAGTTTCACTTGCTCGTAGGTCTAGTTCTAATAATCTAATCGAATCTTGATCGTAGCGCCGAGCGACTATTGCACCGAAAAGGTGAATCTCGACAAAGCCCCCGAGTATAGTTTCGGCATAAAGCCGCAGTTGGACAAATCGAGTGATGCTCCTGGTAATTACACACCACGATCAAGCCTAGCAACCTCCTTTTACCCTCAGAAAACGCTAATTGACAATTGGTTAAAAGTACTAATCAAAAGTAAATCGAGTTTGCTACTTAAAATCGCTTTGAGTAATTTTAACAAATAATCGGCAACAGTATTTTTGCGATATTAACGCTAGAACTACCAAAAACGAATCAACAACGTTTTATTGCGGTATTCGCAGATCTACTCTTCTATCAATTCTAAGTCAATTTTTATCAATTCACTGACGTTTTTAAAAGTCTTTTGCACAGTGTTGTTACAAATAATTAAAATAAAGTTCTCGGTTGACTCAATATTCCATTTATTAATGTTTTCGATCTGTCAACCTACCAGTAAAAGATCGATCTATCAATGTGTCAATCACCGTGTCGAGTCTAGTGTTAAGTGTTAATTAGGGAAAAAAAGAATGACAATGAATCATCGGCAGTGTTAATTTCGAAATTACGATACAGTTATCGAGGAATCAAAATGACAAATGAATTGGCACTATTTTAATTATTTCTTCTCCGACCGCAGGTTAAACTCGAAGTAAATTGTTAAAATCGTTAATTCGTTGCACGACAGAAGCTACGAAATTGGCGTCTTAGGAAGATCGATGAACCATGACGAACAAACGAGGAATAAAACCTCAAATAAGCTTTAGGTATTCGACTGTTAATTTCGTTATGAATTTTAAGGGATGACCTACGATACTACTCTCGCGCAGTTGCAACCTTTTGCTCGGCTACTCATCTGATTTCGCAGCTTGGTAAACTATTAATCAATTCGCCTGCTCGCTGTTCGAGACTACCTCTTTGAAGTAGACTATATTAATACCTCGTAGGTATAGTACCGTTTGGATCAACAGTGCATGAACCGAATCGTATGAAATGCATGCGTTACGCTTACTAAGGATGTTTTCGAGAGAATGTATTATTTATTTTCGATGGTATACCTTCATGAACTCCAGCCAGAAATAATTTCTGTTTTCAATTGTTCAGTTGTAGCGTTGTTTCTCTAGTAGTTCAGTAATTTAGTTTAGTTTTTTTAGTTGATCAGTAATTTTTTCCGAAAGTTGTAACGGAACTTATTGACGGCTCGACGGACTGTTGTCAACGTTGTTTAAACATTTTCCCTCTGTTGCGACAAACAGCGCCCGGAGCTTACTGCCCGGAGAAGGTAAGATTGGACAACGCTCCGCAATTCAGCTTCGGGCTCAGACCGTCTCTCGACAAGCCAAGTCACACTCCAGGTAATCGAAAAATATGCTAGATTAGCGCGCTTCGCCGACCAACCCGTTGTCCCAAGGACTCTCGACAATAGCAATCGTAACACCCGACGTTCCATGTATTTTTTTTTTTTTACTTCATCCCAACTGGTTACGTCAACGATATTAATGAAACGATTACAGGAAACACGCATTTCGAGCTTGTTTAATAATTACCTTTTGCTTGTTTGCTTAAACCCAAAGTTTAATTTCGTCGAAAAGAACGTTGATTGAATGGCGAGTACAAATTGAAACTTCCGAGAGACACTCGAAATGTAAATGTTATGTTCTGTTGATTTTTGGTTGGTCGACGAAGCGACAAATATAAAGAGTGTTTCGTTTACCTTGTCCGCATAACATCCTCGTTATTCTTTCGTGGAGAGAAAAACATGTGCCAATGGCAAACTCTTCGGGTTCACAGATAATGTAATTCACAAGTTCTTCTGAGTATTCGGGACTTGTCTATCAGTCTGCCAATATAGCAATCTGTCGATTTCTGAATCTGTCAATCGCAGTATCGATCAATCTATCAATCGGTCTTAGAATCTGTCAAACAATCTATCAATGAGTTTATGAATCAATAGTGTACGGATCAATCAATCTACTAATAAATTTATCAATGAATCTATCAAACAGTCTACCTACCTATCAATTAACCCATCGTTCAACGAGTTAATGTGTCTGCCAATTGTTAATTCTATCGATATATGAAAATATCGGCATACATTACTCACATTGATACATTACTCGTTCGCTGGCTCACCATTCTGAACACAACGAGCTTGCCGCTGCACACAAGGGTAGTAATAACGAAAGGTGACCGTCTGTAAATACAAACGAAACATTCTGCAGAATCGCGTGGCACAAATAAATCTCGACGCACCCTTGCTTATTCTTGTAGCGCCTGGCACGTACAGCCCCGAGAAAGTAAACATGAACAAAGGTCCTCAGTACAGCCTCGCAGGTAAAGGGCGCACGGAGAAACCGGACGACACACCTGGTACGTAAATCTCTTTTCCTATACTGACACTGACTGTCAAGAGACATATGATTGAGAAAGCGAACGACGCACCAGGTAAAATGATCTTTCGACGAGACCAGTCGGTGTAGCATTAGCATCCTTTGCTAACTATCTGAGTAAATGTAACTTCAACTCTGTCGCGTTCGAGTAGCTACCACGTGCATTTTTTTCCTTTGTTAACTCGACTCGCTGGATGAAGTATAGATTCCCGAAGAGCAGCTCACAGATTAGGCTCGTATTTTCGCAGCTCCCGGCACTTACAGTCCAGAGAAGGTCAACTTAGACAGGGGTCCGCAGTACAGCTTGAGCGGCAAGGCTGCACACGAGAAACCGGACGACACGCCAGGTTCGTAATCCCCTGTGAACGCAACACAATCGAGGAGAAATGAACAGCTACGTGTGAACACATCGAAACGTCTCTTAATCTCAAAGTAGTTAAAAAAAAAAGGTGATGGATTGAATGGGACTCAATAGAGACGCATTTCACATTCACTTTCTCTGTAAAAGCATGTTTCCCATTCATTATGTCCTGGAATTTTCATGAAGCTATGCAGATTCGTAGAAAAGCAATAAATAGAACCTGCAATCTCCCTCGTTAGAATTTTCATGAAGCAGATTTGTAGAAAAGCTAAAAACAGAGTAGTATAATCTTTCAAGTTAGATTTATATCGTATATGACTTGCAGCACCTGGAACATACTTCCCTGAGAAGGTAAACCTTAACAAATCACCTGAGTATAGTTTCGGACTGAGAACATCATTGGACAAGCCGAACAATAATCCAGGTAGACAGCCCTACGATAGGATATTTTCTTGGTTTTTGCCTTGTTTTCATTAGTAAAGGAATAAATACGGGTAATTTATAGCGCCTGGAGATTACTGCCCGGAAAGGGTGAACTTACACAAAGGCCCAGAGTATAGTTTGAGTGGTAAGGGCCCCGCTGAGAAACTAAGCGATACTCCAGGTTAGTATAAAAAATCTTTACTCCGTGCAGTAAACGATTTACTTTGATTTTATTTGTATTTTTCTATACTAGCACCAGGAACTTATAGTCCCGAAAAAGTAAATTTACACAAGGGCCCAGAATATAGTCTGAGCGGTAAGGGCCCGTCTGAGAAACTGAGCGACACACCAGGTTAGTATAAAAAATCTGTACTCTCTGCAGGATGTCAAAATTTATTTTTATTGTTTGTATACTAGCTCCAGGAACATATAGTCCCGAAAAAGTAAATTTACACAAAGGCCCAGAATATAGTCTGAGCGGTAAGGGCCCGTCTGAGAAACTGAGCGACACACCAGGTTAGTATAAAAAATCTGTACTCTCTGCAGGATGTCAAAATTTATTTTTATTGTTTGTATACTAGCTCCAGGAACATATAGTCCCGAAAAAGTAAATTTACACAAAGGCCCAGAATATAGTCTGAGCGGTAAGGGCCCGTCTGAGAAACTGAGCGACACACCAGGTTAGTATAAAAAATCTGTACTTTCTGCAGGATGTCAAAATTTATTTTTATTGTTTGTATACTAGCTCCAGGAACATATAGTCCCGAAAAAGTAAATTTACACAAGGGCCCAGAGTATAGTTTATCAGGGAAAGGTATGCCAGAGAAACGCAATGAAAATCCAGGTGATTACTATAAAAATAAACCGCAAAGATTTTTGCAGTAGATAATACTTATATGCATATTGCATCTGTTATGGCAGCACCTGGCACGTATAGTCCTGAGAAGTCAAATTTGTTTAGAGGTCCTCAGTACAGTTTAACTGGCAAAGGATTACCAGAAAGGATCAATGATAATCCAGGTAACTATCTCAAGAAATACGAGGATTGATCACGGTATACTGATATATATGCATATTGCACCTGTTGTCATAGCACCAGGGACATACAGTCCTGAGAAAGTAAATTTGGATAGAGGTCCTCAATACAGTTTAACTGGCAAAGGATCACCAGATAAGATTAATGATAATCCAGGTAACTAACCCAACAAATACTAAAATACAGGACGAGTCACTTAATTACGCCACCTGAATGTACTTGTAACCAACTTGTTGCATCAAATAATGTTTCAAACAGAAGTTGATAGACATTAACCGGTACATTTAAATAGTACACGTAGTAATGATCACATTGCATGTCTTATTTGATATAAAGGAACTTTTATTTAAAACTTTTTGTTATGCAACGAGTAGGCTACAAGTAAATTTAGGTGGCGCAATTAAGTGACTCGCCCTGTATGTCATACTAAATGAATTAACATTACACTTATCATTGTAGCTCCAGGGACGTATAGCCCTGAGAAAGTAAACCTAAATAAAGGGCCTCAGTATAGCATATGCGGGAAAGCATCGCCGGAAAAGCCCAATAACAATCCAGGTGAATTGATTTGGAATGTTGCTGGAGCTTGTTACATTTAGAAAAGTTCAGTTGGTATAGGTTTAACAGTTGGTATACTCGAATACTAATGTTTTGATTGCCTCGGTAGGCCCTGCTGATTACTATCCAGAGAAAGTAGTAAATTTGGAACATAAACCTTATTTCAGTTTTGGTAACAGAAAGCCATTGGATAAGCCTAGGGATACACCAGGTAATGGTGTGGATTAACAACTTACTAACGTCGGTCACTGTAGTTGGGCTTACCATCCAGCCAATGTTAGTGCAGCTATCAATTACAATTAAGGCTCTTACTATTCAGATATACAGGCCGTTTCATCTAAATGGAATCACCTAAATCTCTGCGTCATTTGCTCGCAGAATAACTACAGTATTCTCTCTTGTAACTGTTAAAATTTTCTAATTTTCTAATTTTCTAATTTCTCAATCTCTGTTGTTCTCAACGTTCGGAGACTAAGACCTACCTTACCTCTTCTACTACTGTGACTTTGCGGACCCGAAGTTTTCACAGTTACGGAGAGAATTCTGTATGGCTAACATTTCATACTTCTCATTACAGACCTGTATGCTATCATTGTATGCTCGATAAACTCGATACATGATACAGTTGGGATCTTGCGAAAAATTCTGTACTGAAAAATGTAAGGGCTCTAATTAGAACATATAATGCTTTTCACGCTACGAAAGAAGATGCTCTAGCCTTCTTGGCTTCTATTTACCTACACTTCTTACATGTAACAGTTTCACCATGAACATGGCTTTTATATAGAGTCGGAATATATTAACGATTATACAAATGAAACGTATTGACAATATGTTAGTATTGTACCTTTAATTTTGTAGCTCCTGGCACCTATTCCCCAGAGAAAGTCAATTTAGATAAGTCTCCAGAGTATTCGTTTGGCGTGAAGGCGTACGTCGACAAACCCGACAACCTTCCTGGTAATAAACATTTTTCGAATGTTTACCATTAGACTGCGGATTTTGTGTATTTATGACAAAAGCGGATAAGTTTAATTTATAATAGTAAAACGAACCTATTCAAACTATTAAAAGAACAAAGACATTTTGCTCCTGCCTCTTGCAATTGAGGCAAATAATTTTTATTTTGCATAAAGATCCGCACTCTATCATTGTCAATATAAAATGAAGTTTGTATTTGTGCAACGTTTCTGTATTAAATACAGCGCCTGGAAGTTACCACCCAGAAAAGGTAAACCTAAACAAATCTCCACAGTACAGCTTCGGACTCAGGACCAACGTATACGAAGCTGATTCAACGCCAGGTACAGAAACACACTGAAATTTATCTTTTCATCGTTTCATGTGGTAATATTCAATCAGTATAACTCGTTTAAAGGTCCAGGCGAGTACAGTCCAGAAAAAGCTATGCTTTTGTTGGAGAAAGCATTGCGATTCACTTTTGGTCTCAGGACGAATGTAGACAGATCGAACGATATTCCAGGTACAACTGTGAAACTGTCTTTTCTGCTTCTTTGACATTACTTTGCTGTGTACCATCAATAATCTGAGAATATATGCGTCTATGTCAAACATGAGTAGCCACAGTTTGAAACAGGAAAAATATTAAAAGAATTGAAGAGTATCAATATCATTATGATTTCTCACGGAACATAATTTCTTTAAAAAATCATATTTGCTCTATTTTGATCTGTTCCAGCCCCGAACGTTTACAACATCCCATCCACACTTGGTGGCACGAAAGAAGGCAACAAAAAGACAGCGCCAGCATATTCGATTTCCGGTAGACAAAAGGTGTTCACCGATGACAGGGTTTTAGTCCCAGGACCTGGGACCTACGAAGCAGTCAAGCCAGACGCTGTTAGAGTGAAAAGTCCCGCTTATAGCATGAGCGCTCGCTTTCAATTGCCCGACGATCATTCGCAAATCCCAGGACCCGGAGCACACTGTCCGGAAAAAGTATTAACAATTTCCCTACAGCGTAGACAATCGTGGACAGCGTTTCGAAAATTTTCTCTTCTGATCTAAAAATTTACTTCTTCATTCAAATGTCGAAAATTATTTTTCTGTTTTTTTATTGTTGAGTTTCAGCAATTGATTTGTAAAATCAGTGTACATTATCGTTTGCAGGTAGTTCTTGATATTCCTCCGGCACATTCATTCGGCATTAGACACTCACCATACATATGCAACCTGAAGGACGTTGTTTATTAACATAAGTGCCTCACCTGGAGCCCGATGTTCATTAACCTACTCCGACAGAGAGACTTGCATACCGTCTACGTAACAGTAATAATATCTAATTCTCAAAGCGGCGATTTTACGTGTGAACATACGTGATTACCTTAACGCTTCGCAAAACTACAGAACCTGACGCTGCTAACTAATTAAGTATGCTATCCAGAAAAAAAACCGGCGTACTTTCATACGAGACAGATTCTACACTCGGTACTATTACTTTCTCTCTCCTTCTCTCTCTCTCTCTCTCTCTCTCTCTGTGTGCTATAAATTGTAATAATCGTGTTAGTACGAGTACTAACGGTTCTCCTTTTTACTCAAAGTACGTGCTAAGTTTTACTATATTAAACATATGACAGACAAATGATGTAACTTTTGTAATAAAATTTGCATTTTCGTGTAACGTATATATTCATTGAGTTCGATGAATAGTCATTAGACTGAGGATTTTGTAAGTTTACGACAAAAATGAGATCAAATGTAAAACAATACAGACATTTAACACTAGGTTTATGGAGCATTAAAAAATAACGAGAATGTGTCCACCCAAATTTTTTGCCAAAGAAATTTTGTTAAATAATTTCTCAAGCATAGCTCCTGTGTATTGCAATTGATACAGAATTTTTGTTTTGTATACAAATCCGCAGTTTAATCACTATTTGCTTAGGAAAGTGACAGAAGGATATTCTGGTCATTTGAGAAAGCCTCGACTTATAAAATAAACATTTGTTTATTGATCAACAATCAAGACTGTTTATCAGTAAATTCTCTAAAATTAAAAAACACTGTTCTATAAATATGTGTATATAAGTGTATATAAGTAGAAAAAAGTGACTGATATTGATGTTAAAGTACATCGTTAATTGTTAGCACCAGACTACACGAGATACAGTAATCCTGCGGATTAACAATATTCATAGAAGTACGAGACGTATAAAATATATCCTTTAATAGGACTTTGTATATAAAATATCTGGTTACGGCACACAAATGAATACTTTTATGGCTAGAGTAATATTCACAGCCATTCTTTTTTTTTTACATATAAAATGAATGTGGGCGTTTAAAATGGTCTTTAAAATTAAAGTATTACTGGCCGTTCTCAGAACACTTACTGTTATAAACGCATTCACCGTATATCCATGTGGATAACAGTTCCAAATTGTCGTCTAGCAACACTAAATCTGCGTCTGCACCATAGGTCAAGACTCCTTTCGTTTTCTCAATGCCAAGAGTCCTTGCTGGATGAAGTGTTGCAGCTTCCAAAGCCTCCACAATCGAACAATCTACAAAAATAGACAAACATAACATAATAAACAAATAAGCAAAAGAACAATATACTGAGTGAATCACTTACCTGTACCACCTAAATTTACTCACAACCTACTTATCGGATTGAAAAATGTTTAGAACAAAAGTTGTTAAACATTAATCGGTTCATACAATGTAATAATTAGTTTTCTTTATATTTCACTTTCACTTTCGTGTTCACTTTTTTTTTATATTTCATTATTCAGGTGGTACAATTAAGTGACTCGCCCTCACCCCCAAGTGATACGTTCGTTTATCTATATTCTGATAGGGCATTTGAAACGAATACAATAACCTATGAAGGTCGTTCAAGGTCGCCAGTATTTTTAAAGATTTTTAAATAGGCCCATTTGAATGGTCTTATCAATGATAAAGAAGATATTTGCTGAAGTAAATTGGTAGATTACAATCAAGTAGATAACTCATGACAACTATTAGATTTACCTGTTGCTTCTTTGAAGTGACGAACACATTTCGACATCTCTGCCGTACTACCACACAGTGTGTTTGTCCCAGCAATGTATGCTCGACCTGCACGTATCTCTATATCCAATTGCCCTAATTGGTGCATGCCTTCCTCCAAACCCAGTGCTGATATTGCATCAGTCACCAAAACAAGCCCTAAAATATGCAATAAAATATAGCAATACAAAAAAAAGTAGAAAAGAGTATTTACAAAAATATAGAACCTTCTGGATGAGTCCTATGAGCTATACGCAGTGCAGCAGGATGAGTATGAATACCATCCGCAATTATACCATAATGAATACTTCTCCCTTTTGGAATTTTGTTAGATGTTAGAAGCCCAACTAGTCCTGGATCTCTATGGTGAAACTGTAAACATAAATATCGTATTGATAGCACCGTACTTCTCATATACTTCTCATGCAACAGTTTGTATACTTACTGGTAACATTGCATTAAACAGGTGAGTGATAAATGATGCTCCGCTTTTCACAGCAGCTTCACCTTCATGTAAATTGCCCATGGAGTGTCCTGCAATATTCCCACTGTTAATAGTAATGATTAAACGAAAATTATTTGCATCGGTTACAAGCAACAGCAGTTAAATAAAGATTTATTTTAACTTTTAATAAGTTCAATAGAAAATAATATTGTGATGTAATAATAATCATGTTAATGACAATTAGCTGTCTCACCAAGAGAAACCCTAATGTTCCGTTTGCACAATTCCTCAATAACGCTCTGAACATTGACAAGTTCCGGTGCCAAAGTAACAAGACACACGTTCTCCAAGGATCCATACATATCAAGCAATGACTCAAAACCCTATAATGCAAATCGGCTAGTTTAGACATAAATATTTAATGGATTCATAATTGATGATTAGCTGATGTTTTCTTGTGTTAAAGTTTATGTTTTATGTTCGTCGGAAACATACAAAAAACTTGCTTTTTCTAAAGTTCTAATATAATTTTCTGGATGAGCACCCTTTTTCATGGGACTAATAAAAGGTCCTTCCAAGTGAATACCCAAAATAGATGCTCCGTGCATTCCTCCGTCTTTCCTCTTCATTTTTGGTAGTATTTTGTAGTACGTTTCAGTGGGCGATGTCACCAGTGTCGGACAAAACGACGTCACACCGCATTCTAATAATTTCTTTGATACTTTATCAAGCCCTTCTTGCACTTTGTCAACATTGTGTGTGAAGTCCACACCGAAACCACCTGATTAAAACCATATTAAACATTCTAATTATATTTTCATTAAAAAAATAAATAAACAAATAAATATCGATCTACAATGTAATTTTCTAGAAAATATATTGTTCAAACAACAAAATTCTAAAAATTATTTTAAAGTAGGTAATTTATAATAACTGTAAATATACGAATCGAAATATAATTACTATTTAAATGGAACTTCTTTAATCGTGATTCTTTTAATGCACCTCTAGATTAATAAAATATTTTGCAATTTAAATTTGTTGAAGTTAATTTATTACTTAATTACAATTACCGTTAATTTGAAGATCGATGTATCCTGGTGAAATGATCGCGCCGCTACAGTCGATTCGGATATTCGGTTTGATTTTTTCATCGAAGAAGATTTTTTCCGGATCGACGATTTTTCCATCGCGAACCCATAGATCCTCTAACCAGATCTTGCCATCACGTAAAATTCGACAATTGTAGAATTGTTTCAAAATCCCTTGGCTGTTCTGTGTCATGTTGACTTAAAGAAAATCGTTCTCAGATTTTCAAACGTTTCTTCGTGAAAATCTAATCACCGATACAACACCCTGTTTTGCATTATCAGTCACGCGTAGTTGTTATCAAATCATGCAAAACACAAAGGCTCGTCAAGTGGCACTGACCTTATTACCACATAATTTTTTAAAGATGTCGCCCAAAGTGACGAGCATGTCGCATGAAGGAAGAGTGCGAAAATTTGCGGTTACGATTACCGCCTTTTATAAAAGTAATAATATAAAGGATGTATACATCCTTTAGCTACATTTATTTCATAATTAACTACTCGCAACAAATATACAAATTATTACTGAATATATTTTCTTCTGTGAAATGATAACAAATTCGCAAAATTCGAAAATGTATTCATTTTACTATATACCTGTTCAATTTCACAATTAATATTAAACTTGAATGCATTGGAAAATTAATAGTTAAAAACTGATATTGAAAAATCGAATTTTTCTAACCCTTTCACGTTACTTAGAATATGTATTTAGCTATTCTTCAAAAGAGTGTCCAAAATATCACAAAAATAATTATAGGTACTTACCTTACTTGACATGATACTTTCAAAAATCATATTTACAACTTCGATCGAATATTCCATGTCAGAGAGTAACAATAAGAAAATTATTTATTTTAACTCCTAACGTGTGATTCATATTTATCATAAATTAAGAACATTTTATTTTTTGGAAAAATGGGATCTGTAATCCATTAGTGGTCCACGTATAATACATGAAGTATAAGTGTATGATGGACATCTATTATACCCGTTGATGTGTCTCAAATTCCTTCTTTCGGAAAACATACTATAATACAAAAATTGCATAAATACTTAAAAACACGTTGACAGTCGAACAAATACCAGAAAATGTTTCCCAAAGCCATATCAATTTTTTTACAAATTTCGTTTACGCGAGTCTATAATTAAATTGTATCATCCAGTTACGACTGATGTAACAGTTAACATGTTAAGTAATTTAATGAAATTATACTAATCTAAGAAAGGACTAAGTTTTCCTTCTTACCAGTATTCGGGATTTAAGGAAAGGACTAATAATAATGGAGGAATCATTATAATAGCTTTGTAGATCAAGGGAATAACAAAGTGCTATCGCCAGTTTTCAGAAGTTTTATATTAAAAATGCTTTAACAGTACCGAAAAATTTATCCATTAGTCAACGTGCGTTTTGAAAAAAATTTAACTATCTTCTTCGTATATAAACGTAACAATATAGTATAAAATGAAAGCAATTAAAAATGACAATGATTATTTGTGTAGAGCTGAGAGCGCAATTCGTTTTGTTCTTTTTTTCTGTTTGTTTGTTTATACTTATCATACGACAATCATAGGTTTCAATAAAGCCGTATTTCATTTTCACCGTCAATGTTGGGTAAAGGGAGGGTACGCATAATTTTGTCATTGGTATGTCGAAGAGTTTTTTTTTAAGCTTGATCTGGAATAGGAAATATGATATGATTAGATGACTGATACAAACAGGGATTACGTTGGAGCCACAGGTGCAGGATGGATAGCTAGGCAGTTATCGGTCAGGTTTTGTTAGTGTTGTTTTTTCTTTTCGTTTTCTTACTGTACGCACGAACGACCTTTTTTTCTTATTTCCAATTGTTGTTAGAGAACTCTATTGTGTTTTACACTCGGAAAGATCATTTCCTTGTTGTTTCCCACCTGGTGGCGCATTAGTTAGTGAGAGCTCCTCGTCATCTTCGTTCTCCTCGTCGGCATCATCCACATCATCCTCCTCCTCTTCATCATAGTCTTCATCTTCATCCTCTAAGGCTTCTCCTGTAATCACATGCGAATTTTTAGAACCCTCTCAATCAACAAGAAAAATGACTTCTCGAAGTAACTTGTTCGTAATATTTCGTTTTCTTTTTTTTTTTTTAATTGGAAGTACCTGTATAGTATAATACGGCTCTAGGAACTATGCGTTCTCTAATATAGTGACCAATCTCAAAATCGCTTGCCAATAGACCTTGTGTCTCATCATCTAACTCTGCTTCTGCATCATCTGGCACTGGAATAAATAATAATGCATTATTATAACTGTATAGTCATAAAATGATGCTACAATAAAATAGAACAAATTTGCTCTTACCAACTGGTGGACTGAAGAAGTTGAAGAACGAATCATTCTGAACAGTTTGCATTACAGTTCGTGTGGACCCTCGGGATTTATGTTTCTGATTTTTCTTAATCGTTTTCACTGTAACATTCTTCCCCTTTTTCCAGTTAATTGCACATCCCTATTAGAAAAAGACAGTATTTGTTATTGATTTTTTAACTCGTCATCGATGTTGGACAGTATGATTTAAGCGGGTATTCTGGTTTCACAAGACTGTTTTTGCACGAATTTTTTTTTCGAAAAACTATAGAACCCTTCGCCTTGAGATATTGTACACATTCATTGGTATTTGAAGTATTTTACTTCAAATTTTTGAATGTATACTAATCCTGTCACACACATATTCTACAACAGTTATACTTAAAGAAAATACAAGAAGAGTATAGCAGGAAGAGTACCTCCTTAAATTCAAAGCACTCACCTTACACTTGTAGATTTCGGGACCTTCGAAGCTGAACGGATCATTTGCATCCGGAGTGCATTTCATAATGTATTCTTTAGTTAGAGTAGTGTTGGTGAAATATTCGTTCGGCTCAAAATAGAACTCAAGAATAAAGCCCTATAAAAGATCACGTTAGTTTTCCATGTCGTGAACTTATAATTTATATTATTAATATTCGTGTTGTATACACGTTTATTATACGGACATATCATAATTTAATAGTTTTTGTGTATGGTATGACTTACCATTGGATTAGACTCAAAAAATTTAACTTTAATATCATACAAATGTTTTAATATCGGTTCATCGTGTTCTTGAACCATAACAGCTAGTGGTTCAACATTCTTAAATATTGTCAGCCAAAATTCTGGGATGCCTTTAACGTCCTCCTTTTCGCTTCTAAAACCATAAATAATTTTTAGAAAATTATTCTCGACAGTTATATCATACATACTCCTTTAAACGTGTTCCTCGAGTACTTATGAAAAGAAACATGAAGAAAATAGTAGAACGAACATAACGCTAAATCGAAGTAAAAGAAACATACTCTTCTTTCTTTTGCTCTTTATCTTCTTCTGCTCCTTCAAGATTCGCTTTTGTTTTCAGATCATTAACTAATCCATCTTCTTCTTCATCGCTTTCCCATTCGCATTGTTCATCCGTTGGCTCGTGAGCACCTGATATTATCTTTTTCCTCATTTCGTAAAGAGGAACACACTTTTTGTGGTAAGCACATTCTAAAGCGTGCACTTTCTCGTAGAATTCTGCTTCGATATTTGTCGTAAGAACTTGCAACTTTTTCAGTGCTTTGATCCTGCGTTTTACTGGTGCTGGAAGAGCCTGCATTTGCTAAAAATTAAAATCACTGTGTAAAATACCACCACTTTTACGTAGTCGCGTAGTTTGAAAATTTAAATCTGGGTAAACAAACAAATGCAGAAAATGAATAATGAATTTTTTCTGTGACTTGGGTAACAATTTGGAAAACATTTTCTCGTTTTGAGTAAGCAGCATATGTAAAACGCATTTGTAGTTCCATGAACAGCGTACTAATCTAATGCAATGATACTAATAGCTAAATAAATAATAATATAATGCACAAAAAGTTGTCTAATTAAAATTTATATAGCAAGCAACTTATGTTAATTGAATTCAACAAATGACAAAATATACATAACGATTGTATTTTAATGAAATGTGTGTGTATGGGGTCTTCAAACAATAATACTTTCAAGAACTGTTCTCAAAAATTACTGGCGCAAAGCAATATACAGTGAATCCACTTTCTATATTCCCATATATCGTAGATTATACAAGTAAATATCATCGGAATTATATCATATTTAGTATCATTTTCATTAGAAAAATGCCACAACTATGTTCATCAGTTAATTCAGAAGCTTTGCGACTTATTACCCGGATTCACTGTATTGGCCACCAAGTCATTAACTATAAAGTCGAACAAAAATTACATATATAAAAGAAGATACCAATCATTTTTAATATTTCCATTTTGTTGCGACACATAAATCGAATCATTTAGTCTCTGTATTATAAGAATGTGTTTTTATAGTTCACACGATAGTGGAATACCTCTATCCCTGGCACACAGATACGACCTCGCAGAGCTGCTAACAAGTCTGTGGAAATCTCTGTAGTCTTGTTATCATCTTCGTCTTCAACAGATTCCATATCACTGTTATCGTCAGCGCGTTTTGTATCGGTTGTCATACTACTATAATTCAGATTTGTTTTGCTTTTAGAGGAGAACCATTCGTAGACAGCGTAAGGGACGAATAAAGTTCTTTCACCATTTTAGTGGGGATCATTTAAAAAACTGTGTCGAACAGTTCCAAGCAGTGTGATTGCACTGTTCAGATTTTATGTCCAATAATGTCAAGCTATGTTTTAACCCTTTTTCAGTTTTTGAACTATCAATTAAGCATCGCAACTAAACCTCATGGCATTATTCAACATGAAATTTGAACAGTATGGTCTGTACAGTTTATTGTAATTTGATTCTACATCAAACAGAGTCGAGATAGAGACATTTAAAATTTGCTTAAATTTCGTTAAACGATACAGATTTTTCTGCAAATAAAACAATTTGATTTCAAAAAATATTGGAGCAGTAATTTATGTTCTAGTAGAATTTATATTAATTTAACTTCATTTTGTTTCACGAAGTTTGCTAGTGAAATCAACAGAAATTGGTTTACTTAAACTATTTGCTTGAGCAAGACACACTCGAAGAAACGTGAGAAACAAAAGAATTTACAAAATAAAGCGACTAAGGAATTATGAACGTATGTACACGAGAAAAGAAGATGATCAAAATGATTTTTACATGTGAACGAAGAACACGAGTTGTGTCGAAACGATAATTCGGCAAGTGTGTTGGAATTCGGTTGTACGTTGCCATTTCAACCTCTGTCCTTGCGTGCATCGGGGAATATCCTTGAATCTCTGTAGCGTGCACGCGTGCGACATAAGGTAATCGTGTCGCGAGAAAAAGAACGCGTATTTCTTGCAGTCGTTCGTCGAACTCGGCGAAATCCGTGCGCGACATTAAACTGACATTTGAAAGTCACCATATTTGCACGGGATGAATTCGACGGGCCATGCAGCGATCGGTGGATCAAAAGCGGAGGATAATGAAGATTTTTTTAATTGTCCGGTTAATTCGATCGTGTTGCTTTAAACGCGTTGGCGATGAGTCGTTTGCTCTGTTATTAATTAAACACGACAAAGCTGCGTAAATCGACGAACACTGTTGCAACGGTTCGGTGTCTCTCGGGGCATAAAAATGCGTGCACATGGGACAGATGATTAAAAGCAACGATTTTTCGGGGTTATAAATACGTAAAAACGCGTGAAGAAATCGAAATACGATTGCTTTTGAGTGGAAAGATTACGCGGAATTGTTTAAATGGAAAAGCAGAATGGTATTTGCTTTAAAGAGAGAACTCACCTTTCGAATTCGAAGCGGACTATAAAAGATGAAAGGAACCACGGAACGAACAACGAACCGGCCGTTGTGTCGGTAGTTTCGTGCAGTAAATCGCACAATACGAAATTCGTTCCTTTTCTATCCTTTTCTACTCGCAGTAAGCGCTACCAACTTCCAATCGAAAAATTCCCTAGCGTTTTTTAATAACCACTTGCGACCACCCGAATTTTTATACGATCTTCAGCTTTTAAAAATGAACTTTCAGAGGATCCAAAAACATATTCTCTCTTAATAAATTCGAATATTTTCGAAAAAATACGAGAACTATAAAAATATAAATTACTCATTCTAGTGGTGAACTAGATACATGAAATTTTCTCTAGGACATTTTTTGCAAAAAATACTTCTACGATTTTTTATAAAATTTATAATTTGTGAATTTTTATAAAAAATTTTTGAGACAATTAAATTCTTTAAGTACTTCTTCTTAGAATCTGTTGAAACAAAATTCAAACACTGCAACGAAGTTAAAAGTTGCGGATTAAAATTCATTTTCTAAAATGTCGAAGCACTAGATTTGTTGACAAGTTTTTTTTCACGTTTCAGTCCTTCTTAATTGTATTTATTTATCTAGAAATTTGCAAATTAATTGAATATGTTCAGATTTCCCCTCTTTTTCTTTTGGATCGCAGAAATGTTTGATTTTTCGAATTTTAATTTCAGTGTCTTGTTCAGTTGGCAACGCACGAGATCTGGCGCGCTTTTCTCGTCACAGACTAAATTACAGTTAGAACTGTTGTCGGAACCTTTGATAATGGAACGTTTCCATAATGGATGACCTTGGCATAACGTACACATAACGTTGCCTGCTTTTTCTAAATCGATTTGTCCATCTCTCTTTCTGAACCGTTGGATGAAAAAGGAAGGAGAAACTGTAAACGGAAAATTGGAGACTTTGGAAAGCGCATCAATATTTCAAACGTAAAGAAGTAGCATGATTATTTTTTAGTATGATTAGTTAGAATATTATTAAAAATTTTAGTTATATTGAGTTATATACAATAAACACTTGTTAAACTTTAGAGAAAAGAGCGTTGATTGGTCGGCGGTTCCCTCTTACTATTGTAGCTTAATGAGGGTAAAACCCGCCAAAATTGGGCATGAATACAACTTCATGCTGTACAATATAGATCGAGAAAGTTCTAGAAATAATTTCGAGAAGTTAATTTCGCAAGTGATTTAGGATCTTCATCTGTACTGAAAGGGTGATATTTCAAAGAGGCTATTTATTCAAGTTCGCACTATTTGATCAAGTTCGCATGATCACGCAACAAACCTAGTAAATCACGATTAATGATTTTGAACGCCATCCCTACTCATATCCTCTCTGCGACAGCCAATTTCACGCAGTCGCGCAACATCGGAGCGCATGCGCACTGGAAATTTGTAATTGAAGAAGGGTTTCGCATCTAGTGCGAATCGCGGTTGCTTATCGTCGAAACAAGAGGCAAGATGGCGCAGTGACGTCACGTCCGTTCATCGGTCGAAACGTAACGTAATTCGCTAACACGTTTTCTCCTATAGACAAGACCGTGGGCCCTTTAGGCTTGGCGGCTTCGTCAAATGCAGTGAGCGTCGGTGTACGTAAAATGGCGGACGGTGACATTGATTTGTACGCCGACGATCTCGAGCAAGATTTCGCGCAGGTAATTCGATTTTCTCATTGTTAATAAACCGACACGCGATTGGCACGCGTAACCGTGGATCGGCCGGTTCCGTGAAAAATCCTCCGGACTGTGAGAAAAAGCGCTGATAGCTGAGCGGGGTGTCCGGCGTCATGGAGGAGAGACGGTAACGATTGCGAGCGGCGCCCTTGTTATCCTCCTCTTCGGTTTCGCGTTCTGTGTCTCTGTTCTGTTCGGGACCGAGTAGCCTGTCGCGTCCGATCAGCCACGGTCGACGAACGTTCCCCGATATTTCGTTGTTCCGAGCGATATAGTGTGCCACGGGTCTTCATGCGCGTTCACGCTCGCCTTGGGAAAACGTGTTAATACGTGCAATACGTGTTATAATACAGATACACGGCAAGCAAATCAAAATGGTGTTAGCGGTAAGGCGAATGTCGTGCAGTAGTGTTTCTCTTCCGCTTCGTTCGACGATACATGTAGCTCTTACTGAAATCTCTTTCTAACTCTTGGCTTCAGACGTCTTTTTCACGAACTCGACGATGGCGTTCGAAAAAGTGTTTCGGAGACGGGTGGACGCCAAGCAGTACGCGAGTGGAAACGCGTACACGGAATGTAACATGGAAACTGTACTCCCAGTGAATTTTTACGGGTCGCTGTTTTTCGATCGAAAAATTCGGTCCTTACCGATTATCGAAATATTCCTGATTAACTTTTGTAGCATCAATGGCCGAAATAAATGACTTGAATTATGCACTGCTTGATACGAAAAGTTCAGTTTCCATGTAACATTGATATATTATTTTATTTACACGCAGTTCGGTGTCTGATACTCGAAACGCTATTTCGAACACCCATAGAGTGTGTAATATTTAGTCAAAACATTTTTGTTGACGTAATTCTTCTAAAAGTTTTATTTATAATTCGATAAGTTTGAGTTTGTACTTTTTACATTGTCAGATTTGTTTCTAGAGATTCTTTTACATATACAAAATTTTTTTTATCTGCTTCACATCTTTTTTAATCTGTTAATCAAAAATACGTGTTTAGTATTAATATGGTTTATGTCGAAGGAGGATGGCTAGTCACCCATCGGTTCTTTCGGTAAGAACACTGTGTTTCGCACGGCATTTACCCTAGAACCGTATAGGAATAATATTTATAACTTATCAAAGATTTAACATAACTGTTCAAAAATATGCAACAGCTATGGGCGTAACAATATTGTAACAACAGCTTGATGACACAATCCTTGTAAACGTTGTACCTGGAATGTTTACAATACTACCTTAGCTTCATTTCCGGTTGCAGTGCGATCAAACTGAACATAAATCTGCATGAGAAATTCAGTATTTCTGGTTAACAGATTAAACTACTGGTTTACTTTATAAAGCCTTTGTCATAATCATTCTATGTATTATCTTCTTTTTATCACATTTTTAACAATTTCTTGCAGGATGAGTTTGCTGGCGACGGCGTTGATTTGTACGATGACGTGATAGCAGCTCCTGCTGGCGGAAATGGTGGTGTCTCTACAGGTAACAGTGGAGATGGCGGAGGAGATACTACATCGCCAAATGAAGAAACAAATGGCAGTGCTCCATATCATCAACTTGGGAATAACATTCAGCCAAACCAAATTGGAAGACGTCATCAATTATATGTTGGAAACTTAACTTGGGTATGCGTTTTGGGAACAATTTATATCTTCTCACTTGTTTCTAAACTATTACAAAATTTTTGTATGTTACAGTGGACAAGCGATCAAGACATAACAGACGCAGTACAAAGTATTGGCGTGTCCGACTTCGTGGAAGTGAAATTCTTTGAGAATCGGGCGAATGGACAATCCAAAGGATTCTGCGTGATATCTCTGGGTTCGGAACAAAGCATGAGGATATGCATGGAAAGACTGCCTAAAAAAGAATTGCACGGACAGAACCCAGTAGTAACGTTTCCTACCAAACAAGCACTGAACCAAGTGAGTTTCCTAGAAGAAAAAGATACTGATAAAAGCATTCGAAACGATGTGTAAAGGGAGCAGACTCAACAAACTTATTTTGCTCTGCAAACTTGATATCTTAAGCTTTACCATTCCAGTTGATTAAACAAATTTCTTGTGTTCTCAGTTCGAGTCTCAGTGCAAAACACGTCCAGCTCCAGCTCCTCAGCAAAGTCAAAGTCAGCGACCCCATAATCCACATCAGCATCAGCCACCAATGCCACCTCATCAACAGCATCCACAGCATCCTCAACACCCTCAGCATTCACAACAAAATCATGGTCCCAGAATGATGATGGGTCCTCCGCAGGGTGTGAGACCGCAAAGAATGCCTCCTCCAGGTATGGGTCCTCCAGGACCAGGTGGACCTGGCCCACAAGGTCCACCGCGCATACATGGTCCACCCATGGGTCCTGGACCCGGACCGCATCATCCCCTGCCTGGACATCCAAATCAAGGCCCACCGCCTCCTGGATATCAGCAAGGGCCATGGAATGGTCCCAGACCTAATGGTCCACCTGGACCACCCAGAGGTCCGAGTGGACCTGGTGGTCCTCCGCAGCAAGGACCTCCTGGACCAAGTTCTGGTCAACTCCTAAATGTCAACCTTGTATGTATGCCACTGTGTTAAAAAATATTCATGGCTATGTCTAACTTGTCACTGGTCAACAATTATTTACATTTTAAGTACGATTAGAGACAAAAAAATGGGACACTGTGTTAATTCAAGTATTATGATTAGATTATGGATTTTATGCAGTTATAACAAGAATGAATAAATGCAATTCAACACTGGGTTAAACTTCCGAAAACCCACATTCACCGAATTAGCTGACATTTTGTAAATAGATTTTTTTCTACAAAACTGATGATTGTGAGAAGGATTTTCAGCTTCTCGAAATTTATTTTACCATTTCAACGGCATTTTCTACCTTGTCGACACAGCGTAGCCCAATGGGCGCAATCTTAAAAAACAAATCATTACAGTGCCTGGGTAAAATAAATAATTGGGTATAAAAGTATATACTTCCAATTATGTAGGTGTCCTACATTTTTGTTATTGATTATATTATCGAACAACTGGGAGTTGTTCTGTGCCATTAGCTTTCATAGGAATCTACATAAATATTTATAACATATGTTCTATAAACCGTTGGTTAATTATCGTACAAGTTACAAGAATATTTTCTGCACTTACATGTCTTACTCTTCGCGTAAACAGAGTTGCACTAGAGACTTTTCAGAAGCCAGTTACCATATGCCACAGGTAACGCAGTGTGTTGTTTCTTTCTGCTTTTCACGTTGTAAGATTTTTATCTTTTACGTTTAACTCATTAAAATCATTCAGGATGATTACATCCTGATCATCAGGAAAATCATTTATACAGTGCATGAGACACGTATAACATGAAAAGTTGGAAGGCCGATGTTATTTCATTTGTATTAACTTGACCCTGAACAATGAAAAGGTTTTAATGGAATAATAACTGGCTCTGATACATAGTATTAGATCTAGTATTTAGGCTCCCCTTTAGCTACTTGAATTCACGAACAGAAATTTTAAGTACGTACTCATTTCAATAATTCAATCATTAAGGAGGTATTCTAATTTTTCTTTTCTTGCATTTTTTATAAGTATATGTGTTGCAAAATCCTAATACAAAAGGTTCAATAGTTTTTCGGGGAGAAACGACCTCGAAGACAAGAATACCCCCTTAAGTATTACTCATCGATTAAATTGTCGTTACTTTTGAACGTAGAACGTGATTTTTAATGGAACAATGATTAAATTTGTGTCTTCTTGTTTCTCTTCAGCAATTTCATGGTGGTCCATCTGGTCCGCCTGGTCAAGGGCCCCCACGTGGTCCACCTAGACATCCTGGTGGACCTCCAGGTGATCCGAGAGGCGCCCAGCCACGTCCAGAATGGAATCGACCACCAGGTTCGTGATCTTTTTTCCATCTTGTTCACAAGCAACATACTGAAACATATTGAACGTGAATACTCTGTTCTATTCCTTCATCTCATATGTTATTTATGATCTTTTCAAGTTCTTCTTTTCATAGTGTGTAGTATGCATGATAGAATAGATGCGTGACAATAACTGTAATATCGTGACAAAAGTGTACTCTCTGCGTTCAAAAGCATCGAATGATGCGAAACGAATAAAAAAAAAAACACGACACAGACACAATATGAACATTAAGTAAGCGACTCGAATTAAGTGTGTTAAGTCACCGTCTAACGAAGCTGCTACGAAAGAACGTTCACCTACGTTTTATTCAATGTGCATAGGGATGCATCACGGGCCTCAGGGACCACCAGGTTTCCCTCAACATCAACATATGCAAGGCCCACAACCTGGTCAAGGCCCACCACAGAGAGGACCTCCTCCAGGTTCGATGATTTTGAGGGAAATTTTCGTGCTTAGGAGTATAAAAGTACAATGTGTTTCAGACAGTGATAACATTGAAAATAACATTAGTTTTCATGTTATCGTTCGAGGAGAAACAATTGTAATATCCGAATTGACGGGGTATGTGGATCAAGGGGAAATCTACAGGATGTTCCAAAAATGTTGTACTCCCTTGAAAGGGGTGATTCCCGAGGTCATTCTGGAAGTCGTGGAGAACATTTTCATAAAGGAAAAAGTTACTTCGGACAACCTTGGGAATCACTCCTATCAAGGAAATATATTTTTGGGACACTCTGTATTGTTGAGAATGAATTCGGCATCGTGGTATTGTGCAAGCATATCCTAAAGCAAAACAGCATATGCTATCGAATGCACAAGGGGGTAGCTTGGTTTAGGTCGATAATTTATTTTAATCAACTGTAGAGCTGTTTTTGTTTTTAAACCACGCATGGTTTTTGGAACACGTTTAAGTTCAACAAAGGAGTATATTTAAGTTACACAAGTCGATTTGAATGAAACTTTTGTGAGAGGTAGTTCTCAGAAAAATATTCTGCACATTTCTTTTTTATTGGCCGTCGTCCACGTAGTAGGGGTGAAAACATATTTTATTGAATATTTTGGAAATTGTTAGAGCCAGAGAAATGGTTTATTGGAAAACTAGTTTATTTTTTTTTTTTATAAAGAATGGATCCGCAAAAACAGATTTCAAATATCATTGTTTGTTTAAATAATATCTTAGAAATTCGAGTTTTTTGCAATTTTCCTTACCAATTGGATCGATTCTAGTTAATTGATTTTGATAAAAACTCGTATTTGCGATTTACGAAACAATTTTTCTAAGAACTAACGCTCACAAATTGCTTCATTATAATCGGCTAATGTAATTTGAATATATTCCTTTGTAAGTTTTCAAGGTCTGATCCACTTTCCGAAGTCGAAGCTAAACTGCAGTATTCTCTGCGAGCTTGCTGTACGGTTGCAAGCTAACATGGATATTGATCAGGAATGTTGCCAGGTCCAGGGGGACCACCGCCGGGACATGGAGGACCGCCTCAAGGACCTCCGCAAGGACCTCCGGCGCCGCACGTTAATCCTGCGTTCTTCCCACAAGGACCACCCCATCAGCATCCAGGACAGCATCCTCCAGGCCCTCCTGGTCCACCTCATGGGCCTCCGCATGGCCCACCACATGGACCACCTCATGGTCCTCCTCATGGACCTCCTCACGGTCAGCCTCATGGTCCACCTCACGTACCACCTCACGGTTACGGGCCACCTGCAACACAAGTATAATCAGTTTATACGTTTTTAATTAATATACGTGTCTTCTGTTGAACATTAGTTACCATGATGAAATCCGACAAACATTTGCAGCCACCTTATGGTGCGCCAGGACCCGATCATCGTCCTGAAGGACCCCCACCGCTTACAGAACAAGAGTTTGAGGAAATAATGACCAGAAACAGAACAGTATCCTCGTCTGCCATTGGTCGAGCAGTGTCAGACGCTGCTGCGGGAGAGTATGCGAGCGCCATTGAGACTTTGGTTACTGCTATCTCATTGATAAAGCAGTCGAAGGTCGCTGCCGATGACAGATGCAAGATTCTGATCAGCTCTCTGCAGGATACGCTGCGAGGCGTTGAAACTAAGAGCTATGGGTCTGCGCGAAGAGGTAAGCTTGATTTCTTTGTTAAGTAGGACTGCAAAAAGGGTTATATTAAAAGAGTTATTAATTTCTTGATGCTGTACGACTGTGTCTAGCCAATTGCGTTTAGGGGAGCAGTGTACATGTACTAGGATGTTTTACGTGTGTATTAGAATGTTCTAACATTGTTTTTGTGGTTGCAGAACGGTCTCGTTCCCGCGATAGAGAGCGCAGTCACAGAAGGAGACGCGAGAGATCAAGAAGCCGTGACAGGGAGTACAGAGAGAGAAGCAGGGATAGGGACAGGGAACGGGACAGAGAGCGTGATCGCGAGAGGGAAAGGGATCGCGATCGCGACAGGGAACGTTATTACAGCGAAGCATATCCACGGGAACGATCACGAAGCAGGGAGAGGGATCGTGAACGCGAAAGAGATCGCGAGTATAGAGAGCGAAGCAGAGAAGAAAGGTAAGCTCAACACAATCTCCTCACATAATTCAAATTTTATTCACTGTGACAACTGAACATGTGTCTTGTCATATTATGAATAATACGTGCGTGTCACACAACAGAACTTGTGTTTTCTTGAAATAGTCCACGTTGTACACGTAATTTGTATATTATGACTATTAATTATTATTATTATCATCATTATTATTATTATTATTATTATCATTATTATTATTATTATTATTATAAACAGTACACAGAAAAGCATCGCGTGCCGCTAATACAAAATCGTTAGTACAACGATACACACTGTTCTCAGTAACGTAAGCTTGTCTCGCTGGGAGAAACGTTCTTTTCACAAAGCAATTATTTCGTGTAATTAATTCGGTGTCCAGCGAGGATTCGAGTTAATTAAGTATAACCGTAGGCGAATGGGCGATAAAGAATGCATTAATCTGTTCTGCGAGTTTTAGACTGCTGACTGGAATTTATTGTAAAACTTTCGTTGATGCAGAGTTGGGCAATATTTATCGTAGATACCTGATTTTAAATGAAATCTTTGATAATCAATAGCAGTTTATGATTAAGTACTGAACTTGACTGAGTCATAATCTTAACTGAAACAGATGTTAATTCACCAACTGGATTAATACGTAAATTATTTAATCATCGATTGGATTCATGATTAAGTGTGAAAATCATTTTTACTATCAATTAAATTCAATTATACTATTGTGTTGTACAATTCAAATACATAATCGAATTATGTTCAAGGATTAAGTTCAATTGCAATGTGTTGAATTTTGTCCAGTTATTATATTCAATTATACACGTTTACCATAATCGTAATATATTCTTGTTATTTTATCATTAAAATTTGAACACTGATCAAAGTAATCTAAATTAATATAATTTACTAAATGCATACAAAACAAATTAAAATTTGACTTTAGTTGTAACTCAAAATTGATAGTGAATGATTAATGTAATTTATAGTCATTGTTTAATTAATTGACGATATTCGTCAATAGTCTATATATTTTACGTCTAATTTTCTCTAATGATAAGCATTAATTGATAAAATCAATGAATTAGAAATGTTGACCAATGCCCAACTGTGCGATGATGTTTATTTATCAATTAGAGAAGAGAATTTGAAAAATTGTCGTCGAACGTGTCAGGATCATTGTCGTCAGCATTCGTTGTAATTCTGTAATTGCTGTATTATTACCATCTATATTACTTCATTATTTAAAATAGATTAACAAAAGGCTACAGACAAAGATCATAGATAATTTTACAGTCTCGTCAACATAATTTATAAGACACCTTTAACTTGTGTGATTCAGTATACATTAGAATTTAAAATTATATGAAATTAATTAACCCTTTCACTGTGACATCATTTTGAAAATAGACTCGAATATAAATAATTTCGAATTTAATGTGTCCACCTTTAGAGAACAATTTCGATCTGATTAGTTGGACGTTGTGCTGGTTTAAAGAACAGTAACAGGGTTAAACAAGAATAAATTTATAATTCGACATATTAATTGCTATTTAATATTTTTATGCCTCGTTTTAAAGAATTTTAAGAAAATGTCTAGTGTTTTTGTAACTTTCCATACAATGACTATATTCAAATTTTTTAATTTAATGTCCTTTTACATGTCTCAAAATTAAGTTATTATCTTTTTTATTGCTTGAAGTATAGATAAAGGTACATTAAGGTCTAAATGGTACATAACGTAGCAATTAATGTGTTCAATAATCATATTCTTTGTGTTTACAATCATAACAAGGCGAGTGTTAATTAATTAAATGTAACGATTGATCAATATTCATTTTGTTGTGATGGAGGAGACGATAAATCGACGTCATTTACAAACTATCAAATATCGCGATTCAGGTGCTCTGCGCTATTATCATTTAGCTAAATAATGAATGTTGAAAACAGCTGTTATACTCCTTGCATTAATCTTTATGCACTGCACTCACATATTTTGTGATCAATTTCGTAATATTCAACTCTTTATCTTCTGGAGATGCTCCAAACTAATCGAAGCCTTTTTATATAAATAATTAAGGCGATTGAAATTACCAAAATATTACTACAAATCTAATATACATTTTTACAAAATTTAACTCGTTTACTGTATGCATTCGCGCATAATTCGAAATAAAAATAAGTTTTTTAGAAGAAAAAAAATCATAATTCAAGACATAAAGAATTATTATTACGTATTTATTAAAACTTTATGCAGTGAATATTGATTAATTCGGGGACAAATGAAAGATTTTACAATTTCCAAATCTTTTTAAATTTGCTTGGATGTAACAGATCTTTTGAATTGTTTTTAAAACGTCATTGGTGGACGTTGACGCAAGTAAATGATTCTCATTATAGTTAATTATTGGCAACAAAGAAAAGGATTTTTTACTCAATGAAGTCATATAGCTACTAGTACTGCGATCTCAGCTTTTACATAAAACACTGTTCAAGATTATATATATATATATATATATATATATATATATATAAATAATGATAATTATACTAATGTAACTAGAGCTGTACAGCTGGAATAAGAATATTCAATTTACGAATTGTAAATTTTCTAGTGTTCAAAATTTGACTACGAAAATCTAAAAAGTAAGTTTCTAATTTTAGTCGATTCGTTTATTACCCAGAAATATTCAGTATAAGCAATCGAAAAGCTGTCTTTTGAATATTAAATACGATTCTGAAGTTTACGAATTGTAAATTTGATAGTGAAACTTGTCTTGTGAATATTGAATATGATTTTTATTGGAGTTTAGTGATTAATACATGCATCAGATACAAAGTAGGAAAAATTAAGCGTGCTACAGTGGTAAAAAGAGGAGACGCGTGAGCACACTTATTCTATACTGTATATCTGAGAAAGAAACGAATTTCGTTACAATTATAGTATCTCAAATGTGTATGTGAGTGCACTCAATATCGCAAAATGTTCTCTGAATTTTACATTGATTTGCATCAATAAAAGGTTAATGGTCGAAGCTGTGTACAATAGTCTTCCTGATGCGTTAACTGTTTATTTAATCGAACAAACTGAGAGTTCAAACGAATTGTAGCTTCTTTAAGATATATACATATGTATATCTCTGTCGTTTTTCCCTTTTGTTTCCTCCTGTATGATTCTAATTTCTTTCGTAAGATCAGAACTTGATAAATGTGTAAAACCAACGTGTGAACATGCAATTTCTGGCATGAGTACTACTTGATATTTTTTTAGAATATTTGGGTACAGTGATTGACCAATGTATTTACAGTACAATGAAAATTAATTGTTTAGTTTATGAACTGCTTGCGCGGTGCGCAGGCTAAAATAATGGAAACAGTGTTATATTATATAACGTTAAATTATATGAATGATTTTTGGGGGGAATTTAATGTTGAACAGAAGATTTGTAATTTTGGTAATTTCAATAATCTTGAAATCAATCTCGATCAATGCATGATTAATGAGTTTCCATTACTTTTCCATTAGTTTTTTATTTTGTTTACGAAGGGCAGTTCATAAATTAATAATTAATTCTTGTACATTAAAAACCGACAATGTGTGTTCGACGAAATATGTGAAACAAAATCATTATAACTTCAACATTATTGATATAATGTGTAATTATCATTCGATGAGGATATACAATTATGTTTTCTGCTTTGAAGCAATGTACGGATTAAAAATTTAGGGAAAACATGATTTTATTGCACAATAAGATAATACTTACTCAGAGCTCGTACTGGTGCAACATTGTACTATGTTAGTATTTATTAATCATACAGATATTACTCGTTTATTGATTATATAGTTCTTACATCATGATAGTATGTATAAATATTTTATTACAATGAGATTATTAACCCTGGAACTATATAGATGCATCAGATATTGATACTTTATTATACATTATGTGTTATACTAATTTATATTGCAGTATAGGTGTATGGAATTATAGTTTCAGGTTTAAGAAATTACATAAAATATGCATCACAAGGTTTCTTGCGCAAGTGTGTACAGTTGCACTTGTGTAGGACCGTTAATTGTAATTTATATTAATTAGCACAACACGCTGATAGTAGAAGTCGATAATCAACTGCAGAGTTTGGCAATATTTAATATAGCTAACGACTTACGAGTGGAATAGTGTAATTAAAATTTGTTATTTAGTTGATATATAATTGCAATTATTTGAAGCTGTTATTCAATCATAAATTATTACATTTCTTCATCGTGAAATAAATATTTACATAGTATTCGGTTATCAATATATATTTTATTGCAATATATTTTTTAGAAAAATTTACTTTCGCAATGAATTTATTACTACACTGACGAAATTAGTATTCATGATTACTCCAGTGCATTGACGATTAATCTTATGAGTCGGTTTAATCAATTACGACAACTAATTCCCTTTAATCATAAGCATTGATAAATCGAACAAATTAATTCTGTTCCATTGTAAGCATTAGCTAATCGGTCAAATTAATGCCTAATCAGAAACACTGATTAATTATTTGTAATCGGTGATGAATCAAATAGAAAATTTTAATTGATTGCCCAACTCTGCAGAACTATGAATGCGTATATCTATACACAGTAATGTCTCCAAACATGTAAAAAAAAAAGAGGTGCATGATATTTGTAACATGATTCAGGATCACATGTATTGATGAGGCATTACTAGTTTATGCCAACCGATCTGTAGGAAACAATTCTCAGATTGGTGTATGCCTTAAGAGTAATATCGAGCTGTTATAACCGAAGTGTGCGGTCACACTCGTAGACTCGTAAGACAGAGACAACAAAAATATGAATATTTTCTTGTTTTAACATAAAGCAACGTACTAAGCCTCCGGGTAACAGTATAAGTCCATAACAAAGTGTATGCATTTTCCATTAGTACGACACGTCAGTCAGCCAGGCCAAGAGTAAAAGAAGAACCGCCAGAGACGCCTCCCGTCTCGTCTTCCAAGGCGTCTAGGTAATTTATACTTTTTTTCCATTAAAGTGAATGCATGTAGTATTTCTCGAAATAGACAAAAAAAATATGTTCTATCCGTTGTTCGATGCAAAAGAGGTTCAAACAGCGCCACAAATACTTGGTCACCCGTGCCGGGTCTACTTAGACCCAAGTTACAAAAATATGCAAAGTGTTACATTTAAATCACCTTTAAGGGACACATAATTTGACGCAAGTATTTTTTTCGTGGATGGATGCTTAGAGGTCGAAGCACAACGATGTTATCATACGAAGGACAACTCTTTTAATTTAATGGAATGACAGTATATGATTCTCTACAAAAAAGTATTAAACCACTCGTAGTCAAAAAAGTCGTTAATTTGCGAGATATTTTAATAGAACTGCAGAGCAGTACACGGTATTCAAGTTAACATATCTCTTTAGTTAACGGTTTTTGAGTATGTGTTGTTTAGTACTTTTTTGTAATGAATTGGAAACTGCATTAATCACTGCATTCGAAGATATATGATTTTATTTAAAACAATACAGTTAACCTTCATATGATCTCTTTGCGATTATCTGTAAAAAATATTTACGTTAAATTATGTACCGTTTGAAACCATTGAACTTTTATTTACAATATTTTTTTATATTTCCAACAGTTCCAGAAATATTTGAAGAGATTGACTTAAAAGGAGCATACGTATATGTTATTTAAATAGAAAAATTATCGAGAGTCAAAGTATTAGTTGCTGTCAAATTTCTAACAGTTAAAAACTAAAATATGTATATATGGGTCAATATTGACCCGCTACGGGTCTCCAAGGGTCAAGTCTTAAGCCTCGATGATAAAGGTTCGGTTACGAGGGATACTTACGAAAGTAGAAAGAGAAAGGGAAGTGGTTCAGTGTTCAAGTAGCTACTATTGTTATTACAAAGATAAAACATAAATAATATAATTGTATTGTAATGGTATGGAGAAGCTTGATCGATCGAGTAATTAGTTTGTTTATTCCAGTCCCTGTTTGCATCGTACACTTTGCTCGTTTAGGTATCAATATACAGGGTGTCCCATAAAACCAGAACCAAAATATCGTTGTAGTTTTTAATGGCATAACAAAGTAAAAAAAAACGTCCCAAAAGAGTAAATGTTGTTACAAAAAGTACTTCTTTTTCACATTCATATTTTTCAATGATTCAGGGCCATACATGTGTTTTAATGATACCATATAATTTTGAATGGATTTATTATAAATTAATACATATATTTATTGGCAAATTGAATTTTGGAAATTTTATGATTTTATTAAAAAAGGTTATAGTACCTCGAAGTGTGACCTTGATCACGATATTTTCCACCTCGAAATAAATATTTTTTAAGCTATTAAAAACAAAAAATATATTTTGCGTTCCAGTTCTAAGTGACCCACTCCATATATAGTACATTATAGAGAACTTTTCGAGTATCAATATTATAAAAATTGTCTGCATATGATATATTTGCTTAACTTTCAAACGAATTAAATTTCGATACTCTGCCCCTGTCAAAAAGTGATTATCCTAAGAAATATGTATGAAGTTAATTAATTGGCATAAATACTTTTCAAATACCAAGTATAAAAGTTACAATTTGTTCCTTTTTTTCTGCAAAATGATTTTATATTTCCCAAGCAATTTACATGTATTTATAACTCAAAAAGATCTTTGTTCAAAATAATGTTTCGTTATTTATGTCACATTTTCGTCAATAACAAAAACAATTTAAAAATATGTATATAATATGTATATGATAGTAATTTTATATTATTGATGATTTCTCACTTTTTGCCAGGGGTAACCAAATTCCTACCGTGCTACACTCGTCTTCAACCCTATACTCTAACCGGTCGTACAGTTCCACAAACAAAGAGGAATACAAACTATTAAAAGAAAAAAGTAAAGAATAAAGCGAACTTGTATACAAAGAGAGGGAGAGAGTTGTTACACAAGGGAGCTTAGCGTAACAATAAGATAATTCAATGTTGTATATCTTAAAGACAAAAACAAAACAAAAAACTGGTACCACCGTTAAAGTAAGATAATTGGCTGACGTGACTTGTGTAGGTATTATGACGATCGCTACAGAGAGCGTGAACGAGACAGAGATCGAGAACGAGAATCAAGCCGCAGACCATCGGAGAGAGAACGAGAACCAGAACGTGAACGGGAACGTGAACGGGAAAGAGATCGCCGCGACGAACGTGGAGACTCCTCGCATCGTTCGAGACATTAAAGAACAAACAGACAAAATATAAAGATAGAGCGAGAGAGAAAGCAAATGAGAGAAAAAGAGCGAGAGAGAACTTCACAGCAGAAGCGAAGAGGAACATCAAGACACGGTAGAGTGAGCTAGTCGGGGACATCTCGTCGTTTGGTTCCTTTTCGAAGACTTCTGGGACGAAAACAGACCCAAGAGGACACGCGTTTTTCCTGTTCAACACTGATTCTCTGAATACCTTAACACTTTCCTGATCAATGATCATGTCTGATCAAGATCACCAGACGATTCTCCTCTTCAACGTTCTACGACTCTTTGTGTCAGAATTGAAACTTAGCTCGACTCTGGTTTGTTCGTGGAGAGGTTGAAATGCGTTGACTGCGTCTTAATTGTTGAATCAGCAGCATGTTGACTTGTGAGATTTTGACCGAGCAGTTTGTTCAAGGTGTATGTGACCTGGGTTCGCTAAAAGATGTTAGCGAAGCCAACATTCTTTGCTTGCGAGTAGTTCGTAAAAAAAGTATTTTTATCGAGAATATTGAATGTCCAGTTTCCAGTTCCAGTTTAAAAGTTCAACGATTGAGAGGTCAAAATGTTGTACACTATGTTCTGTTTTACGCTACGACACTTCTTCTACTTATAATGTTAAATTTTTTAAAAGACGTCCTTCAATTCTAAGCTAATGAAATCATTTTCAGTGTCTAGAAACAAAGGTGACAGATGATTAACACTTGTCCCGCATGATATGTAATCATTTTCAGTGTGTCTATGCATACAAAATTTTAAGAAAAAGCAAAAAAGAATTTCTTGATACTGGCATGGTTGTGTACATCTTTAATGAAAGAACTGCTCGATATCTACGAAACAGTAATTTTGATCTTGTTTAATTATCTTTTCAGTGGCGTAAGTAAAAATAGTCAATCACTGGATAACGAGCCACAATCAGAATATTTAATGAAACTTAAACATCGACTTACGTTATCTACGCATTACAAAGAATGTAAAACAGTCACCAGAAGAATGGATTTTTAAGTTTGACACACAGTCGACATGCTGATTAAAATGAAACGAAATCTTGATTGTAACCTAACAGGAAAGTGTTAAGCCAATCGCCAGTTTTACCAAGTTACCGTATGGACTCTCATGGGATTCTTATACGTACACATATGTGTATATATCATATGTATATACAAGTATGTGTATATATTTATATACGCTGTAGAATTTTACGCGCATACGTTTCATTTTAAAGTCACTACTTTCTTGATCCTCTCTTTTAACGCAGCGTAGGCATACATGTATGTATACATAAAAAGTACAAACATGTATACGATACGCGATTGGAACGCGTAGGCACATAACACAAGCAAACATATATATCTTTATGTAACGTTCCCAGATGAGACTCAGTTCAGTTTTTTTTTTCGAGGGGTATACACGAGATAAAACCTGTTCTAATTACACAGAAACAAAAAAGCAGAAAAAGAGAGATGAACCGTGTGACAAGCCTCTTGCACGCGGGGATGGTTTTGTTTCGCGTTCAGTTGCGGTTTACAGAGAAGCTGAAAATACGTTGGAGCTGTCTGTTGGCCTCCGGGAAGAACGAAGACGACTTCTCTCCCTTTTGTTGCGGACTCGTCGAACACTTCTGAAGCTCTGCGACGAACGCAAGATTGTATCTGAATATATATATATATACATATATATATGTATATATATACACACATACATACATATATATATATGCTTTCAAAAAATGATCAAATATACGTAATAAACGTGTCTTTAATTTATTCGTCAGTACACACAATCTCCTGATATTGAAAGAATGTTATTTTTGTTTTTGTGCCAGACACACTTGTCCTAAACGCCGATCGAAAGGTGAAACCGAATTATGATTCTTTTGACTCCCTGATTATTTGTTTATGTAAACGTTGCTCGTGGCGATTGGGAGTCAAAAGATGACAGGGAATTCTGTTGATGAAAATGTTTTTCCTGCGATCGAGGAAACTAATTTGTCGAGAACGTATATTTATTTGAATGATTCCGTGGAATCCTTTGCCGAGCTGGGTGTGTTCGCACCCACGGTGAATTTAATAGTATTTGTTTTGCGTTGTCTCTAGACTGCGAATTTTATACTTAGCAAACTGTTTGCATAACATTTTTATTCAATTTTAACTTCTTCAGGAAAATCTAGACAAATTTTTGTTTGGCTAATATATTTCGAAAATAATCGTTTAACATATCACGTGAATTGCATAAACATCTGCAGTCTAGTTCTTTTTTTTTTAAGAATTGGAACAGTGAACTGTATACCTTCTTGTGAGTTTTCATTCAATTTTAATTTCCTCCAGCAAGGGATTAATTTCAGAAGTTTTACGTCCAATTATTTCTGGCAAATTAGTTTCCATTCCAACTGTTACCTCCTGTTTAATACTTGTTTCAAACATCGTCCAACACTATTGTGAAAGCGGAGAATGTTCATTTTAACAGTGTCTAACTCGCTAGCAGTTCCTGCATCATTTGCAGAACAGTTTTTCTTCTTAATCCTCTTGCGATCAAGATTTTAATGTAGGGTTGTAACTAGTTCACCGATTCCTATGTGCTAAATTTTTACAAATTGTATAGAGTGAGTTACTCAGCTGTATCATCTGAATTTATTCAGTAACAAAAAGTTTTTAACACAAAATAAAAGTTTTGTCATCATACTTTCACCAAAGATTAGCTAAAGAGTATCTCGGTAATTATTACTTATTTACAAGTAGGTTGTGAGTAAATTCAGGTGGTACAGTTAAGTGAGTCAATATAAGAATTGACATCAAAGACATACAATCAGCAGTCTAGTTACAGCACAAGCATTGTACCAAATTGAATTACATACGAGTTGTATGTAGCATTTAAAGTAGCAGTCCTTGATCACGGGGGTATTAAACATTAATTGCACTGACTCGACAGCATAACTCTTTCATGCCCCAGTCGATAGAGCTCGGTACCAGAGTACAATACTCAGCATGACATTTTACGATCTTCATCCCCTCAAGATACCTCTCCAATTTCGGGAACCACCCTCTTACGTTATTTATTATAATTTATTGATCGAAATGTCATCGAGTAAACAGTACAACTGTCAGCAAAACTAGCATGCATGAAAGAGTTACAAAATGTTCACAAAAGGAGCGACTGCCATAAGAAAGCACTTGAACATGAACGGTTCGCCTTTCGATGGGACCTTTTATCGTATATTTTTACAAAAAAGAAAAAATCAACGCAAAATCGACGACTCTGCTCTGTGAGATTACACGCTGTACATAATTGAACTCCTATTGTATCGGACGATCGTTGCCAAGCTGAACCCTTTACGGTCCACTTTTGACCACGATTATCGTTCTGCGAGTGAGAGAGCGAGAGAAAGAGAGCATCTTGAACTAAGAGTCACGCGTCGAACATATTCTTTGAGAGAGACACAATCTCTTTTCTGCGACTCTGTAACACCCACTGATTTATTATGATTTGTATGTGTGAACGTGTTTCCGTTTGGATTTTTTTTTCTTTTTTTTTCTTTGTGTGGAGCTTTTCGCAGATGGAGAAAGATTTTTTTTAATACATCGGATCATTTTCTAGAGACTATGAGAAGGGAAGAGGATCGCAAAGGGCTGAGCGTCCGGTACCTTTTAACAAGTACCAGGAAACGGACGAGGAACACTCACAGAGCACGGTACAGGATAGTTAATCCTGGTCCCAAAGAAAATCGAAGGAGATTCCGAGAGAAAGAGAGGGAGAGAGTGAGAGAGAGAAAGAAAGAGAGAGAGCTTTTTATAGTTGTATAACTTTGACGAGTATCGTCAGTTTGCATGATCGGGAACGATATATGTTTCTCTATGTGCCATTCTACATATAGTTAAAACTAGAGCTCTTACTAAACGGGTATCCGAGTACTCGGAATACTCAATAAAATTAGAAAACTGCAGGTACACTACTTTTTTCTTTTTTTAAATATATTTTTAAAGGAATCTCTTTGAACACGTTCGCTACCACTACTTGTTTCAATGCTTATCTTCCGGCCTATGATATTTCCATTCTATATGATTTTTTCATTTTATGCATACAAAACTAAGACTTAAATATTTAGTAATTTATTAAATATAAACGAATGTGATACTTTAAAAAATATTTTAAATACTTTTAATGGTGCGGGAGAGTCGTCACTCGAGTGCTAAGTGTTAAAACACCTTAGCAAACAAAACGCATGGAGAATATTATGCTTATTCTATGATTTTAAATAGTAACTTACATGAAAAAATTTACTAGATTTATTTAAACTATGGCACACACGTGTAACGATGGTAGCTAACGTGTTATACAGGCTAGTCTTTCTGGCGTTTTTCTAACGTAGCAGCTGTTCGTTCGATTAATTCGCCAAAAACTGTGATTAATGATTACACTCTGGGTCAAAGTAGACCCGGATTCATCACGATAGGCGGGTCTTTGAGGTCATGTGGTTCGGTTCCTTCACAAATTCTTCAAACTGGAAAACCACAAGAGTATTGTACAAAGTTGTAACGTTTGCTAGAGACCCGCTTCTGAGGAATTTCAATACTGAAAATGAACTCGTTGAGTGTCGTACAGACTTCACCAACTGCGTTATCATCTTTCCCTGAATCCTGACCCTCTAGGTCCTTTACGCCTCCTTTCGTAGACACATTTTCCCCTGCATTAGGTACTTTCATGATCAGTTCATATGTCAAGTGTTTAAAGTCTTCTCGAATCGTCACGTAGTATATCATATCTTGTACGTTAGGTCATCAGTAGACTGCGGATCTGTATGCAAAATAAAAATTTTCTATCTCAATTACAAGTAACAGGAGCCAGATAAAAATTTCCCCGTTTCTTTTATTAATTTCAATAAGTTGAAGGCAACTTATCAACATTCGTAAATGCTTAGTTTTAAATTTCACCTACTCATTTTCATCATAAATGCATAAAATCCGCGGTCTAGTCATCAGTAGGGTTAAATGGCATTTGCAGGGAGGCTCAGTTACGTTAATATCTCCTGTTAAGTAATGGAAATAGTTGTAGCTAGTTCGCTTAGCTAATTTGCCTTCTATCAGTGCACTTTCTTGAGGTTGCCACTTTAGGTCGCAATCATTTCTCAACGACTGGATAATCACATCTGATCATTGTTGAAGACATTTCTATTACTTAACCCCTTGCACTACGATTTATTTTGTTTATAATTCACTAGGGAAAAAATTGGCTAAATATTGAGTAGAATCAAGTAGAATTCCATTTCAATTTAAAGAGAATTAACAACATTCATATTTAGTAGTAACAAGGAGTTAATGGTAGCTATTTTGACTGCTCCTCGCGAATATGATTGCACAAAGTATTAACTCTTTATTAAAAACGAAAAAACTAAATTGTATGAGTATATATATATTTATAAGTAGCTGAATACTTGAATTCAAATCGAATGAGTACCCAATCAGTCGGTGCTCGGTACAAAATCGAATATGAGATCGAAAAGTACGAGTACTCTTGGTCGAAATCAAGTAAGTATTTAAATACTTGAGTGCTGAGATCCAAGTACTTGAATGAGTACCTGAGTACTCGAATCTTCAATTGACCGATTATCCAAATACTTGAATATATTCTTGGTCTTAAATCGAGTCAATATTTGAATACTCGGATACTCAAGTACCCGTGAATCCGAGTAATCGTAAGAGCCCTAGTTGAGATACTATACGGGTTAGCGATAAGACCTACGCCGGTTTTAGCATGACCAACTCATAGTCCAATTGTTTGAGTTATTCTGCATTTAATCCTTTGCGATTCCGTGTCTTTTTTCGGTCTTTGTTTTAGACTTCGTTTTGAAAGATCAGTCAGCATATTTCCTTGATTAATTGTTTTATCTTGTACATTAGCGATGTCTCGAAGCTTCTTATTAAGTTAAATAGACTGAGGACGTTTATGCAAATTTTATGGCAACATTCACGGCTGTAAAATGACTCACGCATTTGCAAAGAGATTTTTATGGGACATTTATGCACTTGTCTAACACTTTATTTGCCGGAAGTCTGTTAATCAAATTTTCGAAGAGTTCTTTAACTTCGAAGAGGAAGCTTAACACTAGTTTTACATTACTTTATAAAAATAACGAGAATGTGTTTATCTAAATTTTTAGCCACTTGTTTTTTAATAATACATATCCAAAGATATATATTTGTTAAATACTTCCTCATCTTTAGTATAGTTTGGAAATTTATATTGCTGTTGCGATTCTCGTTTTCAATTTTAACACAAAATTGAACATTTCATTAATGCGTGAGTCAGAAATGAAATTTACTTATTTTCTCATGTTTCATCCAACTACGTCTATTTTTAATGCATAAACCTGCAGTCTACGCGTCAAGAAAGAACGGTTTTTATGTTAGTTTCGGAATAGTTTTTACGTTATGCAGTATTAAAATTACAGCAGCGAATCTAACACACTGCAAAACAATTCGAGAATCACTTGATAATTCTTAACGCGTAAGAATAAATATGAAACCATTATTTATATTAAATACTAAAGTCTAACGATAATAATCAGACTTTGGATTTTTACACGCAGTTTCACTCAATTTTAAATACCCTAAAATGAATGAACAACTAAACAAATGTCCTACCATAAAAATATTATTTATGTATACATTTCGTTGTACCTTTAAAAATCCACAGTCTGCTAATCATTTACAATGTGTATCTAAAACAGTGTCTCCCTTTTAAAACACGATTGTGCAAATGTTCTGCAACAGGGAGCAACTCGTTTGCGTTTAAAATGGCTCAACAAACAATGGGGGATCGCAAAGGGTTTGGCTGGAGTATTCTTTCGCTCCGAGAAAGATTCGTTAAAAAAAGACATAGTGCAGCCATCGATTCACCAGGGTACATTGACGTTCATTTTTCTCGGCTAAACCATTCAAAACGACAATTCGACTGTAAGCGTAGTTTTAGGCAAATCGAATGTACACGTAGTCTTAAAAGCCCTTTTTTGTACAAAGCTCGAAGAACTCCGTTTCTGTTTCTTTTGGCCTTTTATGTTACTTTCGTACGGTAGTCTTGTGGGCTTGAACGAGCTTTAATTTCTCCGACGAGTTTTCCATCTCTGAACACCCGGACGACCGAGGCAATTAACGATCAAACCTTATATTTATAATATAAAAAAGAACTGCATCGTACCTTCAAAAAAAAAAAGAAATCTTGTCTCATAGTTTCAAATGTACCATATTATCTTTCTGCGTGCTGACAGGGATTGTGCATTCAAAACGCAGCTCACGGAATAACATTGATACACGAAACATATGCGTTCAACATTTAGACGATTAATTTTTATCGAGTTATTGAACAATTACGATAATTGCGTTTTGAATGAATAATTCGAATATTTATCAACACATTTTTCTCATTGAGAGTAGTAAAGAGCAACGAGATCTCTTTACCTATAGCTTTATTTTTTAATCATTTATATTTAATAAGCACACGTGACTTTTAGGGATTGTATTTCGTTCGCGTATTTATAGAATATTTGACAAAAGCAAAGAGCAAAGGATTATAATTTTACGGATACAGTGGGAGAGGATAAAAAGAAACTGTTCCTGGAATGATCAATACGAACAAACAAAAAAAAAGAAGCGCTTTGTACACTGAACAGTGTTACAAATAGGATTTAGTTTAGCATAATAATCCAAAAAAAGACACGTGCGTCAAGGGAAATCTTTGCAAAGAGTCGATAGACAGTTGTTAGTACTTGATCGTTTTCTAACTTGATTAAGTACACGAGAAAAAACGCAGAAAAGTCTTTCAGTATTTAAGTACTCTTCACATTCCATTTAGAGACTTCAATTATTCAAAAGACCAATGCAACTAGGAATATAGATAAGCGAAAAAAAACTGTAAAGAAGCATTGCGTCAGCACTAACTAACGATATATTAATTAGCGTATTAGATCAATTATCGAATGTTCAACTTATCAGAAGCGTTAAAAAAAAAGAGAGAAATTTAGTGCTCAAAACGCATACCGGAAGCAAGCAGCTGATATTATCTCACTTTTACAAACTTTCAATGGCACGAAGGAATTATATACTTTTTTAATACTACGAAAATTTTTAAAAACTAAGTAGTACAAGCAAAACAAACGAGAAAACGGTTACGTGTAAGTTATGAATTCTCTTCTGTGATCTCACAAAGCATATTAAGGTATCGAGCGATTTTTAATGTATATATTGCAAGCTGAGCGTCGAAAAAAGATAGTAGAAAAAATCGAGTTTACATAATTTCTTGTGATTTTTTTTATTAATCACAAAACTGAGAAATTGGACGAAGAGTTCTAGAAACATTTTTCTGTCTATTGTAATTGCCATGATCTACTCGCGTTAAGCGTCACAATGCATCATGCTGTGTGTGTTTAGTTAGAGATCAGTTTTTCTTGGGTATACACGATATCATACGGTGATCACTTGTTACGATCTTTTTCGTTATCTTCTCTTCTGCATAGCATGTTTTGTATCTTCTTTAAACGAAAAATTAGAAATTGCCTGGAGAGATATGTATGGAGTCGAGGGGTAAGTGTAATTGAATACAGCTTTAACTGACTCTCACCATAGACCCATCTTTTTTCTGTATAATATTTTGATTAGACAAGTCTCTGCGATGATTTTAGACGGCACAATCAAGCTGCAGATTTTGTTCTTATATCTCATTCTCCCGGCCCTTCCAAGTCTAGTCTATAGTTAGATAATTGTCTTAATTGTGTAAGTCCAAAACGGTTCGCCGCCAACATGTTAACCGTCGAAAATCGCAATTCCAGTTAACATTACTATAATGATTACTGACTTGCGAGCCAATATTATTTCCCCATGAGATTTCCTTTTGCCGTTAACATGTTGGCGTCCACGATCTCTCGAAAGTGTCAAACCAACGAATGTTCAAATTTCGTCCGACAGTGATGACTCGATTAGATGTTTAGAAATTTGAGCATCGTCATAACAATAATTTTACGAATGCCATGTGTCTTTATAATATCAAAATTCCATCGCTTTGTATCCGTGCGGACTTGAAACAAGTTCACCATCGGTGCTTCTGTCGAAGGAAGTAGACTTTTTAATCGTATTAAACTGATAATTATCGATCGATGATTTATTAAATTTAACTTTAATTAGTTCTGTGGTGTGCTTGATTGTAGTGGATGCTTCATTAAGCGATTCTATGAGTCGAAATAAGACGATTTTGAAGAATAAAGAAATCTCGTTGGAAGCTCTGTTTTTAAATTATCGACGATTAAAGATGCGCCAATAGGGGCACGCGAGTCTCGAGCGCGGGTAATGACGCGCCACGCGATTGGCGGAGACCCGACTTACGCGCGCTTGCATTGGCAGAACTTGCATGGTCGATAATTTGAAAACAGAGTTTCCTACGTAATTTCTTCATTCTTTATTTTCGACTCGTAAAATCGCCTGCCGAAGTATCTATTTGCCTAATCGAACACACGGTACTCGGTAGACAAACTATGCGAAGCTTTAACGCAATATATTCTGTCAAAAGTAATTCCATACCTATGAAAGATCTTGTTTTATACAGTGAAAGAAAACGATTGTCGATATTTTATATCGTTAGGTTCGTTACCATTGTATTGCAACAACTAAGAGCTATAAATTAATCGAAGTTGTAAAACTTTGTAATAGATGTAAGTCTTATGCGACAGAAAAAAGGCTGTTACTTGTCTAGATAAATCACGATCGCTGGCTAAAATCAATTAAACTTGCAGTTTCTGTGTGATAAACGAATGTTACCAAACAAACTCGCATTCATTTACGGTGGTTCGAAAACGTTCGACAATATCTCGTACGATTCCGTACGGAGCAGATTCGATATAGAACAAACTTATGCAGATTGAGGCGACACTATCGATTTTTCAAAATTTTCTTTCAAAGACTTGCAAATAATCCTACACGTACAGTGAGAGAAGAAAAAGTATTCATTTTTATGCATTCATTATTTATACGCATTTATGTATTCATTATTAATAGAATAATGAAAGATACACGAATACTTTTCTCCCACACTGTATATCGCACGGTGAACGCAGTGTTTAACACCACCGTAGTAGCTAGCATTCGTAAATTTTATTGATAATATAATGGATTCAATATTTCCCGCAAGATTGATCTCGAACAATAATAATTCAAGTGAAGCTGTAGTGTCCATACAGACAATTCAAATGACCATGGAGCGAGGTTATGTGACCTTAGCAGCGTCTGCTTTTCTTACAAACAAATTTTGTTTGTTCAAGGTTACTTTAGAGATGGACACAATTTGTTCAAACTTTAACGAAAAGACAGTGGCAGAAATTCGCCAATTTTAGACGTAGCTGGAAAAAATTTTCGAAGAGCTTTAAGAAGTCTGAAATGCATGATTGTTTACTGTAGGGATGATAGAAAAATTTCATAAAAATGAGGGTCAATTTCAGAATGTCGAAAAATCCAAAATTGATATCGTCCAGTGCATTTTTAGTTTTATTTAACAATGCGTGTACGAAGTATTTATTTAATTCGAATGGCGAGCTTGCGCAAAATTTGATTTTGAATCTATTTATTTATCTATCTGTTTACAAAATTATTACTAATGATTATATTCTTAAGTTTACGCTTATATTTTTATAACTTTTCACTATAAATAATTATGTATTTCGAATTTTTTAAAAACCTGTAGAATCATATCCCATAAAAAACTCTTCATTGCCAGCTGAGTCTAAAATTGATAATGATAGACCCAAAATAATAGTTCCCGTTGTTACGGTCTCTAGCAATACTAATTTTCTACAAGGGCAACCGACCTTCTCGATCGATTTTAATTGCCATAATTGATACTGAATGCATGGCCAACAATGATTCGTATGAACACTCAATTGACTTACACAACTAGTGCTAGATCGTATTTATTTTCCGTTCTTGAGTATTCTGCGTAATTGAGTATTCGTACCGATCGAGTCCTTTGAAAGGATTAACGATTACTTTTCCATCCAGTACAGGATAAAATGCCTCATTCTGTATAAATTTTGTTAAACCGAGCAATAAAATTTATGAAATAAGGTAAGTGTTTAATTGAAACTAGAATTTCATTGTTTAATTAAATATATATACATTAAGTATTGTAGTTGAACGGTACAAATTCTGTACATGATTATTAAGGAAGAGAAAGATAGCGTGAACATTATTTTTCTAAACGATATTAAAATAAATCTAAGATGTACATAGCAAAACTATAATAACGGATATCAAGAAACATTTAATCTATAAAATTAATCTTGATTCTCAACAGTAGTTAGAAGTATCATTAATTTAACATCAACATTATAATTTATCTCGAAGAATGTATGTATCTGTATATATATATATAATATTTATTTATTCGAAGCGTAATTTTATATTCTTCAGTATTTCACCAAAGATTTATTTAGTCGTATCACAATAAACTCGGGCATGAATTATTTATTAAGTTTGTCCTGTGAGGAAGAAAGAGAGAGACCTGTACGGAGACAATAAATTTGTACGAACGCTTACAAAGCTACTAATTGTTTTTGAATCTTCTTGCGAAATCACGTATCAAAAAGTCTTCTATATCTTCGTGACTAGATGAGCAACGTTTGATAAAATCATTACAGACTATCGCCTAACACGTTTAAAGGTTCTGTTACGAGACTCCTTTTATTTTCGCCAAGTATTTATATACATTTAAGAATGCAGATTACACGTCGTCAGCTTCTTCTCGATCATACAGTTCACGTGGTAAGCATGACCGCAACCGAATATCGCGATTCCGTTGTTACCTAACAAAACCGGCGTTTGCAGAGACAGGGTGCAGCACGGACACGTCGAGAACTTGTTCTGATAGTGCATCCCCCAGTGATGTGCCCCGTTGCCGAAAATATTCTTGCCAATAGGTCTGCCTAGATCTTTCTCAAGGACTCCCACCAATTCGTCTTGGACCTGCAGAAAGCAACACAATTTTAAAAAAAATTGTACAATTATCCTAAAATTCTCTACAGATATGAGACACCCTATTAAATTCTTATCTTTCTCGCTGAATAGTCAAGTACCTTTGCTGAGCACATTGTGTTATACTCGGACGAGTCGAGACTGTTCTTATTGAAGTTAATTGTGCGCTTCATTCCATGCTGGTACAAGATTTTCGTAAATACAAGTGACTGGAACACGCTGCAACAATTCGTAACAATTGCATTTCACGTTCGAATTGTGAAAAAATACGACTCACCCCATATAACTAAAGATTACCTTTTATCAATAGAAATGTTTGGAATAGCCTTCTCTAACTTAACTAGTAGTGCCATGGCAAGATCAGGTCCCTGCTTCTTTATGATTTCATGTATCACAGCGCTCCACTCTATCGACTCTAACGCATCGTCGTTTCCGTGCTTAATATAATTGCCGCAGAACAGACACTGTCCCTCCTGACTCTGTTTCGCCAGTGTCACTAAAACACTCCACAGTTTTCCATTCAACAATGGCAGAAGCATGGACAGTGCAACAGTATCTCTGATCTGAAGGCACTGACGAAGCGAATCACTCAGCATTCCATTCTGCTCTGCACATATTGGTAAATACTCTCTCCACATGTAAGGTACACTATTGCAAAAATTGACACACTGTTCTTGGTTCTCGTTCGCGATCTTTCTGAGAAGGGTCCTACCAACCCCCAGGAACTTTGGTTCCGCTAATTCGTTGATTGAGTATGGACTACCACAGGTACATCTTCTGCAGCTGTGAGCGTTTATGTTGACAAAGGCTTTCGTTATCTGTTTCACAATGTGCGTATTATCTGTAGATTGAAGCAGCTGCATCGAGACGTTCTCCAACAGAGTGTTGAAGTAATACAGCTCTGCACTCCTCAATATTTCGTATAGGAAGCTCTTCAAGTCAGTCAGTGTCTCGTACAAGTCTTTGATCACGTTCATTCTCCAATCAACATCTGATATTATATTTTCTAACTCCCTCTCGCTCATGGACTGTCTAATATTCCCAATTAAAGCGTTTACAGCTTCCAAGTCTGCTTGTATTTTCTGCATCGCACTTCTGTTCGGATCTAACTCCTCTAGTACCTCTTCAACATTATTTTCCTCATGCGCTGTGTTACAGTTAGCATCTTCAGGTCTGTTAACCTCATTAGTCTCCTCCTTCGATTCAGTCTTGGAACAATGAGATGCAGACTTGGGCCTGAAAGTCTCCTCGTCGTTTAAGTTCCCGGAATTGACCACGACAATCCCTGAGTCTAATTTCTTGGGACTCGCCTTCGAATTAGACTCCAGAAGATTTGTCAGAGGGTGCAGCAACGTCGACAGCTCGTCATCCCTGAGTATTTGCAATCTATTCTCCACGTCGCACACCTTGCCGATCTCCAAGTTGCTGACTAGCTTTCTCAGTTGTACTTTGTGCAACAGACATAACTCTAAGCATTCGTAGTAGCTTTTCGTATTGTACAGGCGCAATATTAAAGAGTCTAAGGAGGACAGAGTCAAACAGTGGAACTCCCCGTCGGTCGTCATCAAATATATCCTGTTCTCGACGGTCTCTGCCATAGTTATATTCGAAAATTCGTTGTTCCACAATACCACAGTCGCGGTCACCGGGTCGAGTATGTATAGGCCTCTGGAAGTGTACGAAAATAAATATTTCTTCGCGGTAACGAATAAATGTGTGAAGTTGACGGACTGTGGTGTCCAGGTCGTCTGCTCCATTTGCTTCTGGTATGTGGACTTTCTCATGTTAGGTTTGCATATCTTTACAGGCGGGATGGCCAGAGCCTCTTTGAACTGATGAGTTTTCATCACCACCCCATTCGCAGACACTTCCCACAGTCTGGAGCCTGGTCGAGCACAAAATATCTGTGGAAAGTTCTCCTCCTGTACGTTGCTGTTGCCTTCAGGAATTAAACTGAAGGTGCGCTTTCTGTTCATTAGCTTCTCCTCCTTTTGAGCAACTGGTGTACTGGTATCTTCTATAGAATATGTCTTATAGAAACAGGCTCCGAATTCCCCATTGCGAGCCTTGTTCCCCACCTGTTTATACTGTTCTTGTACAGTATCGCAAATGTAGCAACGCGTCAAGGTCGACGCTAATAACAAAGGTGAAGAGAAACTTAGCTGCACAATCGCTGAATCAAGGTCCATCAGGGCGCATGCTGGTGTTTGAAACATACCGTTGACCTGAAATCATTTTTATTCAATCAGTACATAGTTGTTTATGTGTTTACATGCATATAGATTGAACGTATTGCTCACCTTAAAAATTGACAATACCATAACTGAGATTTTACCATTCCAATCCCCGGCATACACTTCGGAGCTACTGTCGTTCCAACAAAGGCTGTTAATCTGTTCATTTATGTGCTCTGTTGATACTGCTATTAGTTTTGGCGTGGGCTTCAATGATACTAGACAAACCGCTCCGCGTACAGTGGCTAATGCAATCGTTTTCTCGTCAGGTGATATCAGAACTCGAGAGACAGCTCCCTCCTTTCATAGGAAAGCAAGTTGAAATTAGTGTGGTATTATAAAGTTGTTATACCTTTAGGGCCATTGCACACTTAATAGTACTGCACATGAATGACACCAGACCAACATTAATGCATTTACATTATTACATGTAGTTCAAATATAAATATGTCTGCCTATCAGCAACAGCACAGCATCGATACTCTGCTTTTTTCTTTTTCCTCCTTTCGATATGAATGAATATGTTAACGTTGGTTTGGCATTGTTCATATGCAGTGTTAAGCAAACAATGGACTTTAATCTAAAAGAACCAATTTACTGATAGTGGTATTAGTTGTAGAAAGGAACATGGCTTCCTCGAAAACAGGTAGATGCTGCCGCTGGTCGAGCCTAGGATGATATAGTTGGAGGACGCATTGAAACATGTATACTGTAAATTAATGCATACATTTTGTTGTCAGGTTATGAAACCGTTTAATGTTTTTTCTGTCATTATTATAACATTCATGTTCACAGATAAAGAAAGACAGAACTATTTTTCTCCGGTTATCGGAACAATCGAATGACAATTAACTCGAACTTGACAAGCCGAGTGACAGTGAACTGTGGATGGGTGTACACGCGATAACAATAGAACAGAGCATTAATCGATAAAGGTGTCACAGGTATTGTGACTGTCGCGTGGCGTAATCACTCTTGTTTATTATATAAGAATTGCTTGATAATTGAATAAAGTACCTTGATCCGCTGGGTAGAATTGATAGGTTTATACAGAAGAGAATTGATTTCCTCGTACTCTGACAACACGTACGGAAACTTCTGCATAGTTCGTCGGGGTCTCGTGCGCGACGATACAACACTAAATATAATACGCGTCACCGAAGGTTAACCGTGATAAATCCTGACAAGTTTTGACATGTATTTATTTCGACACTATATATGTCGCATGCACAGCCCGTACGGTCGATCATCAAATGTTCTCACGTAGACAGTCGTCACTGAGGGAATACCTGGCCGCAGCAGTGGTTCTCAACATTGTTATTGATAGAGTCAATAAGAATACCATTGTTCAACAACTATTTACTTTCTTTTTGCACTTCGACAACCGATAGACGATTTTCACAGGTTTCATCGTTGTTTTGCATCAATATTTTTTAGAAATTTAATTTAAACGATAAGTTGAGAATTTTCAAGATATCTGTATTTAAGTATAGGTTATGACGATCGAATTTATTATGGAGAGACAGTTTCCAAGAATTACAGTTATTGTTTAAATAAGTGTTAATAAGATTATGGTACATTAATTTTCTGAAACTGGCGTTAATGTCTATTACGATATGACCGATTTTCACGTGCTGTACAAATGTAGGTTATGGCAGGTCGATTAAAAAAAATTGCAATTATTGTGAAAATATATGTAAATGATATGGGTCTAATTTTCAAGTGCTGACGTCAATATGCAAATATAGGTTGTGACAGTCGAATTTGCAAGAGCTGTACAAATATAGCTTATAGTTAACCAATTTTCAAAAATAACAATCAATGTACAAATATATGTAAATTAATTAATTAACGTAACGTTAACGCAGGTCTAATTTTTGAGATCCGATCTTAATATACTATGTATGTATGTATACCTTAATATATAGGTTATGACGAGTGATTTTCCAAAAAAAGCATTCAAAGAATTTTATTAACAGTTAATAGATCTATTGAGTTCCAAAGGAAACTAAAACCTCCTTAAATTCTCCCGAACTTGTTGCTACTTTTACGTCTACATATGCGCGTGGCGTTTTAGTCAGAATAGTACAGATTCATGGAATCCACGGTCCAGTAATGATAGTTCTCGTTTCAGCACCGTTCCCCTTTCATTAATAATTATGTCCATCGGGTAGTCATTCTGCCGTCATTCGGTGAGTTATCCAGAGGTTGGGAAAGGCGTTTCGCTATGTTCTTAATTGCGGAAGGCTTGACGAGGTTCTCCACGCTTCCCTTCATCGCGAAAATTCGTTGATTCTGCTTGTTCCTCGCGAGAACCTCCAGGAGCTGTTCGTTTCTTTTTCCACCGTAAATAGGGTGTATCGTTGCTTTCCGTGTCTTGATCTATAAACATAATAACATATTAAATTAATTACTGGCCACGTACTGTTTCTAAAGTGAAAATAGAGCTGTAGAAATTAATGAAGTTACTACACTTTATTCTTGTCTAAAATGAAATTTACTCAATCTTTACAGTTGTAAGTACATTCAAGCTTTGCATCAGCAATTTTCTGCAAAATCTTAAATTAGTTATTAAAAGCAGAAAAAATTATTTTTCAGAAGCCATTTCTGGGCGATGTATGTTAAATTGATTTTCAGCCTGGGAGCTTTTTTCTCGGTTACTATACAAGATATCCGAATGAATCCAACTGCAAATGGTAAGTACATCCAAATTCTGTTTCATTAATTTTTGCAAAATTTTGGGTCATCAATTAAAGACAGAAAAATATTATTTTTCGAAAGTGGTTTTTGGGTACCACATACAAACTTTATATTTTAGTGTGAAAAACCCCTGACTTTTTTTTTCTAAATATTTTTCTCCACTACTATTCAAGATATTCGAATGAATCAAGATGCAAATGTTAGCTGCACTTCTATTGTATTTCATCAATTTTTCTCAAAATTCTAGATTATTTTTTAGGTACAGAAAAAAATTTTTTTCTATTACCATGTCCCAAAAACTATCTTCTACGTAACACACACACAAATTTTCCACTCTACCTGAATTACGTTTCCTTCCTCGCAATCCTGGAGCACAACAGCGTTCAATGAAGAAGCCCTTGACAATTGTTTAACATTCTCCTTGTAGAAAATCTCAGAGTTATCCACCAAATGATCGAAGGATGCGTACCTCCGTGGTTTCTGCTTCCTGCCCGACTTCTTCCACTTCATCATAGACCCCAAAAACTCTTTAAAGGACCTTTTTCGATCATGTTTCTTTCTCGAGTCCTTTACATCAATCTCCTGTTTACAATCTGTAAATATCTTCTCCAAGGTACACCTGTTCAAATCATCCGTACTTCTTCTGAATCGTCTCGAATTTGCAAAATCCACGCTATGTCTTTGCAACAACTTTTCTACCTTATTGTCAATTGTGAGATCTTCGGGCAAAAATTCCTCGTTTTCCCTATTTTCAACAACTGGCAGTTTCCTGGAATCTAAACCAGGCCTGCAACGATTAACGAAAAATGTTTTGTTGGAAAATCGACAATTTTCACTCGTTTCTTGGATATTTTGCAATCTCTCGCCCAAACAATCAGAATTAGGGTTCGAGTAATCATTTCTTCTGTAGTATTCGGCGAAGAATTCATCGTCGGCTTTGCAGGCCTCGTTTTTCTTTTCTAAAGATGCCAGAAGCTTCTTCAGAAGATTTTGCGATTTCTTCGGTTCATGTTTCTTCGCGAATTTTCGTTTCTCCTGTTGCAGGTCATTGAAAGTGTAAGTTCTGTAGCGATCTGGGACGTTTCGTGTTTTGCCCACCATTTTATCACTTCGAACTTCGTCGAGGATGTTCGAAGTTGATTTGAAACGACGGCCAACAATTTGCACAGCCATTTTTTTTTATATCTATTCCTGTTCTTCGAATTTCTATGTTCTCATTTACGTCAGATTGATTCACGCCTATTGTTTCGGTAATCTGTCAACGACGCACATTTGCCACGACGTTTCTGCCCGCTTGATAGAGTTATACTAATTCCCCGTCGAACGATAAATACCGTAGAGGTCGACTATTAGTGTACATGAACGATTTAATCCCTTTTTTCGGGACCACAGGCGAAAACGAACTCTGTTTGGCAACGAGCTCGTGCCAATTGTTTAGAAACTAGAGTAAAGGACCCAGTTACTGTGCCTATATTAATTATGCGTGTTTTTAACATAACATACATATTAAATGACTTTAATGAAAAAATTTAATGTTTTTTTTATTATTCATATGCTTTAAAAATAAGTATAATAAATGTAGGCACAGTAAGTGGTACCCCTACAGTAATTGAGCCCCTCACCTTTTGAATCTCTATGCAAAATAAAAATTGAAAATAAATGTTCAGCGTCTATTTTTTTAAGATCGGTGAAAACGGCAGAAAATGTTTATATGATGTATTTATTTATTTACCGAGTAGACTGCGAATCTTTATGAAATGGAATAAAACAATTTTTATGTTTTGATGTCTCATTTTTAACAGGCTTGCTTGCATTTCCAAAGTTTGCCATAAACGCGTAAAAATTCGCAGTCTATTAATCATCGGAAGGAAGAAACAAAATAACTCAAAGTGATGTAATCTGTTCTTTATTCTTGTCTTCGAGTGTTCTCGTAACGATTACAAAATACAATACAAATCGAAAACACACGATCTACGCACGGAAATCGTTCATCATCGCAACCATACGTTCTCTAAAAACTTGGAAGTTGCAAAACTTTCTTTCGTTTTGCGCCACATTATCCACTGCCTGGCAAATAAGTCAACGGTAAAAATTTCATGATTTAAAATTATTTCGAAACTGCTATTGTTTTATACTTCACGCGCGCACACACACATTTTCATAATTAATGCTCAAAATCTGAGAATAATACATTAACATAATCGAATATAAAGGACACGTATAACTCGTGTTTCTAAGTGAAATCTTTCTCGCTAGTTTATTAATGATTATGCGTTCCTGGACCTGTCTATTTATCATTAAATAGTATCCAGGAAAGCTTGACAACTGTGCGCAACACAAGAAATTTTTCGATGATGTTACATTACAAATTTTCAAAAATATTAACACATTTGCCGCAGCAATAACAATTATTATTATATCGCAATTTAAAATGTTTATTCAATGAACAATCAAGATTCACTATTACAGACTGTGGATTTTACGTTTTTGCTATGTACAAAATAATATATTCATTCGTTTCAGATTGAGACCATTTTTTTCGGGAACATATTTCGGGAGAGACTTGATTTTAAATTGAAAAAGTCAAATTGAAGTACCAATTTGAGGAAATCATCAATTTTGAAAAAGGATCAAGAAAGCATCAATTTGAAGAAACTATGAATTCTAACCAATTAGAAGAAAGTATAAATTCTAAAAAAGAACCAATTTGAAGAAAGTATGATTTCTAAAAAAGAACCAATTTGAAGAAAGTATCAATTTGAAGAAAGTATCAATTTGTAGAAAGCATCAACTTGTAGGAAGCAGCAATTTCTACGAGCTATAATTTTTAAAAAGGAGGAATAACAAGGAACTAGAAATTTTAAGACTGAATCTAATACTACAAGATAATACTTAACAATCAAATTTAAGCAAATTTGTAACGATACTAAATTTTATGATAATGTCTGTAATTTTGAAAATTTCTAAACGCTACGAAATCCACAGTCTACCATAGTCCTTTTCATTTCCAGTTCTATAACTCTTCGCATTTCGCAGAATCCGACTTCCTACACACGTAGGAGGAAAATGAATGTTTCAATTTAGACAAATAATTGCAAGGCACGTATAAAAATCGACGTTCAGATGAAAGATGGAACTGATCGCAAACTCCACTCGTTTTGTTGCAAAATTCCCTTTAATTCTCCTCCTTTGCAACTGTATACACAATTATTTTGCGTTGTCGAACATTAGAATACTACAATAGACAATGTACAATACTCTTTTGTCGCAAGAATCGTTGACACTTGTTCACTCGTGCATCTCTCCACGCTTTCACTACTGGAAGCCTAATCATAGACTCTGGTAACATTTGTACGTACAATCTAAAACTAAATTGAATAATCTATTATACTAAACACTAATTTCAATAGAAATTCTTGAATTCTATAAAATCGTTTTCGCTGTCGGAAAATTTGCTACGAAATCCTTAATAATCGATCGTTCACAGACAATCAAATAAACGCCAGTTGAGTCTCAAGCACAGTAAACCTAATCGAAGATCGGCAATGTAGAGAAAAAACGCTGTTTAACCTAACACTTTTTGTTATTTCATTAAGTCACAATATATGGCGTGAATTATTTTTTTTTTTATTTTTTTTTAAGTAATAGAACATATCAATAATATCATTAATTAAAATATGAAAATTAGTGCTCCGTTCAATGACGAAACCAAAACGTTTCTCGATCTATTAATACTCGATCACAAGCGAATCCTATATCACAAGAAACTCGCAGAAAATCCGACGAACGCGGACGCAGAACAAAGATTTAAAACAATCTTCTATTACCCCCATTCTCAGGGGGGCTATATTCATCACAAATGATTATAAATACTAAAAGTTTTTTTTAATAGTAAATAATATATTGCCCCAGGGGACCACTCAAGGTGTTCTCGAGGGCCACAAATTTTTCTATCACAAATACGGAGAAACACTACTATCCTTCGTTCCAGTAATTCTTTATTGGCTCAATGATAATTAGAAAATTTCCCCAAAGGGCAAGTCAACGGTGCTCCTAGGGGCCAAAACCATCTCTTTTACTACCACTACTAAGGAAATGACTTTTCTCGTTTCAGAAACTAGCTTCCTTTTACCACTACAATTCGATTTTTTCTGTAATGAGCAACAATTTTTTCTTTTCGCTAAAACTCTATTTATTAAACAACAATGAGGACATATATATATTTCCCCAGAGGGCAATTTAAAAAGCTCCCAAGGGCCACAACCTGGGAACGTGATAAACGTATCGCTATAGCAAAGGAAGCTAGTTCCCTCTTTCCACTAACACTGTATTTTAGACCAATAAACAACAATGAATAATATATTTCCCCAGAGGGCAACTTAAAAAGCTCCCAAGGGCCACAACCTGGGAACGTGATAGAGGTATCGCTATCGCAAAGGAATCTAATACTCTATTTAAGACCAATAAACAACAATGAATAATATATTGCCCCAGAGGACAACTTAACATGCTCCCAAGGGTCACAACCTGGGAACGTGATAGAGGTGTTACTATTGCAAAGGAAACTAGTTTCCACTATCTACTAAGTATCCTTTTCTGTAGGGCAATTCAAGATGCTCCCAAGGGCCAAAACCTGGGAACATGATACGAGTATCATTATCCCCAAGAAAACTAGTTTCCTTTTTCCATTAAAATTTACTAACTCGGAATGTGGCTCCAATGCCAGACCTCCTCCTCGACGCTCTCGTGATCCTGTTTCTACTGACCTCGGTTCCACTGCTCTCATACTGCGTGTCTTCGGACCAGTTGCTGTCTGTCGTCGAGCAGCCAACAGCCGATTTATCAGATCTATCAGAGTACCCAGAATCGATGACAATAGTCTCATCAATCCTGAAGAATTTCCTGGACAGCCCATCATGTCTTCTGAAAGTCGCTCCCCATGGAGAGTGCCCGTTTTCGTTCTCGCTGTCGCTCCTGATGGGGCTGACACACGGAGACGCGTCGGTGTTGTTTGACAGTCTCGACATCATGCTGAGGAGGGAGCTGCTTCTGGGCAGCTTGCACCTGGACACCGGAATCCAATAGACGGAGTCGTCATCTTGACGTTGTTTCTGCTCCGAAGCCTTGCTGTTGTCCAAGGACGCAGTGTCGAAGTCGAAGGTCTTATTATTATCATCACTTTCCAACAGAACAGGAGACCTTTGATCAGAGTCGCTGCTGCTCTCGGTGTCCTTGGAAGACACTGTCGTAACGGAGGATTTGACATCCGACTCGCTACCGCTTCCCAGATCATCCTCGTTCCTGATCGTCGATGTGCATGATTCCTGAATAGTTTCATCCAGGAGCGACGAGTTCCCCTTCTCCATAGCGTCCACAATGGTTCTGACAATGTTCTGGTGCGCTCCAGGTAAGTTGCTTTGTTTTTGCGACGAGGCTTGCTTGACAGCCCTCTTTGTCATAGCTTCGATGATCTCTCGGACCACGCTCTTCTGTTTAGGAGGCTGCTTGCTTCTCACCACGTTCTCCAGCTCCGTCGACTTCCTCCTGGAGTTCAGGAACCTGGTGCTGGGCGAGTTCGCGTTCGTCTCTGGCTCGGTGGTCTCCCTCTGCTGCACCGGCGTCTTCGAGGACTCGGGAGAAGCCAACGACGTCCTTCTGGAATTCAACAACCTGGTAACGGAAGAGTCTACACCCTCTTTCTCCATCTCCTTCCCCTGCTGCATCAGTATTCTTGAAATATCTTTGAGATCCCTCAATTCCTGAGGAATTATAGACATCCTTCTGGACTTCGGGAACCTGGTGCTGGGAGACTCCGCGTCCTTCTCCAGCGCCTCCTCCTTCCTCTGCTGCACCGAAATCTTCGAAGATTTTCCAATGTTCTTCAACTCGTCAGGAATCATCGACATCCTTCTGGAGTTATGGGACCCGTCGCAGGGAGACTCAGCGTCCTTCTTCAACTCTACCGGAGACTTTGCGTGTGAAGAATCTCCAATATTCTTCAACTCTTCGGGGACCATCGACATCCTTCTGGAGTTGTGGGATCTGGTGCTGGGATACTCCGCGTCCTTTCTTGGCTGCACCGGAGTCTTGGAAGATTCTCCAATGTTCTTCAACTCCTCAGGGACCATCGACATCCTTCTAGAGTTATGGGAGCTGGCGCAGGGAGACTCAGCGTCCTTCTTCAGCTGTACCGGAGATTTTGAAGACTCTCCAATGTTCTTCAAGTCCTCAGGGACCATCGACATCCTTCTGGAGTTATTGGATCTGGTGCTGGGAGACTCCACGTCCTTTCTCAGCTGCGCCGGAGTCAATGTGTGTGAAGGCTCTTCAATATTTGTCAACTCTTCAGGAATTACCGCCATCTTTCTGAAGTTATAGGACCTGTCGCAGGAACACTCCGTGTCGTTTCTCAGTTGTCCCGGGGTCATTGAACACTCTCCAATATACTTCAACTCCTTAGGGATCATCGAAATCCTTCTTGGGTTCTGAGAGCTGGCGCTGGGAGACTCCGCGTCCTTCGTCTCTCTCGGCTGCACCGGAGTTTTTGAAGACTCTCCAATGTTCTTCAACTCTTCAGGGATCATTGAAGTTCTTCGAGCGTTCTGGGACCTGGCGCGCGCGCTGGGAGACTCCGCGTCCTTCTTCGGCTGCACCGGAGTCTTTGAAGACTCTCCAAGATCTTTCGACTCCGCAGGGACCATCGATTTCTTCCATTCCAGGGTGGATCGCTTCACAGGAGTGCCCCCGCTGATATTCATGCTCTCCACCTTCTTCACGATCTCTTGAACCTTAGTCGGTGATTTAAGAGAGTCCACTGAGTCGAAGATGATGGGGTCGATGGATCGGATGTTCCTCTCTAACAAGTTTCGCAGTCTCTGGCTAGCTTTAGGTGTCTCCTCGTAGCTGGCTGACAGTGGTTTCTCACGCCAGGTGGATTTCAAGGTCGATGTTCTATCTTGCATACTCTGCGAGGCCTTCTCATAGTCATCGCTCATCCATGTATCTTTCCAGCTGTCCTCGAAGATTGAGAGCTTCTCAAGAATGTTCTTTGATGGGGCTCTTTTTCCTTTCGGAGACTCTTCGAGGATCGTTGATGAGAAGAGACAGGCCGGAGAGAATTTTGGTGTCGAAGCTGCGCGTACCCTGAAGCTGTTGTCTCTCTTAGGCGTTTGTAGATGTTCTGGAGGTTGGGCGTTGTCTTCCTGTTGCTTGTTAGGCGAGCTTGTCTTCCGCGGAGAGCACTCAGAATCAGAGTCTTCTGTAGACTTGGACGAGACGTTGTTGGTCTTCTTGGCTGATTTCTTGCGTTTTATTATTATGTATGTGTTGTAGTTGGATGCGTCAGGGTCCTCCTCAAGGTGTGATAGATCCAAAGGAGGTCCTTGTGCGAGCACGATGTTTATGTTCTGCAGCTTTCGGGATGGTGACATTTTTGGGAACGTCTTGCTGATGTCACGTCTTGGTTTTATATGTGGGATGGTTGTGTCCATCTTTTCTGTCGCTGTTGATGCAGATTCCTGCTGTTCCGAGTTTGGAGATTTTTGGCGGCGTTGGATCTTGTAGGTGCCTGTAGACGGATTGTTCGGTTCCGATATTTCCGGCGATTTTGATGATGCTGTATCTGTAAGCGATGACAGACGTTTGTTAGAGTTAGCGCATTTTTAGAGAAAAGAAAAGATCATCGATTTGTCTGACGTTTAACATGATTTTTAAAAACGAGTTTTATTAGACTTTTAATTAAGTTTTATTAGAATTCTTCGTTGAAAATAGAAAATTCTGCGATCGATCAAATCATCCTAAACGAAATAAAAAAAAAATCTGTATTGATTCGAGAAAAGATAAAAAATAAAAATCGATAATTTTAATCGACGAATTTTCAACTCTGGTTTAATTAATTAGATTGCACAATTGTGATAGATACCTGATGTAGATAAGTTGTTAAAATTCGTTACGGAAGTTCTCTTCCAATCAGGATTTTTCCAAGATGAGGGGCGAACATCAATCGGCGTGTTGTTTAAAATTTTTGGCGGGTTCGAGCGTTTGTTCAGGTACCACTCCGGAATAGAAAGATTTTGCAGAGATCTCTGTACCCTCAATTCTGCGTCTGTCAATTGTCTCTCCTGTAAATAGAAAAGAACATGAAAATTAGAATTCTCCATTTCAAATAATCAACTGAAAGAAATCCACACAGCAAATTTTGAATGGAAATTGATTTTATAAAATAACAATCTTAAGAATTGAAGTGTAAAATAAAAACAAGTTATCCTAAACATATTGAGGTTCAGTAAGAACACTGTCTAAGAGAGCACGATCGTTTTTCTTTGTCATTACACTCGAATACGTTGAACCTCGCGAACACGTTTTTATACAGGTGTGATAAAGTCACAGGTAAACAATCAGCAACGGTGATTCAGAATATACGAAAACACTTACTTTTGAAATTAGACGAAAATCATTTCACTTGGAAATAACACTAAATTTTGTTAAATACATTACACCGAATATTTAAATGATAAAACCTACTATCTATTCATTATTAAACGTGCCCTATCATATCTCTTCCTTGCATACCTAATGATTGATCAGAGTAATTCATAGAAATTCGAAACCAGACAAAGTTAATTCCCCAAAGAGTTTTCTAACATTTACATAATTAACGATTGATCCGTATTATTGGTGGGAATTGAAATCGAATAAAAATTCTAATTGTCCTAAAATAAATTGTCCTAAAATATTTCTTGCTTGCACGATTAACTATTGCCGACTATTATTTCAAATAACTTGAAATCCCGTAAAAATTAGTTCACTTAGAAGGAAAACTATGAGAAACCCTTAATAAAAACGTAACAATTAAGCACCGAAGCTAACGACTACGAACACAAGAATTAACAAACAAATTTAGCAGTCAATTTATATAGTAATATTTAAACAAAATACTTACATGTTGGTCAGAGGATAGCATGTTGTTTCTAATCCACATCACCGGCACCGACATTTTCGTTAAAATTTAGCAACAAAGACTCGACGAAAACACACAATAACAATAATTGTCACAACCTTTGAATTCTATTTGTTAAACTATAAACGGCACGATACTAAACGAAACGCGTGTTTACAAATAGAGTCGTCAGATTGTATCAGTCATGCTGCTGTTTGAAAATCAACAGAGTCGTAACATTGTCAGACATAAATAACGAGTGGATTGACGAACGTTACAGAAATTCCGTGCCAGAAATGAACCAATGTACCCTGACGGGCCTCATTATATAGCCGCAGGGGTAGCTACCCCCACTACGCACCCTCTAGCCGCAAGGATTGAGACCCCTTGCTATGCAGAAGTTTAGGCTACTCATCGCATAATTAATTTTTAATTAAAATCTTAGTTCGTCTGCAGATGTTTCGGTTTCGGGATTTTTCCTACAGTGACAGCAATTTTTGATAGCTAAAAAAGAAGATTTTGTAGATTTTGTAGACTTCGTAGATTTTTTAAATCTCGTTTGAGGAATATAAAGAAATGTTTGCGAATTAGAATATTTGTTGCATTCAAAGCTATAGGCGAATTAAAGGGTGTAAAATAAAATTAAGCAATTAGAAAACAAGTAAATAAATACATAAATAATTATGTCGGTTAAATAAATAGTTAACTATAAGTCACATAACGTCGAAACTTTGTCTATTCATTCCCCTAAGTTTGAAGAATAGACATGCATTATATCAGATAAAAATATCCACTCCATTAAAAATTACAAAATTATACAATTGTAATCGACTAAAATAAAAATTCCAAAAAGATTCTCAGTTTATGCAAATTTAACTAAACAAAATGCAACTTGAAAAAGAATAAAAAATGAGGTCTGGGTCTCGCATTACCGTCAACAAAATATTACAACGACGAAAAATGTTGTTAACGGAAACGCGTCGCTAACTTTGCCGTTAGCGCGTCGGTACGAATAACTGCAAGTACAATTGTATAGAATTTTCGGGAAATACTCGGAAGGGTGGGTTTACGGGGGTATTAATTATGGCGTGGAAGAACCCACGGTGCCCGTGAGGATAATCCGGGCGCCTAGAGTGGCCGGGCTATGGCAGGGTAAAACGACCGGCGACATTAAAGACAATATAAATCTTCGGAAGCGTTTACCTGTCTTCGTTCCGTTTGACCTTTCCTTTCCGTCTTACGTTTGTTGTCGTTCGACTCGCCGCCGTTTCAATGAGCATGAAACGCTCCCTAATCGCGGAACGGTTGACAATAATCACAGTGCGTTCCTCGTGAGTGAGATATCATTATTTGACCGTACCTACGATTTGTCAGAGACACGCACTTGAGCGCATTGTGCTCGCGTAACTGGAGGATCATGCGAGATATTCTGAAATCATTGATGAGTTTCATTGAATTTTGTACAATGCATTCTTCGCTGTATTTGTCAACACTCTTCGCTCATAAATCAATTTAACTTGTAAATATTTGAAGAATTTAAGCCATTCGAAAAGTTTAAATAAAATTTAGAATAACGACCTTTTTGGGTTCACGATGAATATGTATGTATAGTATAGTACACATATCTTGCTAGAAGTATTTACACATTTACATAAACATTCATGGTGTAATTGATTCGCGTATGCACGAGCAAATACGCACGAGTCAATGTGGGCGCTGAGTGGCGGCTTTCATCGTTCCACTCATGCGTTCTCCAATCATTCCCACAAATCCAGTTCCTAAATCGAAATTGCATCATGTGTAACGAGTTGCTGTACGCAACTGTACCCGTCAAATGATTATTTGTTATTTCACTACAAAAGGAACGTGTTCGACCCTGCAACGTTCCTGTTTTGACGCTTATAAATATTTTCGAAAATTTTTCCAAACAGATTCTGACACTGAATACTAATCTTTATAAAAATGAGATAACGGTTAATAAGACAGAGGAAAAACCTTGAAAAGGGGCAAGCATATGCTGACACAAAGATCTGTAAACATGATGACGGGGGTTAAACGAGAAGAAAAGCTCCCCCGTGATCGGGAAAATCGATGTTGGTCGCGTTAACAAAGAAAGTCGAGTGAAAATTAGAGTGGAGTGAAAGGGAGGGCGTGAAAGTGGTCGACCGGGATGCTCTTCCTCGTAGCGAGCCCCGGAATTCGGACCGTTACCCACCTGGTGGGGGATCAATCGCGTGTGTGGAGGGGAGGGCAGGACGCGGGCCCAGTGGTCCCATTTGCTGTCGAGTCTCGTGCCAAGTGCGCTGGTCAACGAGAGAAGATCGTTAGTATAATATATCACGATTTTCGCGACCCGGTTCGATCCCGCGTCCGTGGACAGGTGCTAAAAGCTCCCGGACCCGCGTCAATAGGCCCAAGAGATTAGAATGGTAACGCGATTGGGCCCGATTTACGATCGTTGACCACGGCGAAGCGAAAAGAACGTAACGGGACAGTGGACAAAGGGGATCCGGGACGGCTAAGACGGGCCCCTCGATTGTTTACAGGTAAGGGTGGAATTCTGGGGACTGATTGCGCGCCCAGGTAACCAATTGGGCCTAATTGCACCGCTCTGCACGGCGAAAGTTCGAATATATTGGGGTTCGGGGATTTATGGAGAGTAAGTGCTGTGCGATTTGCATTGTTGCTGTGCGTATTGAAATATTGCTTGACCTTCTTGGAATGAGAAGTTGCCTTGTGCTTGTGCAAGTGGATAGAACTGATTGAATTAATAATAGTGAATTAATAAATAATGAAAATTGTCCGACTCAATTATAAGAAACGGAAGCTACATGAAAATGCATTTCCTCTTTTAATAATTTTAGTGAGTCGAACTTTGTACTTGGCCAAATCTATTTCTGTCATGAATTTTATGTTTTTTTTTTTAATGACGTGCATGGATTTCTAACAAATACTCTTCTCTTATTTTAGCTGTAGGAAAATGTGAATTTGACGATTTTAAAATTGTGGGAATGAGTGACTTGTATATTTACTAAAAGTTTTTACTTGAGTAAAATAAAATAAAATGAAACTTGTATAAAATAATGCAATAAAAATTGGTTGAGAGACGCTGCTACTATAATATACGTTGCAAGTCTGAAATAATACGAGTGGGGTGAATATGTAATGACTTCAGGCATCTTCTTTCTTAAAACACGATATAGCAATATCAATTGCTACAATATCCAACGGATGGTCAAATTATTATTCCTTCAAAGTTTGATGAATTATGAAATTAAAAGACAATTGTAATCGAATTGAGTTTTTAATAAGAATAACAGAAAATGCTCAAATGTCTTCGTAATTTTGCTTGGAATGCTTGATATTTGGACAAAAAGACGAAATGGAACATCCATCAGAGAAGAAAATTCTCAGCGTGTATGTAAATTTATGTAAAGCTGGTTTTCGGAATGCTGCGGAAGAACATGTTCCGTGGATGGTTTCTTTCGTCACCGAAATTGTCGAATCATTTAAATTGCTACATTCGCTTTAACGACTTAACAATAGTTCAGTAATAATGATTAATTTCGTTGACAATCACTGTCACGCTCTGTCCATTTACTTTTGTCCCCAACTGTATATTAATATAAAAGATATGAATCTGTCTGTTCAATTAAATTTTGTTTAAAAATCTCGAAGGACATCTTTTTCGTGTTCAGCGGTTATTGTCCTCACAGTGTTCGTGGTTATCTGTACTAATTAATCTCACGTTTCGAAGAATGAACCGGCACCTGCAGTTCATCTTGAAATGCCAACATCTGCAAGCACGGGATGCAATTCAACGAAATCTTTGCACAGGTAAAAAAAGATTCGAATAATATTTATAGGTAATAATTATAATGCAATCGCTGTGAGGCTTACTAACCATTTACATATTGCGAATAGGTGCACCTATGTGCTTAATCATTTTTGAGTGGTGACGAATATATTCGAAAAAATTGATTTTGACGAAAAAATTAAACAAAACCTTGTCGTCTTTCTATGAGCGAGTGTACTCGTCACTCTACAATAAAATCACAATCACTTGATGACGAGTATACTCGTCACTCAATAAAACCGCAATTTGTTCATGGCTAGTATACTATTGTGCTTGAAATATAAACATATAAGGGTTAATAAGTTTCTCACAGTCAAAGCATTCAAATTCCTGCCGAAGAAATCGCTGTAACTTAATCAAGCATTCAGCGCGTGTACACTGCTTCTCCATTGTGCGTTTAGGCGCGGGAACGGTGACCTCGACGAGGATTTGCAGTCTGGATCATGATACCTCGATCCAAGCGAGGCCATACGATGAGATCCCGGGACCGAAACCGATCCCGATCCTCGGGAACACCTGGAGACTGTTTCCGGTGATCGGTCAATACCAAATTTCCGACATGGCAAAAGTCTCACAAATGTTCCACGATGAATATGGAATCATTTGTCGCCTGAGCGGATTAATCGGCAGACCGGATCTATTATTCGTCTACGATGCTGACGAGATCGAGAAGATCTACAGACAGGAAGGTCCGACCCCTTTCAGACCATCGATGCCATGTTTGGTGCGATACAAAAGTGTCGTGCGCAAGGATTTCTTTGGAAATCTGCCTGGCGTTGTTGGAGTGTATGTGAAATTTAATATTATTTTTTTCTTGCGGCTTTAGGTATTGTTTAATTATTAAGTTGACGTGGGAGTTGGAATCAGTATCTGAGTATTCAAAAGCGAATAGTTCGAATACTCTAGTAATCGAAATTGAGTGCGTATCTGATTTCTCGAGTATATTTGTTCCTCCTTGTATCCAATTACTCAATCTAAAATCCAACAAAATTTGTTTGAATCCCACTTTTTCAAGTCAAAAGGATTGATATGTCCATTAAATTGAACATTGATAACCGTAACTATAATCGCGATAAAGTGAACAACTTATCGGTTCTATCAAGAGGAATCTAAAAAGTTGCTATACACGACGATGAACGAATCAATTAATCATCCTTGTTGAACAGGATAGCGGATCTTATAAAATTGCATTCTTTTAAAAGATTCCACTTCATCGCCAACTAACAACGGCTTAATGCCAAGGTGATAAGATATTCTTAATGCAACACGGTTTGTGCATTACGTTCGTGCAATCACCGCATGACTGCATCAAGAACACACTCAACTTTGAGTGGTATCCGTTCGATCACGCGCGCGCTTCCCCTTGGACCTCAAACAACTCGCAAGAACGTCCGGCTAACGAGCATGAGTTACACCGGAGATGACATAATAAAATATTTGCTTGTTCTAGACACGGGGAACCTTGGCGAGAATTTCGTACGCGTGTGCAGAAACCAGTTCTACAACCGCATACTGTTCGAAAGTACATCACGCCCATCGAGGTGGTCACTGTCGATTTCATAAAAAGGTAATTTCGGCTGACCTTACGTTTCGAGGTCCATACTGTCGCAATCGACAACCTTGGCTCACCAGATGCCGAAAGTTTCACCTGACCGCCGACTAACTTCAGCTTTTTGCTTCAATAACATTTTTATATCACAGACTCAATCATAATTAGAGTCTTATTGTTGAAATTGATAGATATTTCTACATCAGGAATAGGATCATAAACAGAGAACATCATTTAAATTATTTATACTACTTTACATAGTGGTAGTATTTAGTATCTGCGTTGAGACTTAAATCTGATTGATATCTTAAGTGGAAGATATTGACATTTTTAAGTTGGTGCAGTTTTTATGCTTGTTACCGTATGTATCACATAATACAAGACTGTTTTTTGTTAGTTGACACAATCGCACAAGAAGTATCAACATAATTGTGAACGATTTGTTTCAGAATTGAAGAAATTAAAGCAGAGGATGGAGAACTACCTGGAGACTTTGACAACGAGATCCACAAATGGGCTCTAGAGTGTTGGTATACATTTTAATACTAATTGAAGTATATTATTGGCTCTATCAGAAAATGTTGTCTATTTTTCAAGTTTAGTTTGCATATTGAAAACTACAAAAAGTAGACGAAACATTTAATATTTACTATATTATATTGCTAAACTTTTCATCGAAAGGAAAATATGCACGTATATATAAGGTTAATAAGCTTTTCGTAGCATTTCAAATATTAAAAACAATATGTAGGTATCGGTCGAGTGGCTCTAGACGTCAGGTTAGGCTGTCTAGGAGGTACGCTGACTCCAGACTCAGAGCCTCAGAAGATCATCGATGCAGCAAAGTTTGCTCTGAGGAACGTAGCAGTGCTCGAGCTGAAAGCTCCCTTCTGGAGGTATCTGCCTTCTCGTCTCTGGACAAGATATGTACGCAACATGGATTACTTCAAGGAGTGAGTGAAACTGCACTTACATACTGGAGTATGCATAATATCACTAGACTGCGGATCTTTATGTAAAATTGTCTACATCAACTGCAAGACACAGTGCTCATTTAGAAGCTACTTTCTTTCTTTAGAAAATTGACCTTTCTATTGCTATAAATCGTACCAACTCATTTTGGTTGAAAATGCATAAAATCCACAGTCTATACTATACATTACGCAGCAGCGGTAGACACAGTTCTGCGAATAGTAATAACTCCACGCTTCAGGGTATGCATGAAGTACATTGACGCTGCGATGGAAAGGTTGAAAACCAAGCAGGCTGTCAATGACTCTGACTTGTCCTTGATGGAGAGGATCCTAGCCAAAGAGACAGACCCCAAAATGGCTTACATCCTTGCGTTGGATTTGATTCTGGTTGGAATAGACACTGTACGTAGAGGAATAGCATTCACAATGACATTGACAACAATTTCCAATGAACAAAAGGGTAGGATGATAAGCAGGGATTTATTTGTTTTATGATGTTGCAGATCTCTATGGCTGTCTGTTCTATACTGTATCAGTTAGCAACGAGACCGGAGGAACAGGAGAAGATTTACGAGGAGCTTGTCAAAATTCTTCCTGATCCGTCTGTTCCTCTTACAACGAAACACCTTGATCAGGCTGTCTACATGAAGGCCTTTATACGCGAGGTCTTTAGGTAAACAATGAAAAATCAATGCTTTGTTGTTAATAAATTTCCTTGAAATAAATTTATTGCTTACAACAATATTAGTCCCCTTAAATCTAATATCGTTTCCCTCCATTATTTGTTTCTATTGTAAACCCAGTATAACAGATTATTAACAAATAAAATGTTAAAAGTGTAATAAACAATGTTACATTTCAGAGTATATTCTACAGTCATCGGAAACGGCAGGACACTGCAAAATGACACTGTAATCTGTGGCTACAAGGTACCGAAGGGAGTAAGTAATGCATTCTTAATGATAGTTCTCTTGATGAACGCAAGCTTTTGCCTGAAGATGTTCTAAAATTTAATATAAATCTATAATTACAGATACAAGTGGTATTTCCAACAGTCGTAACAGGAAATATGGAAGAATACGTGAAAGATGCTAAAACGTTTAGGCCTATGAGGTGGATTGAGGAATCTACGAAAGAGGAATTGCATCCTTTTGCATCTTTGCCCTATGGTCATGGGGCTCGCATGTGTCTGGGTAGAAGGTTTGCCGATTTGGAGATGCAGGTGCTGCTTGCCAAGGTAGACAAAAATAAATGCTATTATCTATAAAAATTAATTTATATTTAAAATGAATTCAACTAATTCTTTCGATTTATATTTTCAAACGAATTCGACTAATTCTTTCAGTTTATATTTTTGAATGAATTCTACTAGCTCTTCCTCGTAGGCAAATATAGAGACAATTATTTTCACGTTTCTTTTTATGTTTCAGTTAATACGGTCTTACAAATTGGAGTACCACCATGAACCACTCAAATACAAAATCACGTTCATGTATGCCCCTGATGGTGAACTCAAATTCAAGGTGATACGGAGATAATAAATAAGGATCACATAAACCAGCGATGAGCACGGTGCGGGAAGCAGGCAGCTCAGAGGCTCCTCGCTGCCTGCTTCCCCACCAACGCCTCTTTTGTGCAGCTCGCATCCCTGCACCGTGTCCATCGCTGACATAGACCGTCAAAGACATTCGTGAATGTATAAAATGACCTTGGTACTTGTTTTTTTTATTTTTGTGCATATACATCAAAATAAACAACTGGACCGCGAATGCATATGCAAAAATGTATACAGGGTGCTTATCTTGAGTTCCTTATTACTATTTCTCGTATTTCTACCGCTATAAAAAATATTGTTATGCATGAATTTTTTTTCTCAAGTTCACTCCTATTTGAAGGGCTTGTAGTAAACGTCAAGATAAATTTAATAATTATTAAAGTTATCTTAGCAAGTTAACTTACCACGCCATAACTTTCAAACGACTTTGAACGATAGACAGATAAATATCTAAAAATACTTCGAAATCAATGGAGATCAAATTTAAAATAATAAAACGCAATACAATTTCGATTTTCTTATCACCTTTACATCAGTGTAATTTTTTCTCTTTCAAGGTCATTTGAAGATATAGGTCACTTGAAGAGCATAGTTCATTGAATTCGTCTCGATGTGCGCTACAACTTCATACGATAAAATACTGATGTTAATAAGTGAAAAAATGTGTACTTGAAAAGAAACGATCTTAAGAAAAAAATGAGTACCAAGGATTACAGTATGGTACTATAAGGAGCCCAAAATAAATGAAGATTTACCCTGCAAATTTTTATAAAAATCAAGACAATTTTATACAAAAAACATGACAAATCTCCGTACATTTTTTACACATTTAAACACAGCTTAAAAAAATACGAAAATTATGGGTCTAAAATCCCCAGTCTACAAATAACGAATTTGTTGTTCGCTGTTTCCTAGAAGTGGAAGCAGGAAGTGGAAGTGGTGTCTACCTGTCGATGAATTTCAATTTTAGGGGTCCTTTGGGAGTGTACATAGGGTTGATATAGTAATCCAGTTTCTCGTAATGGTATTCAATCTTGTAACGCTGGAGAATCTGAAACAGAAAAAAATTTTTATAACAATTGAACATGAGAATATATTTAAAAGAAGGACGTATATTTAATTTTACAAAATATACAATAAAACACACGAACAAATCATCGCCCATTGCAGGAATTAAAAAATGCAGCTCTCTTCTCACTTGGAAAATTAAATAATCCAATAACAGTAATATATACATTCATGCAAATTTGAAACTATAAAAATTTGTTATGTGTCCTCCTTTTAAATATTGATTTATGAAAATGAAGTGTATAAAATATAATGTGAAAATTGATCAATATTTTTTAATATTTTTTTATCGGTGTATCGATATTGAAACACTGTGTATATATAGCTCTGTTGTAACAAATAAACATTATTTTTTTATGTTACAAGCACCGTCCACTTTACACACAAAAGAACCCATTAAACATAATTGACGAACGTGTTAGCATGTTCCCTTCACGCTCTCTCGCCATTCTTCTCCTCCCAATTATGTCTGGTTTCGTCGACGGTGACCTAAATGATTAATAGGGTTCTGGAAAACGATGGAGGAAACGTGAAGTGAAATTTCTTAAGCCAAAGAACTAGAAAGCGAGCACAACCGACTTCTTACTGAGAGAAGAACAGTTTCTCTTGTACAATTGTCACAGTTTCAATTGTTCTTATTGTTAGCTGCAAGACTTTGTTTAATATTATTGTGGCTTTGCGCTGATTTCAGCGTTTATATAAATTATAGTGTATAGAAACTACTAGAAGAATGAGAGACACGGCGCCCCAAATTTCGATTTCGTCATTGCGGGGAAACACGGCCAGCGCGCAATAAACCGCGTTCGGAAATCCTGGGTTTGTTTATAGCAACTACCCTGGAGTTATTAGCCCTCGCGACGGTAAAGGAAATTGCCCGCTTTTATTGACGCCATCGTCGTTCGTCGTTCAGCCCGATAGAAAGCAGCGGAAATGTTCGCACAATTTATTGCTGTTCTTAGAAATTCTGAGAACGACGATACCCGTCTTTCCTTATTTTACTGCGGCGATTTATTTTTCGTGTACTCCTCTCCCCCCAAGGAAGAAATACAAAATCGTCTTCAGAATCAGACTGCGGCTCTTTGTGTAAAATAAAAATTTCCTGCGTCAATTGCAAGATACAGGAATCGAATAAAAAATTGTTACTTCCTTTAATAGTTCAATAAATTGATGATAATGCGTTGGTGCTCTGAAATCACCGTGCAAAAGTCCAAGGAAAAGAAACTAATACTTCTGATATTTAAAGAATACACAAATCGTTCGGACCAATTTTGAAATAGTCATTCTGGTTTTTAACAGTTGTACAAACACGTTTTTGACTGACCGAATGTCAACGAATATACATAATCAGTGTCTCTACATTTACAATTTAAAAATTGAGAAAATCGAATCGAAACGCGCGTTAACGATGGAAACGTACCTAGGTGTAGCAAAGGTCTGTAATGTAGTCAGGTATAAGCGCGGATTATCTCGGCACCTAGGCGACAGATTAACGAACCTCAACAAGCCTAATCGTACCTGGCCATAAACGGCGAATCCTCGGACGTTTATTGTTCCTGAGCATTTACCGTGACCGCCAAGAAAACTAACGGGAACTGTACTTAACGAGTACACTGCAATAAAACTCCGAAATTCTGTTCCCCTCTTTTACCAACTCCTTTTTCGTGTCCTTTATACAAATATACAGGGTGATACAGTACGTATTAGCATATCTCCACTGGTTTTGAAACTATGAAAAAACTTTAGTAACCAGAGTTTTTGAGTATAAAGAGGACTACAATTTCACCTTCATTTTTTAATAGTTTTAATAGTTCGGTATAATTACCTTGCTAATGACCACCACCATTTCCAATTCAGCAAATCGTCGTCCCAAACACATCCTCCTGCCATAACCGAACGGAAGTGATGCGAAACTATGACGAACACCGTCAGCTTGCAACCATCGTTCCGGAAGAAATTCGCTGCTTCGCGGAAAGTACTTGTCCAGATTACTTATCACGTAATGCTGGAAAACCACTTGGACCTAATTGCATACACAAAGTTGTTAATTGAGGAGAAACTACTGGTGATGAAAGAACAAATTGTTTTCATTTTATAAAGCCTAAATCATGTTATCATCACTGCTTGAGTCTCCAGTGCACTAGAGTTTCATTGGTTGCCTATATTCGTATTAATAAGTAAGCAAATATGTTTTTTTTTTACTTTATAATGAGATGTCATCACTTCTTTAGTTTACAGTCCATGAGAAATTGAATTTGTTGTCTATATATCGATATTAGTGAACATGTAAATTGACTTTACTGAAAAATTGCAGATTTATAGAAATATCTAATATAGTCCTTGCTAAAGTTATATATTTTTTTTATAAAAAAGGCAAAATGGAAAAAATTGTTTCTTACTCCTTTAGGCACTTGGTATCCACTGATAACCGTGTCCTTGGTCATGCAGCGTCCATTTCCAATAACGACCGGGTACATTCTAACAAGCAATAAAAAAATCATAACAACTTGATTATATAATTCAGTACTTGAGTCTCTAATTTTTTCAGTACTTTTTTACCGTACTGTAACCTTTACATATCACAGCAAGACTTATGCAACTACTGCAGATGTTCTTACGAATCGCTAATGAAGGTGAAATCTAGGTGATCTCTAAAGAAAACTGAATGATTTAAATAATTAATATTATATAGACTGCGGATTCTTATGTAAAATAAAAATAATCTGCATCAATCGCAAGGAACCGGTACCAAGCAATTTCTTTCCTTCTTTAACCACTTCAAGAAACTCAAAACAATACTCTTAAATTCTCTTTCGAATAGTGCCTACCCATTTCTGCCGTAAATGCATAAAAGCCGCTATCTAGTAATAAATAATTTGCCTAAGTCCTCGAACCTTTGGGTTTCTTTGATGCAAGCCTTCAGGTACTTCAACTGATCCAAGTGTTTCCCTTCGAGCTGCATATCCTTGCTCGGTAGCATACTGCATACTTCATTATATGCTAAATCTTGCTTATCCGGATGCAGGGCCAGCTGATAAAGCACCGACGCCACCGAGTTTGAAGTCTAGAGTACAAATGTGGTGAAATACAATTATCAATCCATTACACAAAATTTTAATTTTTTGTGCTGGATACTTGTATTAATAGACGAGATAGTAAGATACAATACTAACAGTGTCAATCCCAACGAGAAACAGATCCAGTGAGAGAATAGTGGCGAGTTTAGTATCATTCTCAAGAGCCAATACTCTTTCTAATAAAGAAGGCTCCTTGTCATTATCCTTTGCTTGCTGTATTCTTGCAAGTGCGGCTGTGGTGTACTTTGAAGTTGTACTGAAAAATTAATCATTATATTTATAGAATTTTCGATTGCTCGATTTACGAAGTTTCCCAATGAAACTAAATTTTTACTCGACAATGGTGTCCAACGCTTTCACGTATTGTATCCACGTCGGTGTGTTGAACAGTTTCCAGAATGGTATCTTCAGTTCGAGTATTCCCACATTGACGAAGAACGTGCAGACAGCGTCTATCAACCTTTGGGTTTCAGCATTCGCGTTGTCATCCATACAACCCAGTCGAACGTCCAATGCTACACGTGCTATGGCTAAAAAGAGAATTTCAGCAATTGATTCATGCTATTTATAGCTCTTAGGTTTGGAACTTTGCCTGGGGCGAGGACCCGAATCCAGCATATTTTCTGATCGTTCAAATGAAAGTGACACGCGGTCAAAAAGCCATAAAAGTTTACGATGTGATTTATTGTAGTACACCTGCCCCATGATTTTCGACATAGCTTCGACTAAAGCTTGAGAAATCAGTCGATAGAAACAGTTGAAGATAACGGAGATTTATTTTGTTCTCAAAACAAATGTATCACAATCTTTAGATTAGCGAGGACTCTTTTTGAAAAGCACAGCTTTTCCATAATCGAAATTAATATGAAAGAAATGATTAGCGTCGACTATATATAAGTAAATATAACTATACCATTACTGCATCCAATTAACACGGTTTTCAATTATAGAAAAGTTCAATCATCCCTTTACACAGTTGAAATTACTACAAGAGCAAGGAATTAATTGACTTCGACTATACTTAGATAACAATTCATACACACGTGTACACATGCATGAAAGCTCATTTCTGTTTCATTTATTTTACCCTCACAGCAGCTCTCCAGTTTCTTGCAAATTATTGTGAACGTTCACTGCAGAAGATGCGCAAGGATCGTTTCATATGGTCATTAAAAGCAGCAATAAGAAGTTAATGCAGATATAAAATCGATGGATCAACATACTTTCGGTACGCAGGAACCCGAGCCTTTCCCCATTTATTCTCGGACCATGAATTACTTTCAAAATTACTACAATCTCCAACAACAAAAAAGAATCCATTGAGATTATTTCCCAAACAATTATCCTCTATTACGAATCATTAGACGACGAAACAAATATTTTTACCCGAATGGCAACAAACTGGAGTGAAATAAAAATTTGTTTTCTTTCGTAATATGTTTAATAGGTTGAAAACAATATGACAGTATTTTTAAATACCTCTAATGTTTTTACCGTATCGAATTGCAGGTTCTCGTTTCTCGTATTTTTAAATGTTTATCTGTGCGAGCTGATCCATTCGCGAGAGGTGAAAAAATTCTCTGAATTTCAGAGATTCCATCGAAAGATTCTAACGGATCACAAACGATTCGTACTTTGACACTCTACGCTTTCTACTCACACTCGAGGGACCATTTGTGAATCTCATTGAGGAAGTCGTCAGGCACCTCATCGTTCGCGTCTCGTATCGCCGAGATTCTGAAAAACAGGAGAGTTCGCTTCAGTGACGAGTCGATGAGAGGAAAAAAGGATTGCGAAATATCGAGAGGTGTTGATCAACGTTTGAGACACGAGGGACGCGTTCGAGGGGGACCGTTTGTCGGCGAACCTTTGAAGGAATGCTAAACTCGCCTCCTCGATGGAAGAAATGTACATTCTTGCAGTCCGCGGTTGCAGCATCACCTGTTGCACCTTGCTCCGGAAGCTGTACCAGTCCTCGCCATGTCTGAAACCAACGACTTTCGTTAGAAAAATCTGGCAACCCCTTAGCTGCTTTTTCGGGGAACTACACCCAGGCAATTAGAATGGTAATGGCAATTAAAACGGTATTCAATTTTCAAAAGGAAAATGTCCGAAAACGTTGGAACTTTAATGGTAGTGTGCTTGTTTTAAATATTGTTCACATATGATTGAATGCTCATAATGTTGTTATACACGGTTGTAATTGGGAGAGTTTACAGAATTATACATTTGATGGGAGAAACGATTTTCTAACTTTTATGGTTGAAGCAGAAAAAATGTTTAAACTTGGTAGTTCGATCGCAATTTCCAATGGATCGAAATATATCACGTGCATATTTTAATTGAATGAAATATAAGAATTGTTACTAATGTCAATAAGGACATGATGTGGTTTGGTGAAAGGCGAGACAGAAATAGAAACGACGAATTATCTCGACATTTTAGCCCAACAGGCGAATCCTTCATACAAACAGTGGGCCTTGAACTATGAATATAAGAAACTATAGTAATAAACTTTCTAATTCTAATGCACGGAAATCATCGCGTCTGAGACGGAGGAGAATTTTTGTAAACACGAGGATAAATATGAATAAAATATGAACGGCATATCAGAATCATTTAGCAAACAATAAATTCGGACTAGCTCGATCGGAAACGGAACCTGTCCCAGAATTTCAATTAATGAAACCGGTACTGCTATTCAACCGATCATAAATTACAGTGTTCTGAAAAAAACACAAGCAGAAATGTGCCTAAATAATTCATTTACATACATATATTGACCAGTATTCACGGCATAGTAAGTGGCTAACATTCCGGACATAAGATTCTATCTGATTTTTCTAATTTCAGAGTCTCTTGCAGAAAATGGAATATTAATTATAGCATTTATTGTATTGTAGTTGCTCAGAGAATTTTTGAATCCTAAACAATCAATCGAATAAAGATAAATAGTGAAAATAAAAAAGAAAATGGCAAAAATCTTGAAATCAAAAAGTAAATAATACCAAAGAATTACAATTAAAATTGCAAGTTAATTAAAATTTCAAGTTTCACATTTACTTATTTAATGTTTATCTATTTCTGATCTTATTTGCCAATACTCCACAATTTTTATTATTCCTTAGTTCAGTAACTTGAAATTTCAATTAACTTGGAATTTTAGCTCCCCCGTAAGGCAATTATCAATTATAGTAGTTTCGACAGTCTTTCAGGAGAGAAAAGCAACGCATGATTAAACGCAATGAAACGAGTTTTGCCAAAACGGGGGTGACCGATACGTTACACACGCGGGTTGCGCGATTCGCATGAAAGGAAAGGTTGCGTCACCTGTTAGGCTATCGCTTCCTGCATGACAACTAGAGCTGTAATATTGTGCATCATGCCAACGACCCCCTTTTCACGATATACATGCATATACATACATACAGGCCCTTAGCGAAGACATACGATCATACAGGGGTCTCGTGTTTCGATTTTATAACTAGATCCTGATTTCTCTTTACACGGTGCGTTGATTATGCCTTTCGGCCGCAGGAACTTATGCGTGACATTACCTATATTGTATTGCAATAAAACAGAAAAAAATTCTATCGAAATTGACGCAAGGTGAATCATCCACATTTTCAGGTAGAATAATATTTCTATTTATTTCTTTTACTTTTTCATTATTTTATTTTGTTTGATCGATCTATTTTGTTTCTTTTGATTTGTTCAGTGAAATTGTTGCCTGGAAGACATATTTTTAGTATTTTATTTTTACGTTTTATGCATTATGCATAAATGCATCAAATCAGCAGTCTAGTATCTATCAAGGTAGGCTGTAAAAATCTATTGCACTTTCCTCTGTCGATGTATTGCATCGCAATTGAGCCTCGCATGCATCGTGTAAGCAATCGGCATATGCAAGTGTAGGAAATGGTTTCTGTCAATTGCAGCACAAATGGCAACGTGAGATTAGAAAGAAAGCGAGCACAGCCGAAGCGTGTCTAAAAATGAAAGTACAACGGGATCAGAGTTGTCCGGCCTGTTCAACAACGGTCGCAAAATATTTGCGATTCGACGAGTTTACCAAGCGAAAGGGTTACGCGTGTGGCCACCGTGCGAATCACAAAGTCAATATGTCGCTATTATCCAAGAGCTAATGGGATCCGCAAACATCTTTAAACTGTTAGCACGCGTGTCTGATCGCAAACACATTATTCTACTGAATTGAAGTAGTTATCAGTTTATCAGCCCTGGAGAAAACCATCTTTCAAATAAAATACACAAACATTTGCTGAGAATAATTGTTCATCTTATCCTTGAACACTTGAACATTTGAACCTTTCAACAGTTGAATCTTTGAGTCATTGAAACCTTGTAGTTTGAACCTTCGAATCGTGGTACCGTTGGGTTCTTGAACCTTTAAACTTTTTACCTTTGAATATTTGAATCCTCGAACCCTTGAGTCTTTGAACCTTTGGACCGTTGAATATTTGAACCTTCGAACCCTTGAATTTTTGAACCTTTGGACCGTTGAATATTTGAACCCTCGAACCCTTGAATTTTTGAATCTTTGGACTCTTGAATATTTGAACCCTTGAACTCTTGAACGCTTCAATTTTTGAACCATTCAACCTTCTCTTCTATCAAATTAAAAATTGCTACTGTCAATGCATTTTGCTTGAATGGTTCGCATCACTGTATTTCGTAATCGTCTTAAAGCGACTCTCTTTTTCAGAATATTACTTCATACGCTCATTGTCTTTGACTCTCGCAGACCTATCGAAATTGAAAAGGCAATTGGCATCCTTCCGGAACTTGCCATTTTTGTGATTGCAACAGCGACGTCATTTGAATTGTTTTACGACTGACCTACCTGGCCCGGAAGTGCTGCAACGCACCTGTCAGTATTATTAAGTAACCGGCGCTATCAAATTACCTTCGGTTGTCATTACGTTAGTAATAGCATTCTCATTAACTAGACTCCAGAACATGGGAGATCATTGATTAACGGGTCTACGACAAGTAACTGTTAAAGTAAAATTAATCCTCATTATTTACACATTTCTTATAGTATCGTAATTAACTAGATTGCAGTGCAACGCGAGTTATTGAAACTCGTTCGGCACTTTAATTATATCTCTCCAAAATGAGCAAATAGTTGTCAACGAGTGTAACAAGCTATTTCCTGTACAGAAGAAATATTTGACGCTAGATACTAGTTAATGGAGAAAATAAAATTACACTAATCTAAAGCTTGCTTATAATGAATTGCTTACAATGATTTAATAATCTTTTCAGAGTGTATAACTGGAATTATTTAATAATTTTTTAAGCAATTCCAGTAGTGATTTAACAATCTCTTATAAGGATAATTTCAATGATTTATTAATCTCTCGGGTGAATCTTTCAACGCTTTCCATTTCTGAAAAAGAATAAAAATCGAATGGCGAAAGTACACGTTTTGTTCTGAGGTCCTGAGAATACTCCAAAAAATATTGTTTTTTTTTGCGGCCAATGGAAACCGGCAGAGATAATTGCAGCATAATTGGCTGGGTACTCGGAAAGTACCTGCCGCTTTCGACTTCGATAAACCGTTTATGGCTCAAACGGCGGCTGCCATTCACCTGTTCGAGTCGGTACTGAAAGTACGACTGACAAAAGATCGTGCACCAGGTGCACCGAAACAGCCTGTAGTGATGTATACGCAATGACTGTAGTATAAATCAACGGGACTGTGACTTCAATACTTTCAGGTGGACGATTTAGAGACATGCAAACAACTCGAAACTTGTACATCAAACTACGTAACGTAGACGTTTATGGAGAAATTTAATAGTACGCTGACATTATGGTCTTCATGTTAGAATTTGCTAAATTGTAGTCAATTTCTGCCTTGGACCCCCAAATTGTAAAATAAGTTGGCAAATATACGAGAAAAGCGGTAAGCTACCAATGATCTGCGCGGTTCGAACATTATTTCAACATGTTTAAATGTTTATCGTGGTACAAACAAATATACTGTTATATTTGGGAGAGTCTACAGAATATTTTTATGTAAAAATCATTCGGATAACTTGTTCGGTTAAAGCGAGAAAAATTCCGGAAGTAGAATATGCGACTGTGATTATTGAACTAGTTTGGTAGAAGCACCGTTTTCTACGGCAGTTTAGAATTGATTGATAGTGCAAGGATTAAAATCTTACACAGCGATTACGCCAGCGTTGTCACGGAAGAAATCCTTTCGCAGCACGTGCTTGTAATAGTTGAGAGACGGCATCGACGGCCTGTAAGGCATTCTCTCCTCCTGTCTGAAGATGCGTTCGATTTCGTTAGCATCGTAGATGAAAACCATATCTGGCCTACCTAGGAGGCCCTCCATTTTTACAATTTCGCCATACTCCTCGTACAACCGTCTGGAAACTTTATCCACCGCCTGGATCTGGAAGTCACCTGGAACAGTGATTAAAAAATCATTCAAATCACTTTTGCCGATGAATATGCAAAATAGGAAATCTCTATCACTGTGTCCAACGTTACACAATTAATTCTTTGGCGGAAGAAATTGCTGACGGTAGATTAAACCAGCTTTATTCAAATAAAAACAATATCAACTTGATCCAACAAACGGTTTTTTATATAAAAATCAAGAGTCGGGTACACCTCGTTTTAGGTGCTACACCATACTTCTGATTGCAACTGTAAAAATTGGTAAATCGCGTAAAATTAGCAGTGTTAGACTTTCTATCCTCCATCAATTTTAGGCGAATAGAACCAAACACGGGAAAAATCATTGCTCAACTATAATTGCAAAACGTTTTCCAGCAACGGCGAAAACATTCCAATCTTAATGGACTCAATTGATTTAGAAACTCTTAAGTTCTGGCGTCATTTTTTACGAATGATTCCCATGAAATTTTAATTGATCGAATGGTAGGAGTATTTACCAGCTAATGGAGAAACATGATTGCATAGCAGGGAACGATCGGAGAGTTGCCAATCCAGTTTAAGATAGTAGCTTATTGCTCGATAAAATATTTATCTAATGTTCATTGATAAATATTATAGAGATAACTTCGAGGTTCTGTATGTTGTGGAATGTAGTGACCGAGGGAAATGAGATAGAACGATGTAAAATGAAGTAGAACTATGTAGAATGATGCAGAATGGAGTAGAACGATTCGGAACGTATTGCGACGAAGTACAATAAAATTAAATAAAATAGAAACGAAGGGCACGAGGTGGAGAGTGAACGTAGACCTCACCTTAATTCAGGTTTGAAGAAATGGGTCATGGAGTGAATCGAAGGGCACCAATCAATGAAAAATACCTATGTATGGTATGAACCGCCACGTGTTGCCTAAAAACGGAATCGGCTTCGGTCCAGGAATTTCGGTGTAAGGACGACATCGAGATAAATCTTGCTCCCCTATCTCTGTGGCCAAGGTTTCGATCGCTCGAACTATACCTCTCCATTGTCTGTAACAGCACGTCAACGACCTGGCGAGTTTGCCATGTAATATGCTCATCTTTTTCTCTGAAACACAAAAAATACGGGGTCAAAAATAAACTCCGGAATAATGAATTCAACAATGACATGCAAAGTAAAGTCTCTGCAGACTTGGACGTGACAGGCCTATCCCGTAGGTTCTCAAGGACGTCTACATTCTGAACAAAATTTAAGCAGCCAACTTTCCGCATACGATTTGTACAAAGATAGATTTTTTACGGAATTCATTTTCATATCAGACGCGAAATTCTTGTCAGAAATTTTAATTGTTTCCGATTGAATATAGCAGGCTTCTCTCGAAGAATTTTGGAGTGAAATTGTTGCAAAAATTATTCGCACGATCACATTGTTGTAGGAATGTTGGAAGCTGGTTTTCAACGTAAAATCTGCAATATAAAAATTTCATTGTGGTTTTCGATATCAGAACATTCATTTTTCTTTTTGCAACAAAGTTGCTGTAAGAAAATGTTCATATTTTGCCAACAAATTCGAAATCAGTCGAACGATGACTGAAACCCCCTTTCATTTCCGGTGCACTACATCACAATAAAATTGCAACGATATTCTCCTTCGTTGTGCGATTGAAATCCAAAAGTTTTCATTAATGTTCTACTTAAAATTGCAATTTTGCATTTTTAGAATAAACTAACATTAATCTGGTTTCGAGGCGTGAATATACAAACCGGAAATTCCGATTATGATGATTCTGAAAATAGCGAACATTTTTCAAAATTTCGGTTTTCAAAGTAGACGAATTTTTTGGGGAATGACTGTCCGAAGAATGGTCTTGAAAAATTGAAAAGATAAAAGGGAAATTGCGATAATGCAATGTAGCTATGACTAGAGTTGCTGAACTCCGTAATTACTTGGGAACGTGACTAGTGTCTCAGACTCGCCTAGATTCGATTCTAAAGACATAGTTTGATTGGATTTCGGCAAAATGCTTCGCAGAATCCACGGCAACCCTTTCAGGAGAAACTGCAGTACGGCCGTTTCGTGCTCGCGGCTCGAATCGTTCATGGAACTCGTTTCACGGTTTGAAAAAATGAATTTCTATTGCCGTTCCAGAATTGTTGCAACATCTATGGGGAGGCGGACGAGATTTTTTCCGTCGATTTACTATCATCATTGTGGCGTGGGCTTGCCACACCCCCCACCCCAGCAAACACGTATTAAAACCACTTACTATCACTTGTGAAAGAATGGAAATAAACATTTATTTCAAATTAATTCCTTTTAAAAAATATGAATAAATAAATCTTGGCATTTCATAAAAAATGTCCATAAATCATTTATGGTTTTAATATTCACAGATTCACAATCTAATTAAAAGATGCAGTAGTATTGTATGTACACTCACGACTTTGCCTTGACCAAATTTCCGGTCCGCCAACTCTAATTGTTATTACCTAAATTCAACGTTGTGGTAAGAACGAATCAACAGTCCATAAAATAAATAGAAACACATGTATTTATTTATTTATACCTCATTTATTCAGTCTAAAAACTTCAATAAATATCAATAGAGTTAAACTATTTAAATTTCGAATTTATTTATAAAAGAATAAATGTAAATCTTTAAAAAGTAAGAGGGTTATTCCATTTCAAACTGGTCCAGTAACTCTTGGACCATCCTGTGTATAATTCTTCGCAACAGTAGTATATTTTTCAAAATAAAATACGACTTGTTCGTCAGCATGCAACTGCAGTGCAGTTGAAAGTGGATTCACAGTTCATTTTTTAAAATAGAAGACAATTGCTTAGTCAACGCTTACCACGGTACAATTATAAGTGAATTTTCGGTTGTGAAAAAGTCTCAACCACTTAGTGTCCCGTCACTTGCACGCAGTTTTCACTCTCTGCATAAACGCAATAGTCACCGTCTCTATTTAAATAGGGGCCCACTTTCGGTTTTCGTAAATTCGTTAGTGTCGATTAGCGGGTTGTGTTAGCTGCACACCTGGTTCCCGGTGCACATCCATCGTGCATCGATCAACCGTTTCCGAATGACTGACAGCGAGATCCAAGATATATCAGGTGCCCTTTTACTCTTTGACGATTCCCGCCAACTATTAAGTACTGTGACGAAAAGAAGGAGGTCAGGTGGGAGGACAGTTGGGTGGGGTACGATCCTCGAATCTCATTAGATTAACATAAAAAGCAACAAATCTTATGCCCTCGGCGATTTATTAAGTTATTGTTTCTGTTCCATTGCCATGGATTCTTTTATAATGTTTGATTGCATTAAACGGTCAATTGGCACAAAAAATAATGATCTTGTGGCTTTGAGTATTTCATATCTTTCAATTAACCCTTTCGGTACTCCTCTCCTACTATTAAGTCGCAAACAGGTTTCTATTGGTCATGAGAGTTTTAAACGTTTGTGATTGGTTGGTTCTCGACACACTACGTTATTGGCGGTAAATATAACGCTTCACAGAACGCGATTAGTTTTAATCTAACTTTATTCTTCATATAAGTTTAAATTTGATTAAACCGTTTTCTATTGGTCGCAGTTCTAATCGTTACTGATTGGAGAATTCGTGGCGTACCCACGTGATCGGCGGTATTACAAACATATTTTACAGAATGCTATGAATTGTACACGTTTTAAACATTTCAGGATTAATAAAATTAAAGTGTAAGTTGCTGGTATATATTTCCAATTTCATCTTCCATTTTGCGGTATTGTTTTTACAATATGAAAGAAAATTATGAATCTTTCCACGATCTTGAATGTACAAACTTTATGATTCGTACCATTTGGATTTCTTTAACTCTATCGATTTTAATTTATTCTTATAACTATTTACAAGTCTATCTAAGTTTACGTCTTCAGCTTTCAACTTCGTCCTCTGTTTTGGCTGCAAAAAAGATAAAAAATTAGAATATTAATAAACGAATCGAAATGAAAATATTATAGACTGCGGATCTTTATGCAAAATAAAAATTCACAGCATCCATTGCAAGCAACGAAAGTAATAACTTTAATTCTTCCAACATTTTTTTTTATATTTTCATAACATCCACGGTATGGAACACTAACTTTGACTTCTTTTTTATTTTCATTCCTATTTTTCCTCTTCTCCTTCAGCTTCTGAGAAAACTTCTTCATCTTTTTCTCTTTCTTCACTGTCTGGTGATGCACCGCGGCTTGGTTCCTCAATTTGAACTTTGACCTCAATTTATTTTCACCTTGCTTGGCAACCATTCCTACAAATGGTTTTTTACTTGGTTCATTATCCTCGGCTTTACTTAATTCACCGAATTTCGATTTTTTTATTGGAGTGTCTTCGTTTGTCGTTTCTCCTTTCCTTTTTGCTTTGTTTCCTGGCCAGGTAGGATTGTTCTCACGACTCTTTTGAATTCGTTTCTGTTTGGCATTTACCATAACTCGATTTTCTATCGAGAAGGACACTATTGGTCGCTATAAAAATAATCAAAGCGTTATGATTTAAATTTCAAACAAAGTAAGTAATAAAAATATAGTTGTCGAGGTACATACTCTTTTGGGATTAAACACGTTAGGATTATTGTTTATATTTCTCAGTGCTTGAAGTGCATCTTCGTGTTTCGTATACGAAACGAATCCGTATTCTTTTGATTTTCCTACTCCTTTCGAGTCAACGTTCCTGAGATCTCGCATGACACGTGCCTTGAATAAAATTACTTCAATAATTTCTGTCCCATGATACTTAACTTAAGCTTAACGTTAAAAATCTCGCTTATTGACCATTTCTATAGTGAGTTTTTACAGTTAGTGTTTTCTGTTATCAATAATAAGCATTTGGAATAATTGAATTGAATTTAAAAACACCTCTCGAATGATTGCTCCTGTGGGTCCATGACGTTCAACAACTTTGCGAAACTTTGCGTCATCTAGTGACGGTGGTAGATTGTGAATAACAAGCCTAACTCTGGATACGAACATATTCAAATTGCGCAATATTTGCGACTTCCACTGTTCAATTTGCAATCGTTTCGCCATGTCTGCTGCCGAAACTCCATTGGCCGCTGCACTCCCGGCCATTATAACTAAACAATAAATTCAAATAATTACAAGTGCCTTTAAAAAACAATGAATTTATATTCGCTGAAAATTTAAAAAAGCCTTACCGCCTTCTTTCACGAGGTACAGATTCCTGGTGTCTTTCTGTTTCATTTGCTTCGAGTTTGCTTTATTTTCGATCTCGTTTCTGTCTATTGCCAATTGCGGCTCCATTATCTGATCATCTATTTCCAATTCCTTTCCTGCTGCCAAACATTTCTGGGCATCCTCAACATTCTATAAAATAATAGAATAATATTTCTTTTCCCTGCCCACCGATTTCCACCAGAATTTACAGATTGAGTAAGAAGTGAATATGTACCCTAAATTTAACGAATGCCGTGCCCTTTGAGTACTCTGTAAGCGGGTCTATGCACACGAGAGCATAGAAAACAGGTCCAAATTGTTCTACGAATTTTTTCAGTTGCTCATTTTTCACGGAAAACGGCACATTTTTAAAGAAAATCGTCTTTCCTTCGGAAACATCGTGAGACTCGTAACGAGGACGTTTTTGTTCCTTTATATCCTTTTCTTCTTCTTTTTCTTCTTCTTCTTCCACATCTTCGTCATCTTCAGATAATTCCTCGTCATTGGTTTTACCCTTTCTCTCAAATTCAATATTTACCTCTTGATCTTCCTCATCAGATTCATCTTCCTGTTCCCTATTGCTGTTAAAAAGAGATTTAGAGATTTATTACTCCGTATCTTAAGAGCAATATTAATTAGATTTAATAAATACGTTTACTTACCTACCTAACTCTTCATTCGAATTCGATTTCTCTGCAGTGTCTGCAGCAGGTCCATCTTCAGTATCACTCTCTTTCTCAACCTTCACTTTTACTTCTTCATCTTCCTCGACCTTCACTTTTACTTCAGTCTCGTCTGTGTTATCAGTGTCATTTGTACCAAACTTATTCTTGGGAACCGCCCAGTCAACAACAATGGGTCTGTTGAGAAGTGGTTGCAAATTTGCATAATGTATAGCTTTCGCTGCACTTTGCACAAGGTCAAATTGCAGAAATGCACAGCCTACGTTTTTTCCGTCGCTTCGTTTTAAGATGTTTACGTCTTCTATTGTTCCGTATTGGGAAAAATGCTGTCTTAAATGTTCCTCGGTTGCCTAAAACAAATAAACATTGCATTAAAAAAATTTAAGGAGAGATCATTACTTGAAAGTCTTTGCTTACCTCGAACGATAAATTTCTTATTACGACCCTTGCTCTCTTCTTCTTATTCTTTTCCTTTAAAATCTTTCTATGCTCTTTTTTCACTGGTTCCTCTTTCTCTGTCTTTATTTGTGTTGGTTCTATCATAGGCAATAGTTCTCTCTTCTTCTGTTCTTCTTCTTGCACATCTCCCTTGTCTTCTTCATCCCCCTCATCTTCCTTATCTCCTTCACCTTGATCTGCAGCATCTGCATCTTCTGCTTCCTTCTTCAGCTTCTCACAGTATCTCGACTTTGATATAGCCCAACTACTGTTTATTACTCTGCCTGAAATAATAGTTGTTTAGCTTAATGCAATTAATAAATAATATTTTACAGAAGAGCATCAGAACAATGTATTACCCAGGAATTCCTTTTTATTTGTATTAAATATTGCCTTTGATGCATCTCCTAATTGTTTAAACTGAACAAAGCAACATCCTACAGGTGAACCATCGGTACGTTTTGGAAAATTGATGTCCTCTATCTCACCAAATGGTTCGTACAACCTTTTGATATCTTCCGGTGTCGCCTATACATAGAATATAAATAAATTTCAATTTTAACATTTCGAGTTTTACATTATGTAGTTATAAAATCTGCTCACCTTAAACGAAAGATTACGAATAATAATCCTTGGCTTTTTATTGTCATTTTCATTGTCATTTGCATTGTTATCCGAGTTCTGTGCTGCTCTTTTATATTTTTGTGCCTTTATTTTCTTTCTATAGATCCAAGAAAGTTTCTTTTTGTCTCCTTTATTCTCTACAGAATTAGAAATAAACACGGATTAACAAATTGTAAATAATCATTTTATTTAGAACCCATTAGAAATAAACACGAATTAAAAAGTCGTAAATAAAATAATTTTATTTATAACACAAAAATTGCTATAAACATGACGAAAAATGCTTACTATAATTTGTATTCCGCATGTTTAACGTGAGCTATCACAGTAACACAGTAAAATGTATAATTATTTAACGTAATTAATATATTCCAGTCCAGTCTAACACGGAATATACTGCATATATAATGATAGATAAAACTGTATAAAGCGTAAATTATTTAATTCGTTCGTATACTGCATGTTACAATTGTTTATAGTTGAGGTTATGATAACCGCGTGTACTACATGAATAGATGGCGCTAATTATTTGGTGACCAAAGAATTCTACAGAAAAATACAAAAATGTATACAATTTTCTTATTTTGTAATCTTTTATTACCATAATCAAGAATCACAATTTTTGCTTTTGTAAATAATACGTAATTATCGATCTTTTCAATATAGATTTCAAATTTCGCGCGGAATGTTCGCCGAGCCCGTTATCACTCTTCAATTGGACAGTTAAACCAAGAACTATAAAACTGACGTAGACAACGAAATGAACAAAAATAACAAGGTATACAAATTCTCCGTAGAAACGCAACAGGATTGGACAAGCCATGTTAAACATAAGTATAATAAATTAATAATAGATGTGTGATAACAATTATTTATACACTCAAACTATTAACTGTAATGTAATGAAATACACAGAATGAAGAGTAAATTTATCTCAAACCCGTGTAATTGACAATAACATCGATATCCGTATGATCGATACACACACAACACATTACAAAGTGTGCTATAATTTATATATAGAAAGGATCAAATCACTAACGGATACTTTGTAATGAAAATCAATCTCAGTCGTCATTCGAGCCGTTCAAAAACGTTCGATCGAACGCAAAAATTTCCGTCGAAAATAGACTCATCGAACGTCGAAAGTTGTCCACGGGCCGAACAACGATTCGACAGGTGAACCTAATTGCAAACGAGAGGCCCGACGATTAATGGATAAGCATCAGGATATCAGTCGTGTATCGATATAATAATAAAAGATGCGAGAAGCGGACATAATCTGTCTAGTTTCGGTCGCTCGCGCAAGAAAATCCGTTGTTGAAGAGGTTTCAAATCGGACGGAAGTAGAATCGATACTCCAGAATTCGATAGTGGCGAAAGTATGGCCGAAAGCGGATTTTCATTTCTGCTAAAGACAAAACAGCAAACAACACAGTGAAACGCGATTATTATGACCGAGTTAAAAGCACTTTATTGCCTCCTTTTGTTAACGTTTCTCGAGTTGACGTCACAAATTCGACCGTCCTTACACGGACACAATAATGGTAAGCGCATATTTACGCTATTTAAACGTTTCGCGTTTACACTGAGACGATACACAACCGAAACGATACCAGTGCATTGTTAGTTTACACAAAGTTCGATGTTTTCAACCTACATCGGAACTTTTCCATCTCGACGTTTCGTACGCGTTTTCCAAAGGTCGAGGATTTCTCATTTTTCCGTGGGAATCGGGTGACTGCGAGTCCGAAAAAAATATTGCTGTTTTTGTGTACAGTGACAACTATTTTCCATGTCATTCGGGCACAAAAACATTTCTGTTTGCTTGCAAAAGCTTTATTTTCATTTCTTCGTTCTGTTCATTTCAAACGGAACAGTTCTATGCATGCTCATCTTAGCTGTGCTGACACAAATCTGCAGCTTCTGTGACAACATCGCGTAACACAACACTGCTCTATACTTTCCTTTAAATCTACAATAATTATAACTTTTTTGTCATTCAGAATTTCTTAGAAGAACAAGGATATTCTTAGATTTTCACTAATGATTAAATATCAACGACAATGTATTACATCTCTGTTTTAACATCAAGAAGTTGTCGCATTTTATCTGTTCATAACAAACTCAAACCAAATCTTTTATATTTGTTTGCATATCTAACTTATTTCATTCAAGAACTTTGGTTATCTTTGCGCCGACCTAATATTAATACTGTTACAATGGAGCTTTTAATATAAAGTCGCAACACAACTCAAAGTTCGTAATACCAATAAATTTATACTAACTGTTTTAGAACCAGGGCTAATTTCAAAAAACATGTCGAATAATGCTAAGCAGGGTGATTGTGGTGTGTTTTTGAACTGTTTTTGTAGTTCTTACACTATCAATTAAGCTTCACGTCCAAACGCAAGACAATCTCGTAAAATGATCACTAATTAATGGTTCTATCCTTTTCAGCATTCGTACAAGATGACAATGATGTTCAATACCTTTTGGACAACATACCTATGTCTGTGCATAAGGTCAGTTATACTAATTTGTCTTAGGTCTAAATACTATTTTTTAATAATGATTTTATTGATTGATTTATTTTCTAGGAATTTACCAATACAGTGCACGGGGCTGGGTAAGCATAATACTCATTAAAATAATGGTGAGTGGAAGTAGGAAAGGTTTTCATTAAAAATTTCCTTCCTTACTCTCGAAACATTTGCACACAGTATCGTAGTCTCGCATTGATGATTTGATTACTTGTGATAAGATGAGTCTACTAAGAAAGAAATAGTAGTTCTAGAATCATTTTTTTTTTTTACTTAATAATACAGGCAATAATAGCTTTATTATGTACATTAATGTTTTAAACATTTAATCATCTCATCATGGTGCCACATCTGAACAATGCTTTGAAATTCTAAACACTGCTTTACTAACTGTGGTCGTTTCGAACTAATTTTTCTTGTACCTTTCCTATTTTCAATTTCCACTATTAGAAGTACATGGAACGATCTCTGGTGCGTTTATTCAAATACTCGAACTGTCTTTTAAGGGAAACCTCGGCCAATGAAGACAAAACGCAAGATGCGCTGTCCCATGTTTATTTCCAACCACATGTACTGGACTTCAAAGAAAGGTGAGCAAGTTGCTACGTTCATGTTGATTGTACTATTATACATAGAACTGCATATAATGGATACATTTTTTTTTCTTAGACAACTTGGTATACCCCACCAAGAAACTGTGATCTTGTTTAATAAAGATCACAACAAAACGATCCATCTTTTATCAATATCTGGAAATACACGACATTTCCATTCATCGTTCTTTCGAAGTAAAGTAAGTCCCAAGCGATATACGACTATACTTGTATGTGATAAATGGTCCTCGAGATGCGAATGGTATTACGAATGTTTGTATATTAATTATTAGACTGTGGCTTTTATCGATTTCTGATGAAAATGAATTAATCAAATGCAAAACGGTAAAAACATTTAATTATATTTGGATCTTGGATCTGTAGCTTGAAATTAATGCAGACAATTTTTATTTTGCATGAAAACCCGCAGTCTATTAATTATGGTTTGATTAATGAGTAGAAGACAAATTTTTTTGAGTAAATCTGAACAAAGGCTGGAAGCCATAGAGTAATAAAAAAAAATGTAACTGTTATATAGTGAGTGCTCTTTACTGCGATTAGCGAACAGAAATATTTCGTTAAAAATAAAATTTGACAAGATGGTAATTATTATAATTTGATTTGCGTAGGTAATACCATCGCTCGGGAACACAACATTCAATGTTGTTTTTCTCGGTCGAGAAGAAGGTGATATTGATACGCATCTCTTTATACATACTACAGATGGAACTATAAAATACCAAGTAACCCATTGAAGATATCTTTAATGGCACAACTTCAACTATTTTCTCTCTTGCTAACAATACAATTTACTGTTTCAGGTAAAAGGAATAAGTGTCAGTAGTCCTTATCGACTCAGACCTGTAGTGGGTGTTAAATTACCTTTAAATGCAACATTTACTCCACTTATATATATGCACAATCCACATGCAGAAGCTTTACAAGTACGTATTGAAATATAATGATTTTAATTTACATTCTCTTGTGCGTCCATTTTTAAATTGTGTTTTATTAAAGGTTCTAGAAGTATATAGTAGTGGTGGAGAATTTCAGCTAGAATTGCCATCGGGAGAGGCAGAAGGTTCGCGTGAACTATGGGAAATCCCACCATATCAAACAAAGCCTATTATAAGACTACATTTTAATGCTTATGCAGAGAAAAACCATACCACGTATATTAGGTACGTAGGTTTATATTACTTTCTACAAGTTGTCCCAAAAATGTTTTACTTCCTTGAAGGTGATTCTCGAGGACGTTTGAAGTAATTTTTTCCTTTTTTCGACAATAGCTAAAGTTTGAAAAGAATTTTCAACGTCTCGAAATACGAAGAACTGTAGTTTTGGTTATGATAACATGTTTACTTTATAGGCTTAAAGTAAACAATACTTCGGAGCTGCTTGTCGTGACAGTCGAAGTCGAAGTGAAAAGCGGGTCTGGCCTCCATTGGGGCGGAAGTTCTGGTGTAATCAATTTAGGTATGGGTGGCTCGTTACAGCCCCCCATACAATACCCCATAGCTTTGAAGAATTCGGCAAAGAAACCGATTAAAATTATGGTGAGCGTCTCGTCGCTTTTCAGCATTATTTATCTGTTCTATTACTGTTTCAAACGAACGTACTATTTCTGTCGCAGAATATAATTAGCACGCCGGTATCCAAAGCGTTGAAACTTCACTTTGAGCAAGCGATAATTCCAGGAGACACGGACATACCGATTGCGATTGGAGCACTAGTTTATGACTGTATGTGGCTTAATATTATACAGGGTGGCCTGTAAATTGTTGTCCAAATCATGGATCAGGGAAGAAGGAAATTAAAAATGACAAAATTATTCCAGGTTTTACTTCGAATAATAGAATTCACCTGATCCTATTTGCACTGTAAATTACAACCACCCTGTATACAATAATCATTTGACTTTGCGATGATCTTGGGGAGTCCTGTGCAGGTTACATTGGCTTTTGCAAAGTCATAAAGATTCTTCAGATGATCACAAGGTCAAATAATTATCACATTGTGCCCTGTCCTTGAAACCATACAACATTCGTCCGAGACATTTTTCTGCATTTCAAACACTAGGTTTACGGAGTACTCTAAAAGCGACTATTTCACATTAATTTATAAAAATAACGAGGATGTTTCTATTAAAATATTTAGCCATTTTTATAATATATACTTAAACAAAAATGTTGAATAATTCCTTATGGATACGTCTTTAAAATTTCAACAATCGTAATTAAAATTATTAGAATGCGTCTCGTAAACATAGCGTTAATAAAATCACGAGCCTGTATTTGAACTGAGCATGTAGAATGCAACTATATTTATAGGTTTATAATTGTTTTCCAGGGAAGACAGGTTTAGAGTTACAACATTTTAAAGGGAAACTAGTGATCAAAGCGATGGGTCCCGGCGGCACCAATCAGAAACTAACGATACCATGGATAGCACAAGTTCTACAGGGTGGTTTAGAAGTAAACGCATCAACCACGCATTACTGCTCCCTTCAGTCAAATCAGGCGCGGAATTTTAGCGTCGTTAACAAATTTAAATTGCCGTTAGCCATTACGAACGTCACAATGTCGACACACGTGAAGTCGCTGTTCACGGTAAACATACTTTAAAAAAACTCGCAAACAGTTTCAGGTAACAAATAAATATACTCTCAAGCAAATAATCTTGTAAATTTTTCAGATAAAAAATTTTATCCCAAGGGTGCTAAAGCCTGAGCAGAAGGTGAATATTTTTTCATTGCAACTTGCCAAAGATAGGAAGACAGACAACGTGAAGATGGAGTCGTCAATTTTGATTCATTCGAACGTTTCCGTAACGGAGGTCCCACTGCTTAGTTACGATGGCAAAGTAAGGAAAATCGTGCCCGAAGAGAGGGATACTGACGAAGGCACGATGAATTTTGGCACAGTTAGCAGTGGGACCGAAAGCGAAGCTATTTTTGCTCTGGAAAATCAGAATCCAATTAATATCGATCTGCACGTGTGGGGCGTAAACATGCCCGGAGCAGTACTGGAGCTTATGGGATGCCACAGGGGACCAGCTGATTTTCTGGACAAGGAGCTTCGCAATATAACTGTGTGCAGTCACACTGGCAATGTAAGAGAATTTCTTTATAATTTAATCCCTTGCTTTATAATTTTTAAATCAGAAATGCGGATTCGGTCAAACAATTTAACGATTTATATTTACAATAGTTACAACTTTTTTCTCAGTTACAACTTCGTAGAAGAAAAAGTGAATGTATTAGTCTGTCTGTATATTATAAAGCAAAGTATTAATCACAATTTTTAGATCTCGAGAAAATATTAATTGAAAAACATTTCCTATAATTTCAGCAATACATAAAGCCTGGTTACTTAGCCATCTTTAAGATTAAAGTAAAGACCCCCATGGTCGAGGAGGATACCATAGTGGGCGATGTTTTTGTTCGGACCACCTACGAAAAATTCATTTTACCAGTTTACATGCGGGTGGCATACGGGAGGCTCTCCTTAAAAAAACTTATTTTTACCGACTGTTTTCCAGTGAGTCATCATAATATCCTTATACGATAAGAAAGTTGAATATCTTGTAAAATTGAATTTCGTTGCAGGGGTCGATTTGTGTACAACAAGTGAAAGTGTATTCAACGTTTGTGAGACCCATGCAGGTGACTCGAATCGCACCTGTTTACAAAGATCATAGAATAAAGTATATTCCTTTGGAAGAGGCGTCGATGCCGGTTATAACGAAAGGCGAGAGTTATGTTGGTTCAGTGAGAATCGAACAGTCGATGACCTGTAAACATCATTGTTATCTGGGTCTATCGTTGGAAACTAATGGTGAACGTTATATTCAAATATATTCCATGCTTGCCAATTATTTACGTTAGGGGAGGCAGGTGAACTTGACCTTGGCATATGCTATTAAGGACATTTCTGTTTAAAAAGTTTCAGCCGTCGTTCGTTATTCCTTAACAAGTTCTTAATTAAAAACTGAGTATATTTTCCTTACTCAGACCAAACACAATATTCTTCAATTAAATTCAGAATAAAATAGTTCGATCCATTCCAAAAATAAATTGTCTGGTTTGAGCAATGCCGTTGTATTGAAGTTTTAAGCAAATATAAAGCAAGATATTTTTAATAATTAATAAACTTTCAAGGAATAACGAGCAACAGTATTTGCAGAACCTAGTTGGAAAGTCATTGCGTTCCCTAAAGTAAATAATTAGTAGACTGCGGATCTTTATGAAAAATAGAAATTTTCCGTGTCGATTGTAAGTGGCAGAAAATTGTTTTTTCTACAATGAAAATAACATCATTCTTAAATTTTGTTGGTGTATTCACCATTCGTATTTCATCAACTAATTTCTCTTCTAAATGTGTAAAATCCGCAGTTTAATAATTAGCTAATACTTGTATGATAATGTCAACAATTTGATAACGCAACTCTGTATTACAGCTGGCAAACAGTGGCTAAACACATTGGACCTCCCATCGCACACAAGAGATTCCGATTTGAATCTGTTGAACACGAAATATACGCGTTTCCTAAACTCGACGGGCGGCCGTTCGTGGGAGAACATAACGATGCGTCTAGACACTACCGAAGTTCGCGGGCACAAATTTTTCTTGAACATTAAACCGTATTGGCCCAGTCTATTGACTGGTTTCGGTAACAATAAGAATAAAGTCGTCGTGGTGTTTCCGTTAACGCAGGTTGGGAATACGTCTTACAGATCAATTAAACTGTACAATCCGGGTACCAGTCCTTTGTTCATACAGCTGGTAATGGATTGGAATTACCCGCAAGGGACGAGGCTCTATCATTCGTTGCCAGCCAAGTATGTTGTTTTTATTTATAAACAAAAACAAAAAGAGAGTTCTTACTATCCTGATTTTTGACGATTGGAAACTTTGCAAAAATTGGTTTATCATATTAGTGTCACTCCCTGTAATTTTGAAAACTTATATTTCAATTTTTGCCGAACTTCCAATTGCATATTAATTCGAAAGATATCTAATGTGTTGTCTGTTTGTAGGTTTAAATTCGCGTGCGTAGAATGCGGGTCTACAGTGGCAGAGGAGTTTAAGTTAGAAGATAGTGTAGAGGATAGAAAACAGTTTGAAAAACAGTGGGACGTTTCGGTAGCGTCACAGACGATTTCTGTGTATTTGAAACGATCGGAATCGAGGACTATACGAGTGTCATACACTCCAGTCTCTCCCACTATGTCGTCTGGCCTTTTATACATTAGGTATATTTTTCTGTCAAGTAATACATATGAAGGCAAATTAGTTTAGCCAATCGCTGCGAATACTGTTCAAAAACATATTTGTTCTAGAAACAACATGACGATTTTGGAGGTACTTCGTGTGATGGGGCAAGGGGCGAATGCACAATTCAGATTCGGAAATCGAAAGCCAGGTTCTACTACACCTTTACTTTTCGAACTCGCCGACAAACACCTAAAAGATTGCGAACGTATGTACGTTTCTTTACCTTGACGCTACTGTTTAAGCAACACACAGTGTCTACAACATCCATCCACTAAGAATGGCCACCATTTGGTGTCTAATCTTAAACTATGTCCATACTGAAGCAACATCGAGCCACTTTTTGTCGCCTTTTATTCGGTAAAAAAGAAGAAGGTAACAAGATGCGACGAAAGGTTGCTCGATGTTGCTTCACTGTGTACATAGCATTAGCGGATACACTCTGTATATCATTTTACATATCAAAAATATTAAAAAATTGCCCAGCTCGAATCAGACTAACACATAGTAATATTTTATTTATTTGTCGATTATAGGAGAACAATTTAAAAGGAATCCCGCGCCGAACATAACAGTGAAGAGATCCTTCATGGCCAGGAATACTGGTGAATTACCTATAGAAGTGTACGACTTCTTCATCAACGGTCTCCGCTGCGAGGGTTACGGGTTCCGAGTCCTGAATTGCATGCCGTTTAGTCTGGCCCCCAACGCGACCAAGAAGATTGAAATAGCCTTCACTCCAGACTTCACATTGTCACGGATCGAAAGAAAGCTTGTGATAGCAACGAGCTTAGGGTCGGACAGCGACATAGAGAATGGTATGGTGACGCTAAATTTGTTGGCGACGCTGCCTCCACAATCTTTAGAGGATTGTAGCGCAGCTTTGACGAGACCTTCGTGGGAGTGTGGGCTTCAGTGGGCAGCTATGTGTCTGTCGTCGATCTTGTTGATCTGCATCCTCTCTATTTCGTTCCTTGAAGCGGACAGAGTGCTCAGAGGACCTCTGAATCTCACCAGAGAGACTCCGAGGCAGCCTCCTTTCGACTTGAGATTGTTATCGAATATGCCAGTGCACTCGATGCAGGACGCGCCTCTAAAGGAGAAGCTGATGAGCGAGGAGAAGCAGAAGGCAGTGAAGAAGGAGGATACTTATCCGGACTGGGGACTGATGAACGTGAAGAAGTATAAAGAAAAGGAAAACACGCAGAAGGGGCTGAAGATCCCGGACTGGTCCGCTGACGAAGAACGTAGATTCAAGCTGGACACCGAGACGAAGGACTTGTTGTCGTTCAAACGCTGTGACGAGTTGTCCTTGGATAACAGTAACAATGTCATGTCCATGAACAATATCGCGCTCGGGGCTAAGAAGAGGAACAACAAGAAGCAGAATAACGCGCAAGAGGTACAGACGGACAACTGTTTGTCGGAGACCGTGTTCCCGGACGTTCAGGGGACGCAGGAGAAGAAGTATACTGTAAACGCGTACATGAAGTCGAGTCCTGTGACGAACAGGAAGGGCAAGTCGAGTCAGATGGTCAAGGAGGAGACGAAACTGGTGGATCACGAGGTGCAGGTCGACACAACGGGCTTGTTGAGCAATACCAGGAACAGCAAACTGGATAACAAGAGGAAACCGAGCACGGTCGGCAGTAACAATAATAATCATGTTTCGTTTAAGAAGTTCGAGTCCAATAGCAGCCACAGGAGTATTCAGCTGTCCGAGGAGGAGACGTCTTCTACAACAACTGAGAGCTCTATTCAGGATGACCCGCCGCCGTGCAAGGTACACATAAATTCTCATAGATTTAAAAAAAAAGTGAAATTTTGGCGGAACTTTTGAATTTTTCGTGCCGCCAAAAATTCTTCTCACAAACATTTTTTTAATACAAAATGAAGTTGTTTGCAAATTGCAGCCCAACTGGGTTAGACCGGTTTTCGATAATGTAGCCTGTTCATCTTGTTTTATGAAATATACATCAACAAAGTTTTAGGTCAAATATCACATGAATAGAGTGATAACTTTCAATGTTATTCTTACTGTTCTATAAGACACATTGCTCGTTGGAAGATTTTTCCTATGGCGGAGAGGTCTATATTAAGCTTTTCTTTATTACAGAACTTTGATCAGCCATGTGGAAAGTCTGAGAAGCTGCAAAGAAAGCCGGTGACCAAGAAGACTAAGCCGCAATCGATCACGCCTGTGCCATGTGTAGACTATAGGGATAATTACGAAGGAGACTGCGACGACGACGAGTATGACAAAGAGAGGCATAATAATCCGAATAGGTGGAAAACGAGCACGACAAGATCAACTATAAAGCATCATATCCACTCGTCCCGCACCGTTGAGTCGTCGTGCAAGCTACCTCGACAGAACAAGAATCCCCCGAGGAAAGACAAAGGATCTCAGAAGCGGCGTGGAATGGACAAAACGCATGCGAAAGGTGTCCTATCCTCCATGTTCTTCCTGTAACAATGCGGTTCTTTTCTATCATTTTCAATTCTTAAAAAATCTACTCCAACAAGAAGTAGTCAAATTTACAAATTTTTTGAATTTTTTCTGATTGAATCATGAAAGTTATGGAAATGATTCTTGAGTAGAACGATTCTACAGTTTCTCCTAGATATTAAAAATTTTTTTTTTGTATCATCGTAAACATTTAAACGTGTTTAAAACTGGAAGGATTAAAGATTAATTTACGAATTTAATTTTGCAGCAACATCGTTAAATGGAAGCACTAGCCAAAGAGAAGACTCATCGCGATCGTTGGGTGCGGTGTCAGCTCCATTACCCCCGCCTCCGTCCTGTTGGGGTGAAAATCGAGCGAAATTCAGTGACGTCGTGGCCAGGAGTCCAGAGAGCATCTCCCCGTTCTCGAGCTTGAACAAGATACACAAACCGCAGACGACCACGCATACCCTGTCAACAGTCTTCAGTAACGATACCAAAGATATAGATTATACTAAACAACAGTCCAGTCAGGAGTTGATGCACGCCACGAACAACTACAGAATGTTGTCGAGCTCCCCACCTCTCCGTGTTCAGTCTATCGAGGAAAAGCCACTTAGTCAGGACCCCCTGAAGATGCAAAACACCTTACAGCATTCGAATAATAGCTACTTCATGAACGCCTTCACTGAACCGCCGGTAACGTCCATTTGAACATATTAGAGTCTAGAGAATACAGTTGACTGTCTGATGTGTTCAACCTTGCGTCTTTAAATTTCAGTTTGAACGAGAACTGGTGCCGTACGATGATCTTCCAGAGACGGACGAGCCTTTAATGGAACTGGAGAGCCCCGAAGAGGACACCCGATGTCAGTTATGGGAGGACAGTAGTCCCGTATACAATAATTTATTGTCGGATAACACGAGCGGGTTTTATACGGAATCTTCAAGGTCGCCTGAGAAGCCATCTTCGATGCTGGCGGATACGTTAAGAGGTAAGAAACTAACTTAACTGTTGAAATTAAGTATTGTTCTGTATTTATAATGTTTTTATTGGGTTTGCAGATAATTGGATGTCAGTTGAAGCAAATTGGGAACCGTTGTACACAAGGGCAGCAGTTGGGGAAGAAAGAAGTTGTGTTTGGGGGGTGAACACAGGTGGTGTTTGGGCTGCGGGTCCATGGGGGGCAGCTACCCCACCTGTAAATTCACAATTGTCCTCTTTACCGACCGAACCGGACACACAGGTAAGAAAGAGATTACTTCATGGCTATGTATAATGGCCGACCCTTTTAAAACAAGTAACCACCTTCCTAAAAACTTAACCCAAGCCTATAACTTTGGTCTTTTTCCTTAATTTCCTTAATTTTAGTATCTAGTATTAATAGCAAATGATGCATAAGGAACCTAGTATTTGCTTTTCATTATACTTAATACTTACAAACACTTATTTTTTTGCATACGGCTCAATATAAGGAGTTAATTATAAAAATAATAAATATATCTATTGTGTATTCTTTCAAGATCAAAATTAAAAATCTGTTTTATCGACTTTCGATGTGCTTGGTTATCAAAGAACATTTTTAATGAATTAATTGAACTGTGATTGCAGGAAAGGTCGGGTTTCGACCCGTTTCGTTCTCTTAGTACAATATGGACACCGTCATCCACCGAAACATGGAAAAAGAAGCACGAAGACTAAACCTGTTCCCAAAAAATTCCCGATATTATACCTTGTGATATCGTAGACTTGGTTGAACGAAATTTTTCTTTTCGAATACGAGAAGTAAATAACGTAACTTATTAGCGACACAATTTTGTGATTGACAACGCTTAAAGAGGGAAAACTGCTGGGTTTTTTCGTTGTTCTTCAATGTTTCTTGTGGATTTGTGATATTTTTGTGAATAGTACCTCGCATAATAACACCGAATAATTTGTTTTTGGTCAAAATTGACTTTGTAACTTGTTAAAGAATCATCCACGTGTTGCAACATTGTTAATCTGTGTTATTAATTGAGGCTTGAAACAATGTGATACGTTGAAATTTTTTCTGTTGACCTGGGGAATCGCACATTTAACGTTCTCTTATCTTTTCTTTCTGTTTCTCGTGGCTTCAAGGTCGAATACTATGCGGGGGGGGGGGGACGCATGCCCGAAATCAAAGTGAGATTCTCTATTCGCAGCAATTGAAGCACAGATTAATCCGGTGGGCGAAAAATAAGGTATCTAATTTATGGAATTTAATGCCTTTCGGTTGTCTACCGTCTACGTTTCTCGTCGTACTTTCTACACAAAACGTATATAAAAAAAGAAATGGTGATCACAATACTCAGAGAACGTTGGTCTTGGTGTTACACAAAAAAAGAAGTAATAATTAAGTTACTTGGAACGAGTGAGAACTGTGATTTTTATAGTCTTGACTTGTAGAAATTTCTTCGGTAAGTTTCCAAAATATTTTACAAAGTTGTGATGTATACAAAACGAAATAAAAATGTGTACCTACACTTCAAGACTGGTAATTGCTGTGTTTTAATCGTGTGTTGTCTGAATTTTACACAGCATCCATCTTACGCACTATTAAAAGAAGAGTGAGATCTTACACAACCAGTATTTTGTTATAAATATATATATTCCTATGAATTTACACACAATTTACAAAGATCAAGTTCAATTACAATATTTCGTGGCACAAAGAATACAGTATATTACAATCGTGATTTAAACTTATTCTAACAGTACAAAGTATAGAAATCTTATCACATAGAAGTACAAAATCGGACTTGTATAAAACACATAGAAAAGTTCTCTATAACAAATTATAAAATTGTCTGTCTGCATCCAGGTTTCGTTGCGGCGTTCATAACACGTGATTTGGTCTGTTGTAATCGTTGGAGCAGCAACTGTAATCGTAACCAACATTAGCATACTGACTTGCAACCTTTTGCTTAATTTCGAATTTCAAATATTTTCGGGAATACTGCATATTCTCGGGAATAATCCCAAAAATTTTCGAAAACCCGATCCCGAATACAATTTCCGACCCGACATTTTCAGGTGTTCGCACACATCTATTAATTTCTAATTTCTTCTTCTAGGTAAACGTACTATATTTTCGCTTTCAATTTTTCTCTGCAACTTCTTCCTATTGATCGCAGAGCTGCTTTGTCTAGTTTGTGGCACATTTTCATGAAGTATCTTCTCTTTCGGTTTTTGCTGAGCCATGATTTTCCTCAGAAGAAGCTGGTTCTCCCACTCGATCTTCCTGAGCTCCTCATCTGTGAAACTCATGTTCTTCCTTCTGCATTTGACCGATTTCAGTATCGTGGACCTATCATCTGACATTGAGCTACTGGAACAAAGTGAATTTACATTTTCCCTGGCCTTTATTGGGCTCTCGCATTTTTCTTCATTATCTTTCTTCTCGCGCTCATGCTCGGCTGCTTTAGGCGTATAATGAGACTCGTTCAAGGTCCTTGATGTGACATTGGTCTCATCCGAGGACTCATCCGAGCAAAATGATTCGTTGCTGTATATTGAATCATTGTCCACAATATTTTCCGTCAGGCCTGCCTCTTGTTGAACATCATTTACGGTCGGGGAGTCCTGATCGTAAACATATTCTTCATCAGTGTCCTCCTCGACCACTTCGTGAATGCTAGGAACATGATTGAAATTGTCCTTGGTCTCCGAAAGCTGTCCTTGCACTATTTCATTCATCACCATCAACGTGTACTGACACTCGCAATTGGTTTCCATTACTTTTGATCAAGAAGGAAATGAATTGTATTAATAGAGGCTAAAATAAAAATGAATTGTCGTACAAAGCTAATTCTAGACCATGTCCAGGTTATAAAAGTCTTGCAAGAAGCACTGTGTGTATGCTTCTAGTTGCCATGTCAACTGTGCTATAACAGTGGAGCATTAGACATTATTAATTCATTTATGATCAGCAAACATAGCTTCAAAAGGCGATGTACAAACCCATGGAACGTTTCAGTTCAAATATGTATATTAGAGAGGATATGAGGGTGCTCATGCCCGGGATTTCGGCGTTCCCCTTTTTAGCATGGAACAGAACCTCGGCAGCTTTTAGCATGGAACAGAACCTGGGCACCGACGAGAGATTTTCAAAGACTTTTAGCCCCCGTGCGAGCATGTTCAGTACCATTGCCATGTTCTTGACCATTTCAATTCCCATTTTCAGAACCAAGAAAATCTTTTTCGATCGGGCATCCAGCGCTCGGCGGGCAGCCCGAGCCCGAGCGGGCGTAGGATGTGAGACAAAAAATACATTGGGTGATTGGTCTACTCGTGTACTTCGTCTGTGATATCACATTTGGAAGGACAATGTTATGACTAGACTGCAGATGTTTATGCAAAATAAAAATTGTCCAAGACAATTTTAAGAATTTGTATTTTCTCTTTTAATCATCTCAAAAAGATCGAAAATAACGTAACAATATCCTTAGATTCTTTTAATTTCTTCTCAATTTAGTATTTAATCTATTCATTTTTGTGATAAATGCATAAGAAGTGCAGTCTAGTTATGGCCTTTGTGTGACTCTGAGTACCAAAAATAAATGAGAATACAGGGTGCTAATTAAGTTGCTTGATTAACTAGATTTCCTAATTATATCGACTACTTTACACACATCATAGAGGCTTGGATTTCTACAATAGGCTGATGCTTTCTTACAGAATAGTATATTTCAATAAAAATATCTAAAAATAATCATCATTCAATCGTTGGCGAATCCGTATACCTTCAGACTGCCAGCATCTCGCTTCCTGTCATAAGTGTCTTTGTCATCGCACGCATATGCTAACAAATATTGTTTCGGATGCCACGCAACTGTGAAGGTTGCTGCCTCTACAGGTATATCCGCAATCTTCTCTCCAGTTTCAACCTCGCCTATGTCAATAACGAGGTCCTCGGACGCAGCTGCCAACAGCTGGCCGTTGTAAGAGAACGATATAGTCCTCACTGGCCATTCTAGTCTGGAGAACGTCCTTAAACAGCATAATTCATCCGCGTCCCATAGTGAAACTAACGCATCAGCTGAACCGGTAGCAAAATACCTCCCAGTGGGATCGAATTCTATGCAAATGCAAGTTCCTGGATGCGCTTTGATTACATGCAACAGTTCCAAGTCCGGATAGCTAAGAATATGTACACAGCCTTGCCCGTTTGTCAAGTAAAACGTATCAGAGTCTTTGTTCCATGAAATTTCATTTACTTCGAAGTTGAACTGCTCCTCCGCACGGATTTTCATCACTCGTGCATCGATAAAGGTGACCAGATCTTCTTTGTTACCTACTGCTATTGTATTGCCATCAGGGGACCATGATATGTTGATGTTTTCCCCTCTGGTGCTGATATTTGCAGTGCATTTCTGCGTTCTCGTGTCCCATATACGCACAGTTTTGTCTCCGCTCGCTGTGGATAATAGTTCTGGGTAGAATGCGTGCCAGCAAAGCTGATCGACACTGCCACCATGACCTCTGAATGTTGTCTCTTGTTTCTGAAAGAGATTTATTTAAGTTTACCATTGCCTAAATACTTCAGACGAATACGAAGGGGGTTTTGATGGTTTAACTGTAAGGGGGCCTTGTATGGTTTCACTGTACGTAGTTATTGATGTTAAAAAACTTCGAAATAAAATATTTGCGTCTCTGTAACGAGAAATAGGAAAGAGAAGCCGGTTAGAGAGGTTATATTTATTTACCAAACGATCCGGTCCCAGAGAAAAAATACAGACAGACTTATCGAACGAACCGGAGGCCAAAAGTTTTCCATCGCAACTCCATCCTACACTGTGCACCTTCGCAGAATGACTTTGCTGCTCTCTGATTTTGTTATGAGATTTAAAGTGGCTAATCAGTTCTTCGACCCGAGAAACAGACATTGTGGTTATGTTTATCACTGTTTTGCGACGTTTTCAACCAATTACTTCTGTCAAATAGTGAAATTATGAATGATGATTTGGCGTGATACATCAGTTTTAATATTTCAATCGGTTGATGATCATGCTTGAGCTGATTTTTGTCAAAAAGGGTCATAAAATAAGAAAATACTTTATCTTCAATACTGCATTCAGTTGCATCTACATATGCACTCATGTGACTCATGTACTCACAAAGCACGTGATATTTTCATCAATATTAGCAGAGAGAGGATATGAAATGTGGTTCTCTTCCATGAAAAAAGTAGCATGGTTCTGTTTCATGCTGAAAAGTAGACATGAATTATACAACCAGAAAAGAAATGAGGTATATATATCCTATACCTCGTCGGTGCTCACGCCCGGGGTTTTAGTCGCTCTAGAGCCCCCCGAGCGTGAGACAGAAAAATCCATTGGGTGATTGGTCTACTCCTATCCCTCGTCTGTGGCATCAGATCCAACATCCACGGTAAAGAGGATCCACGCTTAGCCTGGATGGCCTGGATCAGATGTTGATCATAGTATGATCATGTAGTATGTATAGCGAGCATCAAGAAGCACAAATTCACACACATGCGGAGGAATTCATATTAAAAACATTATTATGTATTTTTGCTAGAATTTAAATATATCATTATTAATGTTACTTTTTTGGTAAATAATCCGCCTAATTATGTATATTTATTTACACTTTATTCCTACACACTTCCTTAACTTCCTCTTCATTCTATTTATGGCGTGTTTATATAATTATAATGATAAAGTAAGTGTTTATAAATTATAATTAATTTACCAGTTAACTGTGCTCGATAATGCATCTATGTATGTACATGTATATACATCTACGTTAAGAGTGCGATATTATAGTACTTATAGGAACAAGGTTTTTTAATAAAACTATGGAATCATTCCAGAAGCAAGTCTACAAATAATTCCTCCAAAAAACACATCCCTTGATCAACAAATATCTTTCTTTATTAAACGCTTCCTGTACAAAGAAATAAGTCAAGAAAATTCTCAATATGTGTCTATCAGTGTCTGTTGTATTATCAAGCAGGTGCACTGCGTTTCTTCAATCCCTTCTTCACTTTCTTCTTAAATTCTTCTAAGTTTATATCGTGCTATCAATGACAGTACCTCGTGTAACAAGTGTTTCAAAGGTTATGTTTACACCGTAATAACGACCCGTGATGCGAGGTATTCAGCAGATGATATTTACCGGAAGTTACATTGTCTGGTATGAAGAAACCGGCAAGAATCATCTGCTTTACGAAACGTGCAAGCAGCGCCAACCTACGGTAAAACGCCGAAATTCGGCCCCGGCGATTGCAGCGCGACGGTGGCGCCATCTATGGTGGCGGATTTTGGAACTAATTTCCCTATCCCTGTAATGAGTAAGACAAGGACAGAGATAGTGTGCGACAAGGACAGCAGATGTCTCGCTCACCTCCTACCTTTCTGCTGCCCTGGCAAATACCAGGAGAGGTATCAGGAGCACATGATGAGCAAGGAGGTATCCGACATGAGCTCTGCGACAAGGACAGACATAGGAGGTTTACCAAGAGAGAGAGAAGGACAGACATAGGGCTTCGGCATAAGCTGCCAAGTTGAGAGAAAATTAACTAATATCTTCTTTATTATTGAAGATTCATAAATATTTACAATTGGAAAATATAGAATACACCTTCCGCTACTTTCACATACAATTTTTAATAGGATTTTGTACCGAATTGAATAATGATTAGCAATTCGTCGACACATGTCCGAAAATAAATTCAATTAATTTGACAGGCCCCCCGTAAATAATTAATTATATAACTTTCTAGACATGGTTTGTACACTTTAGTGATTAAAGAATCTAGAAAGAAGTCTTGGCTATATTCCTCTTGAGGTTTTGTGTCGCTGTAATGCTTAATTAATAAGTTATTAACAATTTCTGGAGAGGAGGTATCTCGTGTGTCTCTGTCCTTGTCGCACACTCTGTTTCTCCTTGTCTTACTCATTACGGTTATACAGGAAGGACGTAACGACAACAAAAATCGTTAATAACTAGTTAATCAGGAATAATTCGTCAATATTTACATTCGAAGAACATATAATAGACCTCTGACAACTTTCACGTATAGTTTTTTAACAGAATTTGTTTCGGAATAAATAGTTATTAACGATTATTCAAAACCTTGTTCTATTATAACCTCAAATAGTTTGACAGGTCTCCCGTAAATAATTAATTGTCATACTTTAGAGGCACAATTAGTACTCTTTTATGATTAAAGAAACCAGAGTGGACCCCCAGCAACATTCCTATAACAATTGTTGACCGGTTGGAATTGTCGTGAACAAGTTATTAACAATTTTTCGGTGGCTTGTTTCTTTACCCAATGCCTGCAATGTGTAAGACAAGGAGAGACAGAGTGTGCGAGAAGAACAGAGACACACGAGATACCTCCTCTCCAGAAATTGTTAATAACTTATTAATTAAGCATTACAGCGACACAAAACCTCAAGAGAATTGTAGCCAAGACTTCATTCTAGATTCTTTAATCCCTAAAGTGTACAAAATATGTCTGGAAAGTTATATAATTAATTATTTACGGGGGACCTATCAAATTAACTGAATTTATTTTCGGACATGTGTTCGAAAAATTGTTAACAACTATTCAATTCGGAACAAAAATTTATGAAAAATTGTATGTGAAAGTAACGGAAGGTGTATTCTATATTTTCCAATTGTAAATATTTATACATTTTCAATAATAAAGAAGATATTAGTTAATTTTCCCTGAAATTGGTTGTTTATGCCGAAACTCATATGTCTGTCCTTCTCTCTCTCCGTAAACTGCATAAGTCTGTCCTTGTCGGATACCTCCTTGCTCGGCGTGTACTCCTGGTACATACCAGGGGAGTAGCAGCACGGTAGAAAAGGAGGTGGCACGAGCGAGACATCTGTTGTCCTTGTCGCACACTATCTCTGTCCTTGTCTTACTCATTACAGGAATAGGGAAATTAGTTCCAAAATCCGCCACCATAGATGTCGCCACCGTCGCGCTGCAATCGCCAGGCCGGCCTTCTAATAAATAATTTTTTAAAAATATTCTGCATTTGATAGGCGCGCTTATATAATTTACAAAGACACTCTGAACCCTTACACACACCAACATAATATTTTCGAACGGAATTCGTGGCAAATTAATTAATTATTAATTATTTTCTGAAGGCCAGTCCAGTTAACGCGTGCCTGTAATGCGCTTTTAGTTCGGGCGTTCACCGCTAAATGTCTCTAGCGTTTCAGTGTCCGTAGACGGGCTATTTTTCAAAAAACCATAATTTTCCAAATTTATGGAATTCTGAGATATAGATTCGGTATGCAGAATTATTAGAAATGTTTTGAGACCAAATACATAAATTTTGGGTCTCTACTTTCGAGATATATTTAATTTTTTCGAAAGTACATCTTCTATCAAAGATGTTGACTCAATCTTATGTACTAGTCAAAAGTATAGAAACGATAGGGCGTTGTGATGTAATGATATTAATATATAACATTAAGACGAATATATGCAAATCGATCGGAGGTCCCTCCGTTTATGATAGGTATATGGTTTAAGCTTCGAGTGGATCTAGTTCCATTTTTTCGTATAATATTGTACCTAGTATTGCAGATTGATTTCTTATGTCCCTTTATCATAATTTTACCCCAGGTTGACGAATAATAGGTTTCAGAAAAAAATATTGTGGTTAGATTAACAAAAACATGTATTTCTAATAAAAACAATTTAATATAATATATAATGTTAAATACATTTTTCAATAATATTCAATACAACGATCGAGACATCAATAGATGTAATAAATTACATAGTACAAATGGCTGCTGCAATCTGTGGGTGTATGGACTAAATTGTACAGCAATATGAATTAGAATTATAATCTTTTATAATATGTATATGAAATATGAAGTCGCAGCTCGCAACACATACTTACAGTCATTGCATTAATGGAAGAACAAAATATAGCAAACAACACTTTGAATGTATTACATTCAATTTTATAGAAAATGGTTGAAGTACCATAATTTTAATAATGCAGTATAAATTGCAAAACTATACAAATCAAAAGACAAAATACGTATGTCATTTTATTAAAGAAATCTTTATTTGTCGAGAAAAAGAGGAAGGAATCTTTTGGAAGAAGTTAGAAGTAGTCCCTCAAATATTACCATGAATAAATCGAAAAAGAAAAAACTATCAAGTTCTGAAGATCTGCCATCATGTTCAATTCTTGATTTAGTTATTGAAAAGAGCGACACAAATGTTAAGTGAAACTTTACTTCGTTAAGAACCTATGGAAGTACAACTAATTTTTATATTACTAATATTCAGAAATTTAAGAAAAGGAAAAATAATTTGGAAGTAAATTTATTTAGACAACGAATGTTACTCAAAAAAAGGCGTCTTGCAAACTATACAATGTTTTTGGAAAAACAAAAAGCTTTGTGTACACACAAATTTAGTACTAAACCATTTTAAATTTTTAACTTATGGTATCTACTATTGTAGATTTGATACATCAAATTTGATAAATCAAATTAGATAAATCAAATCTATAATAGTAGATACCATAAAAGTTTAAAATGGTTTAGTACTAAATTTGTGTGTACACAAAGCTTTTTGTTTTTCTAAAAACATTGTATAGTTTGCAAGACGCCTTTTTTTTGAGTAACATTCGTTGTCTAAATAAATTTACTTCCAAATTATTTTTCCTTTTCTTAAATTTCTGAATATTAGTAATATAAAAATTAGTTGTACTTCCATAGGTTCTTAACGAAGTAAAGTTTTACTTAACATTTGTGTCGCTCTTTTCAATAACTAAATCAAGAATTGAACATGATGGCAGATCTTCAGAACTTGATAGTTTTTTCTTTTTCGATTTATTCATGGTAATATTTGAGGGACTACTTCTAACTTCTTCCAAAAGATTCCTTCCTCTTTTTCTCGACACTTTCATTTTATTAGATTTAACTATCGGATTTTTATATTTATATAAGTTAAAAATTAAAAATGGGGGGTTTAGTACTACAATTTGTGTGTACACAAAGCTTTTTGTTTCTCTAAAAACATTGTATAGTTTGCAAGACGCCTTTTTTTGAGTAACATTTGTTGTCTAAATAAATTTACTTCCAAATTATTTTTCCTTTTCTTAAATTTCTGAATATTAGTAATATAAAAATTAGTTGTACTTCCATAGGCACTTAACGAAGTAAAGTTTTGCTCAACATCTGTGTCGCTCTTTTCAATAACTGAATCAAGAATTAAACATGATGGCAGATCTTCAAAACTTAATAGTTTTCTCTTTTTCAATTTATTCATAGTAATATTTGTGGGACTACTTCTAACTTCTTCCAAAAGATTCCTTCCTCTTTTTCTCGACACTTCCATTTTATTAGATTTAACCGTCGGATTTTCATATTTTTTCCAAGTAGGTATAGCGTTTTCTTTTTGCATTGTATTATCATTATCCTCTGCTTTTATCTTTTTTATCTTCTTGCCTGTTTCGATTTTAAATTTCCTCTTAAAATTCTTACCACTTTCTGACATTTTAGATAAATCTAATTTTGTTGTCTTTTTTAGTTTACTCTTTTCCTTTTCTCGAATGTCTGTACATTTATTTTGGATTCCTTGTACATTTTCTTCCATACCTCTCTTGTGTTGTCCTTTTTTAGTTACTTTTCCCGCGATTTCTTTGTGTATCTGTACTTTCACAGATTCTTTATCTAGTTTTTTCTCATCAATTTCTTGTTCTTCAATGCATCTTTTTATTTTATTCCTCTTCCTTTTCTTATCTATTGTTCCAATTTCAGACTTCGCAATTTTCTTATTACTTTCGGTAATTTTATCCAAACCTAATTTCGCAGACTTTTTAGATTTACTTTTTTCTTTTTTAAAGGTGCCCTTATCGATCTTTTTCTCTTTTCCATTCTTCATTGTTTTCTCATTACTTTCATGTTTCATTTGCATTTTTCCGCGTTCTTCATTTACCGCATCTTTATCAGATTCTCTATGTATGTCATAATCGGCATTGTATGATTCTACCTCAATTTCACTTGAATCGACTCCTCCTTCAGAAATCTCATCGTCATCGTTAACCACAAAATCTGCCAGATCTGATCCATTATCATCCGGATCTGATGACTCAGTTTCCGATGCCCTACATTCATCCCCTGGTACATCATCATCAGAAAACTTACATACTTCCACACCTTGAAGATTATATTCTCTTTCAATGTCCGAGTCCATACTTTCATCTGTTTTGCTCGAATCACTTACATTTGATGGCGAGCCAATAGGTGACTTATTCAATGAATCGTTGTCAGCCTCACTGGGTTCCTCAACTTCACTATCTGACTTTTCTATTGATTTGTAAAGAGATTTTCGCTCGTTTGACACATCTTCGTTTTCCAACCTCTCTGTTGACATCGAGTGCACAGAATTCTTTTCAGAATTTCTTTCTTTCCACTCACCAGCTGGAATATCTTGAAATAAGTCTGTACCTATATGTGCATCAGAAAGATTATCGTCGACTTGCATTTTCTCTTCCTGCTTTTGAACAGTTTCAGGAATTTCATTCATCTCTATGTCATCTGGCATTTCATCATTATTATCTTTAGTAATTGTTTCATCTTCTGAAGTAATAGGCTGTATTTGTTCTTTCTTGTTATTGTCGAATCCAAAACGCTTGTCAGTATGAGTGACATTTATATTTTCTTCACATTTCTGGATTTGAATGCCTCCACCTTGATTTGAATCATCTCGTATTTTAACGGACAATGCATTCTGATCCTCAGTATCGTTAAGCAAACTTACTGAATTTATGTTATTTACATTTTCTGGGCATTTCAGAATTTGTATGTTTTCATTAGATATTTCTATACACAAAGTACTCCGACATATACTGTCATTAAGTGGAGTCTCACTTAACGATTCTGTGTCTGTTACTATTAAATTCTGTGTATTATCTGAGCTACCTGCATCTTCATCATTTTCTTCAACTGATTTTTCTGTACATATGTCACTAACAATAAGTGGTTGTGGACTTTGTGATAATATATTAGAAACTGTGACGTCTTCATTTTGAAGATTGTCAATGATATTGGATGCTCGATTTTCCTTATTACTGAGATGCTCATCTTCTTCTTTTATTGGATGTAATTTCCTAAGCACTGCAGCTGTCTTCATTCGAGTTATAGTATCTGTAGAATCACTTCTACTATTTTCACTAATTTCTGACAATGTGCGTTCTGACATGTCCGTTTCATTCTCCTGAAGTGTCTTAGCAGAAGGATTCTCTGCAATAGTAGTATGTTCTTTTTTGGCTGTAATAATTATAAATATAAATAAATTATAATTCAATTTTTATATTAACATGATAAAATAAAATAGTAGATCTTAAAAATATTAATTTTCAGTTTCAAGGAAAACTGTATTTAAAAAAAAACTAAATGAATTTTTGTAAACTTAATAGCATAATAAGGACAATAAAAGAAATTAATAAGAGAGTAATAGTTGAATGAATTAACATTACTGTTTCCATCAGCTTCTGTCCCTTCTTTGCATGTACTTTCAGAACTTGAAATGGATATTGATTTATTGTGCTTCTCCGTAGTGGAATTCCCTGAGCCTGAAATTTAATGTGGTACATTTCATATGATATATGTATCACTTGCATAAATGTTCTTATCCCAAATACATTAAAAATTTGAACAACTCCATACTTGTTTCGGGCACTTCTTTAACATTAGGCAATACACGAGCCAATGCTACGAAAGGAATCATCTTCTCTTCCTGTTCTTCAATAACAGTTGTTTCTAAGGGTAGTATATGTAGATCTTCGTTTTCTGGTATTAACCGGAGTATTATGCAATAATCCACTATTATGTATTTCTAAATCATTGTTCTCTGCGACAGTTTCTGGTCGCATAGGATTAGCTCTTTGTTGCACGTGTGCTAACGTCAAAATTCAACTTGATTCAACTGTATACAAGATTTTTCAGTATGTATAGTGATGTCGTCCTATTCGAGGTCGTCGCCATCTTTAGTAATCACGATACCGCGCGTGTTTAAATTTCAGACAAATTTTGGTCAGCTTCTGTTTAAAATCCACATATTTTTACATTCTTCGATACGCGTCGTCTTTTTTTTTTGCGCCGATCGATTTTGATTAAATTTTCACCATGTGTGGGTTCAAATAAAAAAAAAAGTTGCAATTCCTAGCAATTGCAATTTTTTCAAAATCTGATTTGTACGCTATTTAGTAAAACAATGCTTCTAATTCTTCGAAAAAAAGTCAAGTCGTTTGGTCAAACGTTCGAACACTTTCCTGGGCCACTGTACCGAGTTTCACCACTTGGATTATGGACAATTGGGTTGCTACCTATTTCTACAGTTTTCTAACAATTTTTCTTTCTTTGTGAGAAAACAAAAAAAAAAAAAAACGCTGGAGATTCTGTGTACCCTGTCTCGAAGTAAAAATTTCCGCGAGAAAATTAAATATCGAAGCTTCTTTACTCATCTAACACAGTATCAGTCGAATTGTATTATATATTATATTGGACTGCTCTGATCAGAGTTAAAACTTTCCGAAACACGCAATTTTCAGAAAGATAACTCGGCAAGATCCTACGTAAAAGTAATCGTTTGCGCTTGATTGTAGGTACACGGTACGCGGAATTCTCTGAAAAAATATTCGATGTCAACAATGATTGGACATATTGGCAGCTAAATTACCAGCAAATTAGATTGCCGAGTTTTGTTGAGGCTTCCGTAAGCGAATCGAGAAACCTGCCAAGAGTCGGCTACTCTCAGAACTTTATCGACCTCCGGCAAGGTGAGTGCTACCGTGCCATTAAAATATTTGACGAAATTCAGCAAACAGCCTGTGACACGTGTGCGGGTTTCCTTTTTCAAGCTTTACACATTTCAAAGCTCTACGGGTAAGTACCAACCCTCGATACGTACCTTACGAAATCGTATGGTAACTGAAAAGCATACATGAAAAACTAACAGGTACTCTGCTAACGAATTTCTCCAATGATCGATGACCAATTACAGAAGATAACGAAACATACAAGAATACGGTTCAATTATTTTATGATTTTTTGTTTTTATTCAGAATTGCTACACTTTGGCCTCTTTACTTTGCCCCGCAGGGTGGTCACCATAGTTAACTAAAACGATTTCATCCTACACTTACAATTAGATGACGCAATTATCTGTCTAAAAACAATTAAGTTTTGTTCTTACATATTGTAACTTTTATTGTATCATCTATTATAATGTGGACGTTACAATCGACGCGTTAAACATATTGCTACGATAACGTTTTTGTTCTATTGCAATTTTAATGGAATCCGTAAGAATATATGTACCTTCAGTTTAATTGTAGTTTTTCTGCGGAATTGACCTGTAAATAACGTATTTATGGTGTCCAATGGAAAGTTTCGAACGCGTTTTTAACGTGTAAAGATGGGCGCACTTAAACTTACAGAAAGTAGTAATGCTGGATAATGCGTTGTTTAAAGTTATAAATTTTTTGTTTTACTTTAACTTGTACGTACTTGTTCGAAAATAAAATAATTGATTTGTAAAAACGTCTTTTAAAGTAGTGTGTTAACTGTTGCATAACTGTTAACCTGTCCAGTCTTTTTTTTTTCCATGATGTTTTACGTTCCTATTTGTACACTACAAAAGACAAATGTTTTACGAGTTTAATCATTAGTTTATTGGCAGTGATTTCACAGCAAACATGTTTGTAAACAAGTGAATTTTCGACGTTAAGGATTAGGACTTGCTTCAAGTAATACGAATTTCCTTTCATCTTTTTGGGAAATCAGATACAGAGATATACAGGGTGTTTGGTAACTGGTGGTACAAGCGAAAAGGGGGTGATTCTACGTGAAAGAATAAGTCGAAAATATAGAATAAACATTTTTCGTTTGAGGCTTTGTTTTCGAGAAAATCGACTTTGAAGATCTGTCAGGTTTGCGTGCTTTAGTATATGCAGGAAGTAGATTTGGTTGGTCATGATCAGACGCGTCAGACAATTCCTATCGAATAGCATGCGTATTCGCTGCATTTCAAACTCGATTTTCTCGATAACGAAACTTCGGATGAAAAAATTTTATTCTATATTTTCGACTTATTCTTTCATGTAGAATAACTCCCTTTTCGTGGTACAAACCACCAGTTACCAAACACCCTGTATATAATATCTCTTAATAATCTCAATAACCGTTTTATAGAATTTAGAAATAAGAGAAAGTATTTATAGTAGATTAATGGTTGTGAGATTATTTTTGTAATTCACCTTTGCACGGTGCGAAAAGAAATTACTTACAAGATGACTTGATACTTGACAAGTTCTAACATGGTAGGTGTCGAAAGTTTGCACCCTGTTCTCGAGGAAAATACTATCAGAATATACCGAGTGCTCGGCTAATTATGGTTCAATCGAGAAGGGATCAACTTTTCTAGAAAAATCAGTCGAAAGTGTAAAACTAGTTCTTACGAAAAACTGGTTTGAAAAGTCAAAAGCACGCGTGTTGTTGAACAGTAGGCATAGGCTGATCATGACTTACTATATATACATATCTACGGCGTGTCTTTGCCAAAACTTTCAACTCGATTTTCGCAGTATCGAAGCCTCATATGAACAAATTTTGAAGTGTATTTTTGGCTTACAACTAGTTTCGTAGTGTGACAAGGGTACAGGACCAGTGGTCAAGCATTTTCAGACGTAGAGTTAGTTTTAAACGGAACAAACGTACGTATCTACGATAAAAATGGCGTTGGAATACTACCAGGCGTGTGGCAATGGTTCGTAAATAACAATGGAAATTATATTGCATAGTAGCAGAGTAATAAATATCTTTTCTGTTTAACATTGTACCTAACTATCATAGCCCTTAAGCAATGTCAATTTCAGGTCCCATTTCAATATTTCTTTGTGTTAATAACTACTCCTATTAGATTTAGGACATAACGATAACGATAACTTTCTGCCTGGACAGTCTTTTGTATCTGTATAAATAACAATGTTATTAGGCGTTGCAGACTTGGATGGGACACCCTGTATGTTTTAAAGGGCAAACGTCATTCTTAAGGGACGATCCCGAAGCGACACCATCAGATCTTAATGGAACTTTGGGTGGACGTAGTTTTTGAAAAAATATTAGACACAAATTTTTTTAACGGCAATTGTTCATATTCAAGGGGTAAAAACAGCCCTTAAAGTATGAGGTTCGAACGATATTTGGTCGAATATCTCGGGAGTTGTTGAAGCTAGAGGGATGATTCGCATGGCAAAGTTGTGTATTTTTTTAATAAGGAATCCAGCCGCGCAGCCCGATTTTAGATGTTGGAGGTTATAAAAACTAAAGGTGGCTGTGCATAATGTCAATAAGAAAGGGACAAATTCTTTATCATAACCGGTAATGATATGGTTGTTGTATAGTGTCATAGTATTTTCGCAGAGTGTGTATTCAATGAACGTTTATTTCTTTAAATAATCGTTTCCGTAACTGTATATTTAACTCGCATGTTTTTCCCTTGGAGGAATTATCGCTGGTAGTTAATGTTACGAATAGAATATTATGAGAAAAATGAGTGGGCACTAATTCGAAACAGTAAAAACGTTAGAAGAATTCGAAGACACTATTCTGTCATTTCCAATCTCTTGAACATATTAAGAAAGAAACCAGATTATTATTTCACACCAGTTTGTTGCAATTCAGATGGAAAGTTTTTATTTTGCATAAAGCCAGTCCGGCAGTCTAGTTATCATGACTGTACGAACGTTATCGAGTTTGTAATTATTCACTGAATTTCGCGAGAAAAGAAACAAAAAGAGAAAGAGAGAAAGAAAGAAAACGCAAATAAGAAAAGACAGACGACCAACAGAATCAAATTTCCTGTTGCCTGTCGGTGACGTAGTTCTGTGTTCCATTAGCAGAAGTCCCCATACAGAGACAGTTCTATTGATTTTTCGTAGAGGCGCAAGCGCTATTCGGCTCTTATCTGGCGAAAGAGAGGCGCGGCTATAACCATGGATCCCAGTGTGCTCGCCAACATGGACAAGGACGCGTTGAAGAAGCAGATCGAGAACATGAAGTACCAGGCCAGCATGGAACGATGGCCCCTGTCAAGAAGTATTGCCGCGTAAGTTCATCGAATCGTCCGTTTTTTCACATCGGATACATACATAATAGCTCTGCTCTTGATCGATCTTGTCCTGTTTTCTTTTTGTCTTTTTTTGCTGTTTTATTTCATTTTTGTTTATAGTACCCGTACCTGTAACACCCTCTCATCCAAGCCTCTTAGAGATGCACGGGACATGGTGCCTTTTACGTGATCTATATGAAAAATCTCGTGAAGATCGGCGAATTTGCTACTCCTATCCGCGTATTAATTTACCGATTTAATAGCGTTGTTTTACCTTGAATCGTGAGACTTGAAGATATTATCCTCCAACCGTATATTTCTGTATCGCTTTGCCAAAATGTCGCGGCTTCCTGTTTGATTAGAATGTCGTCTATTCTTCTTCTTCCTCTTTTCTTTTTTTTTTTGTTTTGTTATATTTTTATCGTTCGGCGGTCTGTACGTGTTGCTGAAAATAATTGAAGGTATTTAATACTCCAACAACTTCAGTATACTATTTATGGACCATGTTGTTAGTAACAGTGCTGTTATATTTAGAGAATTTAATATGTCATTGCTACTGTTCTTTGTAATCGATAGTTTATTCTGTGTAGGTTCACGATTGAGTATTTGCATAGAGCCTTATATTTTTAGTTATTATCGTAATACGTTTTTAATCGGTCGAATGCTTGATTTCTGTACGAATGTATCGAAATATTTAATTTAACTATACTAAGATATTCTATTGAATGCTGGGACTAATTTAAGCTCGTTATGTTAATGTATGTATGTATATTGTCGTGTCATCAGTTTTATGAAATTAAATTGAAGAATGTAGCTAAGCATTATTAGTTACTACTATCTAGTAATAAATAATAGTAGTGCAGGGTATCCTTTAAAACAAATTCTGCATTAAGTATATCTATTGATAATTAATAGATACTTAATAACGAAAAACACATGAAAGTGGTTGACATTCTAATTTTCGTGATTTCACGTATTCCGAGTAATAGAATAATGAATAGTGATGGCGAAATAGATTTATTTGTTTGAAAGGCAATCGAAACGAATGCTTCGGAAAAATAAAAATAAAATTCTCAGAGAACAAAATTAAAAATTCTCACACGTAAGATTATGTCAAAAACTGTATTGGTATAATATTCCTTTATTCTTTTGCGAAATCTTTGGCAACCCTTTTGTGTGTTTCGTTGCGAAATTTTCTGTATTTTCTTGAATTAAATAAAGATACAAAAATTAATGAATAAACCAAGTCACTCACATTCTAATATTATACATTATACATATGTATGTTGTTTAATTTCGCCGTTCTATAAACTCGACGATTGTCCTAGTATTTAACTCGGTTAATGCCTCTGTAAAAGATGCTCATTTTATCTTATCGCTTCGTTTCATCGAGCAACATCGAGCAATAATATTTACTCAACGTTTCCTCGTTGACCGAACCGTTACGATACCGTTAATTGTCTCTCTAAAAGTGTAAGTGTTATAATTGAGAATTAGCGCGCTCTTTGTTATGCGATTTCGTGGCGCCCGTCATCGATAAACATTATGTCAGTTTGCAGGTTAATAGCACGCATTGACAACTGTACCGTACACAGTAGACTCCCTTTAAAACCGGCCATATTTTCGACGAGATTTCCTTTTACGTATCGCGTTTCCGGTGTCCATATTGGGTGCGAGTGCAATGTACTGTTACAATCCCGTAACGTTTTCGACTTCGGTTCACGTCATTTTTTCTACCAAGTGAATGTTTCATAAATATTTATACACAACACATATATTTCTCAACCTAATTTGCATCCTGTAAAGGATACATTGTGCCTATGTATAGACGGATTATTCGGTAGTTTTGTTTACATAACATTACAGGAATTAGTTGTTACACGGCATTAAGCGGTATTTACGTGATTCAAGTGTTTCGGTTAGAGCTAGGGGATTACATGTGTCTGAAAACGATAAAACCAACGTAATACATATTTGTGAACACTTTATATGTATATCTACAGTGGGTGATCTACAGTTGGTGTACTCTGAAATTATCATAGTGTTTCGTCACTTATTGTCTTGATTTTTCGAAATATTTCTCGCCATATTTAGAAACACACCTGACTTCTATTTGAATAAAAATTAACATTTTCTTAACGATCTTTTTTGGGAAAAATGTCTAAACATAACTGTTATTTTTGGTCTCCGGTTTTGTTACGTTAAAAGCCAATACTGAAGCGGGAAATCCCTCGAAAACGATTAAAAACCTTAACGGTACGGTTTCAATGAGAAAGAAGAATATTTTAGATCATTGTGGGCTGGTCATCGGTTTAATTCTTAGACGAATCGAAGAATTTGCAAAAAGCACGGACGACGACGTAAATGGCGTGGCGCGTGGTGCCACCACACGCGGCTAGCAATTAACAGTCAAGGCTGAATTACACCGGTGCGGTGCGGCGCGACTGGGACACGCTCTCCTTGGACGTGGAGTGTTGTCGGTTAATCGCGTATTCGCATATTCGCGTACCGATCACTTTCAGACATTCAATATCGGGGTACGCGTACTTACTTGCGTCCCTTGTTGGTCCTGGCGATCGTAACTGTTCCGAGATAATACCGTACAAATTGCACGGTTAAACGACAACGGATGATGACCGTTATGTACATGCCTACATATGCATATTCACGAACGTTTTTTTTTTCTTCCTCCACTTGCTTTTATCCTTATCCGTTCATTGTGTTTGCTTATTAATTTACGGGTAATGAAACTTTGTCATTCAATCGGCGATAAGTAAACAACTTTCCGCGAATTCCATTCCGTTTATGGCTTCCGTGTATACTTATAAGTAGACTGCGGATATTTAATAAATTTATAAAATAAACATTGTCTGCATTAACTGCAAAACATAGAAGCAGCATACACACTTTTCTCTGAATAATTTAATTTCTTTATTTCTTTAAAGAATTTTCTAGTTTTGCATTTGATCGCGTTTTTGTCATAAATGCATAAAAAGAGTGGTAATTTAATTAGTAGACTGGATAGTAGATGTTGGACTAATTTTTACAGCGATAGCAAGATTTATTTTCGACTGGACGATCGAGTACCGAGAAAAGAAAGCTCGAGACTGTTAGTTTACAAAATTTCTCGTGCCGGTCCGAAATGTGAAATTACGGGGGCACGTTGATGTTCCGAGGAGATTAAATTCTCACGGTTGTGTAACGGATAAGACCTCGAAATAAGAAAAATTTCCTGAGATACCGCTGCCAGGTTAATACGCAATGGAAATACCTCAGCTTCGTCGTACGATCTATGAATGAATCAGAAAAATAGAATTACCATAACAATTTCACGATTTCTTCGCAGACAGAAGATTGCAGAGTAAAACCGCTGCGCCGCGCCGCGCCGGTACCTGTTAGCTAGAGGTTTTTGACACAAGTCGTGTAATGTTGACGTTGTTAACGTTAACGACCACCTTTCACACTCGACTGTATAATTACGCTTATACGAGTGGCAAGGTGCGAAGAAACTGATTCAAGTTTGAACAATAAACCAGTTCTATTCTAATTTTCCTATGAGAACCTTCGCTGAAGGATTGCTACGTGGTTACTCGATGATAGAAAACTATCAATAGTGTCAACACTGGATCTACATACATAGCACCGGAGGTGACTATTTTACACTAATTTATAAAAATAAGAAGAATGCGTTTACACAGATTTTAAGAGATTTTTATTATCATATAGGTATACAAGGTGTCGAAAAAAATGTATACACTGTTTAACGGGTCATAACTTTCTGTTACATTACTCTATTCTATTTTACTACATATTTCTTACAGAGCCGGTACGTGTTAGAAATTTTCGAGATTCGGGAGACGTGTAAGTACGGCGAAGCAATTCAAGTTCATTAACCTGTTCACTGCAACATAAAACGGTGTAAGAAAGTTCAGCATATCGGAAACAATAGAAAGTTTGCTCTGATTTACTGAAAATCTGTTCAAAGAAATAAAAAGATAAGCGAACGTGTGAATGAAAGTTTTTCAAGCGAACGTCATCCTGTTACGTTCACCGAGTTAATCTCTTGAACAATAGATTTTATAAATGTTCAAAATTTCAGTTTTAGCACACTCATTGGAAAAAGGAAATAAGAAAATCGATTGTGAAAGTTGTTACTTTGTACTTACTTTTTATTTAATCACAAGTCGCTTTGTCTTTAGTTCTTTATTTGATTACAAGTTACTTTGATTCTCACTACTTTATTTTATAGAAATTACTTTGGACTTGCTTCTTTATTTTATTAGGAATTAATTTTCAGTTTCCCAGTCGTTGTATCATGCACAGATATCTTAGATGTAAATGAACTATGGATGGCGGAAGTAGAGGCTTCAAGCTTTCAAAAGAATCCAGGTATATTGTTGTACTGTTTTCTTTTTTTCTATTACATTTATATATTATTTCTAAATACGTTTTGGGTCCACTGTGTAATTAATCAAAACATCTTTCTAGTAATAAAATTTGTATGCACTATAATAGAATCTAATTAGAAAGTGGAAGACGATAAAATTGGTTGCAGTCGTTTAATAATACTTATTTCATTGTCGTAATGGTAGAAATGTCTCTCAGACACAAAGCATGATTCGCGCTGTTTATGGCGATGGTGCTGTTGGCGAAAGTACCTCTCGCAAATGATTTTCTCAATTTAAAGCCGGTAATTACTCGCTTAAAGACACGCATCGTTTCCGGTAAAACTTCCGCAGTTGGTGACATTCGAATAACGTTAAGGTTAATTAATTAAATAATTTAAAAAACCTATCCACATAAAACTGAAAGTTGTAGAGATCGTAGATTTCTTATAAATGTCAAGAAGCATAGCTCTCCCTTGATCATTTAATTATATGTATAAAAAAAAAATGAAGTCGATATATTTATCAGATTCTGAGAAAACATCTTGTAACACTTTAGTTGGTACACCCCGTATACGTGTTCTTGTTATTTCTTTAGAAAATAATGTAAAACAGTGACTTTCAGCGCTGCGCAAGTCAAACGTTAAAATAATATTTTGCCCATCGTTATTTGCATCGCATAGAGTATAGAGAATACAGCGAGTAAGCTTGTCTCGTAGCAATGATTACGTGCGGCGGACCAAATGGATTGAAAAAACAAATATCGAACGAACCAATACGTATGATCTAATAGGAAGTTCTAGGAAGTGTTAGCGAAATTGGGGTAGAGGCGGGGTGCAACGAAAGAAAGGGGATCTTTATCTAGATCGGTGTTCCGACCGGCATTAAAACGGAATCCGTATTTACGTGGAATCTATCGCGATGATGCATCGGTAACGAGGTTTAATAACACATGGGAAGTTCGATGGTGTTCCCGGTTGCGGAACAACGCGGAACTGCGTTCAGCCAGCAAAGTTATCCCGGTCTGCGGTTTTCGAGGCGAATCGTACCCCGAAAGCAAAAAGTTTCCGCGGTCGACTACTCGGAGAGTGCCGGAGTGAAAGGTAACCTCCCATTTTTTCCCCTCTTTCCGATCAAACTAATCTTTCGCCGGTGCTACTGTCCCCTCGACTTGACTCTGACTCGACTCGACTCGACTTGCGTCGTCTTCTCCTCCGACGACGCCTCGCGTTTTCCCTTTGCCGAGAAATCTTGGCCAGAAACGATATCGCCGGACGTTTTTACTCTCTAACCCGGGTTGCAAAGGCCTGAAGTTAACGAGATAAGTTCCTCTCCAGACAAATAACCTTAAGAACCGTCTGCAATATCCAACCTTTCACATTTATCACCTGCGACTTTTCCACCTGGCCTCCTATTTATGGATACACTTGGTAAAATATCGCTTTCTTCTTCCGCACGTGCCGCGTCGCGAGTTCTCTCTCTCTCTCTCGGCTTTGGCGAGGACTTATAAAATTTTATTATAAATAACATAATATACATAATTTGTTTCTAATCTTGTTCTTCCTAACTAAACTATAAACTATTCACAAATTTTAAAGAAAATTTAACTTGAAGAGATCATTGACTGTTCACGCATCGATATGACAGTACTAGTTTCTGAACAGCATAAAACATACAAGTACGAAAACGAAAAAGTGTTGAAATCAATTCTGTGTCTCTTTACATGGAAGATCGCATTTTGTACGATCGAATTTGACAGAACAGGCAATTCCTACTGTAAAGGGTTAGGTTGCGTGTACGAATCTTAAAGGTCACCGTTTTCAAGACAATTACTTTTGTCCACGGTAAATATTGCTTTCGTTATGAAACTATACCTACAGATACGAAAGGGTCGGCCGCAGCTTGGTAGCTGTTTCATAATGAAGACGAAGAATAGACAATGAATACCTTTTACATCTATTCATTCAATTTACCTCGACACTTTTGTACTCCGATTTCACCATTTTATTGAATTTATCAACAAACAATCGAGCACTCCGTCTAAAGAAACGCAGAATACTTCCGTATCTCCTTTAGATCTCTGCCTATCAATAAAGTGTTGCCGTTGCGTTACTTTATTCGAAATGGGAAGCATCTTCTAGGGAGATATATCTTTGAAATCAAAGAAATTAAAATATTTACGACGTTAGTAGTGGACCACGATTATTCCAATTGATTCAAGAGTTTAATGTGCAATTACGAGCAACGAAAATCGCGGTAAAAACAATCAACAGTAGTCAGCTTACATTCGTTTCTAATACATATAAAGCGATAAGTGAAAGCCTACAATTTTCTCACATTTTCTGCTAAATTGTGAGTTGTCTAACTAGATCGTGAGACATTTCTTGCCGACGCGGTATGACCAGTATTTATGAAGCGCAATTAAAAAGCAATTAGCGCTTTAAAATCGGTGATAGCATTTTTAAATGCAAAACATTCATTTTACATGTTTCTTTATTTTGACTTGTACAGTGTGTATTATTAATATACGGTGGATCTTTATGCAAAGGGAAAATTGTCTGCATCGATTCTAAGAAATACGAGGTGTTTAATCATTTCGTTTAAGAATTCCTTGAATAATTTCAACAAAGGTGGGAGTAATACATGGACGTTCTTACAATTCGGTTAATTCTATTGGTACCGTTTTAAATTGTTGCGTCTATTCGTTGTTATTATAGTAAACGCATAAAATCCGTAGTTTAGCGATGAATTATTCTGGGTGTCTCTGTAGCTATCTGTCTTCGGAAGTGAGCAACGAGAAAATACGAAAAATCAGCTGCGTGTAATAAGACAGGCACGCGTTCCTGTGGAACACAGAGCTCTCCTTGAACGCAAAATCGGCTCGAGGAGGGCCGAGCGAGCCGAGTCCCTTTCACCGAGCTGTTCGCAACGGCCAACAACTATTCCTTATTCGATTCCCCGTGATTTTCTTTGCATCGCTGCAACCTTGTTATATTCAGAGCAATCCTACGCTCCGCGAAACCGATTTCCAACGATTTGATCATTCGTTTCGGATTTAAATCACTATTTCTGCACCTCTCGCGCCCGTCTTCTCGGTGCGGGGCCGTTCTCGTTACTTTTACCGCAGAAATTCGTTTGCGGTTGATTTCAAAGAATTTCCCTGCCATTTGTTCATATAATTATTCAGACTCTCCGATATGTTTCCATAGCTATCCTTAAATTCCAGAGGGTAACCAGCAACGGTTGAAAGTTTATCGCACCTGATTAACACGTTGACCGCCATGTCACCCAGATGTGGGTGACGGAATTATTTGTACAGGTTTTAAAATGAATTTTCACGTTAATATATTCATTGTACCAAATTTGATTGGGATCTGTAAAATGCAGGAAACTTGGAAGACAACTCAATATCACACATATAATTATTTTCAATTTTTGTTTCGTTAACCAGTTAAGCGCGTTGCAGTGCGGTGCGGTTAACGTTAACGAATTGTTAGTTTCTTATCGAATAAAAATGTAATTCTTTCTCACTTTGCTTTACTTTTTTTCGTAAAATTTATAACAGCGGCATTTGGCCTGCGTTCGACGTGTATATTCGTCGTTGTTTGATTTTAATTCCGTGCCGCGAGGGATTTTTAAAATTAAATTCCACAGTTAACTGGTTAAATAACTTACTTTGGTTTCATGGAATTTTTTGGGGTTCCGGTTGGGCACTCAAAGTGTTAATCTTAAATTTCTTAAACACTCTTCCGAGACCCTGACAAATCCCGACCGTTTGACCGAGTGTGACCGGTGGTCTTCTGTTTTTCCAGGATGAGGGACTACGTCGAAGAGAACGAGAAGATTGACCCGCTGATACACGCGCCTGACAAGAAGAACAATCCCTGGGCCGAGAAAGGCAAATGCATAATTATGTAATCACGACGAAGACGAACGGGGAGTGTGGGAACGGAAGAGGAAGGAAGGAAGGGCGCAACATCTGACGATGAAGGCGGGTCGTTCAGCCGTGTTCGAAGACAACGGGCAAACCGAACAACAAGAAACCGCGTAATAGCAAGGAAAATGATGAGGAGGACGAGGACACCGGGAAATCAAGGGGACAGTATTAGGAAGGAGCTGCTTCAACGACGAGTTCGAACCAAATGATGAGAGGAGGAAGAAGGGACTCTTGGGATTGCTCTGAAACAGGAACGGAACAGCAAGGAGAAAAGGAAGGTCGGCGAAGAAAGCGACGTTCGATCAGACTGGACTGACGGTGGACTGATTCGGGAATCTAACCGTTGTTCACCTGCGGTCACCCGATCATTCGAACTCCCCCGTTCCGTGTGTACATCCACGAGGAAACGTTTGTTCGTTCGCGTTTCTCCTAGTCTCGAAGCTGCGAATCCCGAGAACGAGCCTTCGAAGTCGTCCGCGCCCGGGTTTGGGATCGCTTCGCCGGGACAGACACGCGAAAAAAAAAGGTTTCAGTCTCGTGTATCGATATTAATTGGTTAAACTTTCACGTCGCACCGTTTCCACCTTGTGTTCCTTCTCCCGCTCTCGAAACGAGCGAGAGAGAAAACGAGAAAGAGCGCGAGAGAGAGAGCGAGAGAGAGAGAGAGAGAAAGAGAGAGAGCGGACCGATGATCATCATCACCTTTTGTCGTAGGTACACCTCCGTGATCTCAAGCCGGGAACAAGAAAAGAAAATCGGGCACCGTATAAAATTGTATCGGTTCGACACGTCGCGTCGCGTCGGAACTCTGTCGATCGACCAGCGAAACTATTATACATGTATTATGGCAGACCAACTTAATCGAAGCAGGCGTACCCGAAAGAAATGCAAAACGCGCATACGGATACACGAAAAACCGTGCTCCGTGATCGTATGTACCTCCGCCTCGTCGTTGTTCCGACATTGTTGAATAATCGATGTTACGCGTCGAACGCCGCGCGCGATTTCTTATCTGCTATATTTATGGAAAACTCTTTGAAAATCGTTCATTACGTCGTAAACAATAATTTGATCTTAAGTAATCTAATATCATTATGTGTACACACACCTTACTTCATATGAATGGACGATTAACATACGCTATGCATATTTATGCGAATTTCTTACGGAAATATAATATATTCATATCATTTCAAACGTATCTTGGGCTTTCATTTTTACACCCGTATCAGATCCAGCTTCTACAGCGATGCGCGGAATCGAACCGATGAAACCGTTTTCTTTCGATCATTGTTCGTATGTTTATTAAAGACAGTGTTACCCCGAAGCTCGAGAAACTACATACACTACCGGCCATAAGTGTTTACCCACCCACAGATTTTTTAATCAATGTTAAAAAATCAGCTTCAATATCTTTGCTATTTCTCTGTTACTTTTTCCGATGCTATGATGGCACACTATTAGAGCGCGCGTTTCAATCGATAATTCTTTTCTCCCTGACATTATTTGAAATTTTCGCAAAATTCTTTAGGCACGTGAAAATCAACTGTTTACTGTATGAAAGCTTAATGCAGTATGAAATTTGAGAAGACTAAGATACCTGTATTACCTGCGTTCATATTCCCTACTGACCGTTATAAAAATTTCTGAAAAATGGGTTTCTTTACCTGAACTCCAAAATTGTCGTTTTTCATAAAAAAAGCTGTAAACTCAGTTACAGTACCTGATTGTATATGTACAGAATATTTTGGATGTTTTTTATTAGCCTTATAATTAGGATTTAATGCTACGGACATTTTCATAACAATAAAATACCTATTATTTGAATAGTAACGAAATTTGAAGGTGGGTAAACACTTATGGCCGGTAGTGTAGAACGGAATTGAAATACAAATTGTTTCTTAAGCTGAAATAAATCTACAATTACGTGCACACGCTTCTTGAACTTTAATAAAAGTACATAAATAACGAGCTTCTGAAAAAATGATATCATTGGTTCAATCTTGCTCTTCACTGTATGTACAACGTTAGCTCGAACTTTTTATAAGGCTTAGGGTATGTTTATGTCGGAGCTGCGATGGGAACGTTTAGGGAAACAGACAGCGAGAAAATACGCTTATTAGATGACCAACGATACTGATAAGGTTTTGGGAACATGCAACAGAGTTTGCACAGATTTGTGAAAATTAATTAAACGCATTGTACGCGAGCTATCAGGCGAGGGTCATTTACGATAATTGCGCTGGAAAAGGATTTTATAAAAATCGCTCTACTTAATTGTTACTTGTCACAACAAATCCTCGTTTGTCCTTTCTGCGTTCCTTTGTCACTAGACTGCGGATTTTTATGCATTTATGAAGGAATTAACTGGGTGAAATATAAAACAGTGAAAAATATAAAAAATCTTAGATGTGTCGAGGTTTAGATGTGTCTTGTATGATTTTTCTTTACGAACGTTCTAGGTAACGATTGAAATAAACAATTTTCTCGAAAGTTCTTTAAATATTCTGTTCGGACTTGTGCGTTCCACCGAAGAATCTATCTGCGTTTCTTTGTCTGTTCTTGTTGGAACTTATAATGTCAGAACATTAATTTAGGATAAGCTGTGGGACGAAACAACTGCTGAAAAACTCGAAATTTATATCGTTTAGCTTTAACAGGGTGCACACAATGTTCACTCGAAGATAATATATAATAATTATTCTTCGGAATCACTCATGCTCCAGTGGTTGATCTCTGTGGAACTATAAACGACTGAAACTGTGCTATCGCAGCTTCCCTATAAACATGTTACAAGCCATATACATATGTATGTAGAGATATTTTTGAACAATTTTTATCGTCGCTCTGATCGACGCTCTTTTAGCTTCAATCGCAGATCTGACATGAACGTACTACTCTTAGCCTATGGGACTCTATACAATCGCCACGAGTGTTGAATATTGTACAAAATATGACAAAGTTGTCAACTCTGTGAATATTAAATCGTTTGTTATTTAAAGGTTGAATTATTTATACTAGATAGTCGAACGTCTTGAAATATTATGGATTATATAACATATCGATATTTCGCTTCACCATTCTTGTAAATACGTATATCTATATTCTCCTAGACAAAAAAACATGGCGAATTCTCATGTACACTATGGTCCATAAGTATCAGATCACTTGGCATATTCGGACAAACATCGCATCATATATAATTGTAGCAATACTTGATATGTACTTATGTTTCGGTTAAACTGTCCAATTTATCATAATTTGGTGAACGACATTTAGCAATGAAATCGGGTTGAAATCGAAAATCCAGTTTCGTCGTGATTGCGTTGAAACACGATTGTTGGTGCGTGTCCATCGAGGTCACGATGTTATTGCCGAGGATTATCGAAATTGCGAAACATTTCCAATTGGTGGTAGAGGGTGGGGGGTTATTGTACCAAACAGCCATTGTCATGGCCTCGTGACATCTCGCCCACGACATTCTGTACCAGTTCCGTGGACGCTGACCGACCACTTGCCAACTATTTCTATTCTTCGTGTTGGAGCGTGAATTCTTGACGCGTGGACGCGAAAACGCGTCTCCCACAGCGTATACACAACGGACCGAGGGGACGAGATTTTTCTTTGCGAAGCTGGCTGCATTTCGCCCAACGTATTACGATAACACGCCCTTCGAGCGAATCCGATCTGTGCAATGCAACGGCGAGCATGCAGAACTCCGATCATCTCCGATTGGTACGTTAGGTCTCGAGCTTATAGCAAATTCGACTTGAAACACCCTTACTATTTATAATTAACCGAAACGTCAATCTGAATATCGTTGTAACGTGTGTAGGATAATATAGGTAATACTTTAACTGCTCGGTACCACTAGTGTTAAAAAATTACTTTCACTTTTTCATAGTTGCAAGAATATCGAGCAGCGAAGCGATGACTTTCATGCAATTGCCAATTATAGAGGATGGGTGCTGCTTGGCCACGGTATTTTATTCTGAACGTTGCCTATGAAACGATCGACGATTTGGCTAATTAATTTCTCCATTCTTCCTGGAACATTGATAATTACACGATCGCGTCTTATATTTCGGTGCCGGCTGGCTTATTATACGGGCTTTATTAAAATTGGAAATAATAGCTTTTTGGCTGTAAGTATGCGCGGTAAAATGTCAAACGAAAATCATTTGTTATCTCTGCTGGTAACATACCGATGTTCGATAAACTCGTTGCAATGAGTTCAGATAAATATAGAATATAGAATATCATTTTCAGCGTCTTCGGTTATTCTCGCTGTTTTGCGTTCGATCTATTCATGTTTGCCCCGAGTGCATAATATCCGCAATCTTCTTATTAATTTTACACGTGATACAATTTCTATTCTCCAACACGATACGCTATACGTATCGACTAGATGACACAAAGCAGAATCTGAAAGTCCTTCCGAAGACTAACAACGAATACGAATTATTAACATCTGTCTGACATCTGTTTGATATTATTCTGACGAGTGCCATTGCGAAGGAAATCGTGAGGTAAAGGGTTAACAATCTGAAATATTCAAGTCAATAGCACAAGGTGATTATAGTTTATAGGCTGACCTCGTCATAACCGACGATCTGGAAAGACGTTATTTAAAAATCTGTAAACTGCAAGAAAAGTATAAGCGGAGCACTACGGTAGATCGTAAATACACACGGCCTACAACATACTGCAGTAATCTTTTCAAATAACATCGGAAGAATGCATTTTTTAATAGAATGGGTAGCACAACGGAGTAGCGTTGCCAACGAATATATGTAGTGGAAATTGAACCTCAGAATACACAGTCTACTCTACATTAAGTACCTAATTATTATTATGTTAGTACTGAATTTTCGTTGCTATATACATAGACAGTGGGCGAGCACAAATGATTAGAGCCACTCGTATAAATTGACGAGTTTACATCGGAACAACGGTTCATGTTTTAGACAAAACGACAGCTACACTAAAATACATGGTGAAATCTATGGATCGTTTTTCTTAATTAAAATGACGGATTTCATCTAGAATATTTTCGAAGCTGTCCTCCATCGACAGCGGTAAAGGTTCTACGATCTGGAATTCTACCAAGTGGAAAATGTTCCTGTTACAGACATGACGTGCTCCACTTTCATTGCCATTCTCTCGGTCATACATTAAATGCGTGTCCACCATTGCAGCGTAAGTATAGTTATCGTTGGCCATTTCACCAATTGTGAAGAACGCCGCTAAATGCGCGCGAATGAGCTACGCACTTGCTAATACTTTCCTCGTAAATAACAAGACTGTGTAACTGCTTATACAGGCTATCCTGAAAATGTTGTACTTTCTTGAAAGATGCGATTCCCGAGGTCATTCGAAGTAACTTTTTCTTTTACGAAAATGGTCTCCGCGGCTTTGTTTAAGAGTTATTCCGCTATGTAGCCGCGCACTGATCTCGAGATACAGGATGATTAAACAAATCCTGCTTATGCAGGAGACACGACATGGAGGGCAACGAGCTGTATTAAAATCTTTCTTTTTCAAATTATAATTACAGTTTTCAATCGCTAAATACGCGAGAGAAAGTTAGTTAATTTAGATTAAATTTTCTTAGTGTTTCAGTTTTTAGGTGTAACGATAGATGTACTAGTACTAGACGGTACATTATGTCTCAATTTCAGCTGGATTTGACGGTTGTCATGGCCGTTGCAGTTTATTATTCAGCTTTCTTTTCTGTATTTTAGCATTAACGTGACATTTTCTAAAATGACATTCTCTAAATGCACGTGGATCAATCTGAAACGTAATTCATTGGAAAATATATTGATTACTTTCAAAAATATGTAACGCGATCTAATTGTTTCTGTGGTAGACACAAACATTTTCGAATTACAATACTTTTTACAGTTCTTATCTAGGGAATACGATGCAATGTTTCCAACTGCAAATCAACACTTATTTGATTGTCTACTTCTACGTAATTACCTAGATCCGGTCAGTATTGAAACGATTAATGTGCTTCATGGCCTTCTACGACCATTCAAATAATATATTAATATTAATGATCGATACTATTCCTTCTACACTCGTGAGAATATTTTCACGGTGAGCAACTGTTACGCATAAATCTGGGATCGACTTTCTATGTTGTTTTATCGTGCGACATTACGACGTCGTGTTAGTTAGTGGCAATTAAAGATCCGACACTTGCAGCTTCTGAACGTAGAAAAGTACTTGGACTTTCGCGAATAAAGATATTCACCTTAAAGAATTTAAAAAAATTTTTTTAAATTCAATATACAGTTTCATATTATTTATTGTCTTGAGTCGCTAAAAATTTTACTTTCTCGTTTTGTATACTTGTAGTTTTTGTTTTGCTATCTACTCAAGCATATAGATCATATACCTTGTTAGTGAGAGACATTGACCAATTTTTAATGATACATTTTCCGTATCAATATTCTTCTGTACACGGAAAAATAATTCCTAAACTTTTTGCTAAGAACAATATTTATTAGCTGCGAGAGTAACTCTAACGCTACAAATGCGGAGTTGTTGCAACCAACACCATGAAAATTTAACGTGTCGATAATTGATGCATTCCGATCAATTAGACCCGATACCTTTCAATCTGTAATCGATAATTTTGAGGCCAGACGTCGACGTCGTTGTTACTTCTCAGGACAAACACTTTAGGATCCTTGTTAATATATTATCATCGGCGATTGTTTAACACGTTGACTGCCATGTCACCCATATGTGGGTGACGGTATTATTTGTCCAAGTTTTAAAATTAATTTTTACGCGGATATATTAATCGTACCAAATTTTATTAGGATCTGTAAAATGCCAAAAAGTTGGAGGACTACTCGATATCATATATATAATTTTGTTCAATTTTTATTTCATTAAATAACACATTGATTTGATGGAATTTTTGAGGTTTCTAGTTTGGCAGTCAAAGTGTTAATAGTTTTCAAGAATCGTAGCTAAAGGTTTCATAGAATGATTCATAGCTAAAGGTTTCTTAATGAATTTTTCGAAAGCAATGAGCGTTTTACTCGAGAACCAGCAAGTCACCCTCAGTAACGCAATGTAACTATATATTTTCTTTGAGATTATTATTGAAACGAAGCGTTCGAAACTTCTTTTTGTTATACTATAGTCCTTGAAAATGCTATTAATGCATTTCCCAGGTTTGTATGGTTTCTTCTGTAATAGTGTATCTGAGAGTATTGTCGCGGAGCGTAGCAACAATTCATGTTTAGCGTTGAAAGGACTGTTGCTGAAAAGGTGTGCACGACGTAGGTTGGGAAACGCTGTTCTAGTCGGCCGATGTAGATCGCTAGATCGCTAGATCGCTAGATCGCCGTTTCACTCTCGCGTTCCCATTTACCGTGCAGCCGATTGGGGTCCGTTGTCAGCTTCAAAACGATACCAACACCACCGCGAGCCAGCTGTTGCTCGGCAACGAATGATCGGCAATGATCGGTTGTTTTTCAACAACGTTAGCTTGAAACAGGATCACCCGTTGTCAGAGAAACTCGAAATCCCCCGTTCGTTGCTGATGAACGAACAAGCAGATACATATTACGAGCAACGGCGTCCTTAGTGCCGGGAAAAACAATATTATCTTCTTTGTCACCGATATTGGTAGAAATGACGACTCATGCTGCGAATTAATTTCGTTGCGATGAAATTCACTTTTATTCTCCTTGTTTAAATGTTAATTGATTAACGCCAGCGTTGATACGTTTCGCTTTCGCAAGCTCTATTGTTCTTTGTATCTGTTACTTAATTCGCATATTTTTTACATGTTAGATATTTGATTGTTACTTGGTTAGTGGTTGCTCAATGTTTACTAATTATTCAACAGATTAGATCAGCATTAAGGTAAGAAAGATTAAGTGGATTATCAAATGCTAGAAAATTTCTTGCATTTTTCGTATCAGTCGGACAGCTTGATTCAAGAGGACTGTTTATTAAACAACATTTATACGAGTACGTCACATTTGATTTTTATTCTGCTGCTTCAACATTTTTGCATATAATTACACTGGACCTTTCATTTTCTGTTTCGTGCCACGTAACATATATTTTTTTAGTTTATAAAGGTGCACTGGTTGATGAATTCAAATTAGAAAGTAGGTGAATACATCTATTTATATCACAAGTAGATATATTCTATGCTGAAGTATTTGTTCATTGGCAACTGTAATTTGCAATATGAACAAAAACAGTCTTGAAAAATACTTCAAGTAAATGCGTCCAATTAAAATGACATTTCAAAATTACTGAAATTTCAAAAGTAACGCATTCAATTGCAATTTATTGTTTCTAGTATTTTAGTGTACGTGGATGTAATATGTCGGCTTGGAAATGTTAATACTTCATATACTTAACCATCGATAAAGAATTTAAAGAACGGGAAATGTTGGAATTTATTTCATAAATATAGAACAAAATTAATCTGTTATTTCTTTAGAAGGAAGGATCGTTGTCACGGTGCGCGGTGGTAACGCGAGCACTACTACAACTTCGGAGTTTGTGAGAATAAGACGTATCCTATTCTTAGAGGACTCAGGATAGACTTAAGACGTTTCAAGAGATTTTTAGTATGACAACTGACTATTGCTTTATTCGAGGGTGCTTATATACATGGATTTTGGGCGAGAGTGGGGGTTCTTTCCCATGTCTTGGCGAATAGGGAGCAACCGGCGTTCTTATCTTATCGTTTTGGAGAAAGCAGGGTGTTCTTATCTTACTATCTAAGAAATAGTTTTAAGAGAGAACCGAGTGTTCCTAATCTTACGACCAAGTGTTCACATATGAGATATAGCTTCTGGTCGAGATTAGGGTGTCACATCGTTTGAATCGACTTTTGACCTGTATACGCATGCATTGTATCTACAGTCAATATACATTGTATATTGTCCCCGGTATGGGACCCTCGACCCTCAGTTGTTCATATTGAACTGTTGCTCCTCTGTTTTTTTTTATTTATGTATTGTGTTTCGTTCGCGACGTTTCTTTCAAGGTGTAAAGACGTGTCTGACAACGTGTTTCTAGAGAAGCTATTCAAATATAAATTCTATTTCGTATTCGATAATAGAGTGTGATTTTATTATACAGGGTGGGGCACCACATTTTGTCATCTAGATTTACGTCATTATTATTACGCATAGCAAACAATTTTTTAGGTGAAGTTGAATGGTTTTGAGAAGGTCACATTCTGATGGTACATTTTTTTTTGTAGGTGGACGTGTAAAGGACATATGAAGGTCATTCATGTTTTTTTAAATGGAATCATATATTTTTTATTGCATCAGCTGATGCTCCTTCATATTCTTTACAAAAAAGTATTAATCTATTTGTGTAAAAAAATCATTAGTTTAGGAGATATTTAGCTAAAAAATGCGATATTTTCACAAAAGTTTCGATTCCCCCTTTAGTTTATGTTTTCATTTTGTTCGAGTGTCGTCTATACACGTTGCCTTTCCAACGAAAACATGAACGCCGCGCCGCGCCGACGAAAAGAAGTGTACAGTGTGAACGAGGCTACCGAAAGACGAAATGTTGGAGGAAAGGAGCCGCGGATCTGTCAAGAGGGAGAGTAAGAGTGAGCTAGCGAGCACGAGAGAGGGGCAGAAAGAGAATGACAGCGGGCTCTCGTTCACTATGGTCAGTGCTTTTCGAACTGTTGCCCAGTGACAGTACCTCGAACATGTGGCGGTGGATCCTGGATCATTGATTCGCAATTTAAAACGTTCTCTGACTCGCAAGAAACAAACGACGCGGCACACGTACACGGAATTCCAATCGAATTTGTCGGTTTTTGTTTTTTTTTTTTTTTCTTTTGTTCGCGGGCTTGAAGTTCTTCTCCTCGTATCTTGGTGTTACTGTTCTACTTTAGGAGTGTGACATTCGACACAGAGAAACTGGAGGAATCATGGTAAGTAGTATGTAATCGCGTTTACGCGAGCCCAGCGATTAGCCGGTTGAGAAAAGTACACACGGGCCGCGGAGACACGATTGCGTGTCTTCGGCCGTTTGACCCTAATCATCTTTCCTCGTGGTTCCTCGTCGAACGTCGCCGACAACCACGATCACGTTTCGAATAAGATTTCACCCGCGCGACCCCGTTACCTCGCGCGCTATACCGGTAAACTCTCAAAGGGGCCGCCGCCAGTGTCACAAGCCTGAAACTTCTCGAGGCTCTATCTCGGAACTGATCGGCCGCCAGTTAACCGTTACCACCCACCGAAAAACTCTCGAAAAAGTGCGACATCGTCGGTCGGGGTTTTCCGCAAGATCGGTCGCGCGCAAACTTCTCCCGAGGAAAAACTCTCGCGATCTGGTTGTGCCTTAGAAATTCCAGACGGTAACCGATTCCGTTTCCAAACTCGTTTGATTCTTTTCTTCATTCGATCGATGTTACATCATATGTAGATTCGTGTAAGACCACCGAGGAACCGGTCTGAAAAGAGATCGATTTGGAAAGGATTAAAACGAACGTCGAGATCGTGACGAGGCTGTGTCAACCTTTTTTCTTTTCGTTCCGCGACCAAGCCGCAATACGAAACAATGAGTATCGTGAAAAACCATTTGTATCGTTAAGTACCGCGTACGCACTGTTTTCCTGGCCGCTAGCATACGCGCAATGTTGCATGTACACAACACCATGCGTACCAACAAATATATACAAGTTACCGAAAAATGTTTCTTCGTTGTAATTAGTCTTCTTGAACGCGAAAAGTGGTTATTAGGGCCCATTATTATTTTGCCTCTTTTCAAGTGTATAGACCTACCTAACATTCTTTATGAAATACCTTCATAATTTAAGACTAAACGATCAAAATGCTCTAAAGAATACAGTAGCGGAAGTACGGAAATTTTGTTCGGGTCACGACTGGGGACGACCCCGGTATACCAGTTAAGGGTTGAACTACTTGTAAGCGAGAGGACAAAAATAGTCAGCGGCGAACAAAAGAAAGTTGAAAATTGGAATTTCTGTATACGAGTGTTAATAACTGCGGTACTGGATGGGTTTTCAACTGTTGATTACATTCGTCTAATTTGCGACTCTTTGTGCGAAATAAAAATTGTCCAACCGTAAGAAATCAAAGTTAAATGAAAATGTTCACTAAATAAGAAATAAAACGTTTGTCCCGGGAGGATGTTATCGAGAAATTGTCCTCGTTCAACTTGTGTTGGGATGTTCCGATGGAATCAGCGTTTCGAACCGATTCCGAAAAATATTCATAGTTTCCTGTGCATCTTTCGTAGTTTGCGAGTGTTCACCCTTGTAATGAAGCGCGACAGAAATCGACAACAGGATTGTTTAAATCGAGTCCCCTTTCACCAGAGTCCCAGTCAGTTTGTTCTCGATTGTATCTTGTTGGACGATCTATTGCGAATGTATGTATATCCTGTATACGTATACAATACATATCCAAATATATGCAAGAAACGAATGGTATCGTCGCAAGAGTAATTATTTATTCTAGAAACGTTTCAAGGCTCCATATCTACGCTTGCGAGCAGTTTCGCGAGACAGAGTTTCGACAATGGCGCGACACACGATAAGTGGAATATTAATTGTCTCGTGTTCGGATGACCAAATATCAAGTGAACGTCGATCATGACGAAATTTCTCGATCTATCTCGACGTATCTCGCAAATCGAGCGGACAGAGCGACAGTTTCCTGCCCACGCATTCTTGAGGACCTTCGCTGCAACAAGTACCAAGAACTCGTTTTGTCCTTCCGGGTTACTCAAGCCCTCTCACTTTCGTCGTGCGACGAACTCTCGATCGATTCTCCTTTCTCGATCATCGAACAAATTCGGAATGGAATTTGTTCAATTATCCGGTGGAGGAACTCCGGTGGAGCCTGGGGAGGCTTGATCGATTGATTTTCGCTATAGAAAGTAGGCTTACAGGAATATCGAATAGGAATGTTTGACGTTAGAAAAAAAAAGAAAAGATTATAAACCGAGTCCCCTCTTTCATGGCCGAGAGGTTGAAAAAATAAACTTTGAATTCTTATCGCATAAAATTCACATGGCAGTCATGTTTTTTCTCGTTCACCAAAACGAACGTTGTAACGTGAACGAATTCAGATGCGCAACAAATACACACAAATAGGATACTGAATGCAAGATATGGGAAGCCATAGTGTTAATTACTTTCGATCGTTGAACAACTTTTGCTTCATATGTAAGATATAAATACGTTCTGTTCTCTCTACTGTGCGTCCAATGACTCTATTTAGAGTGGCCAAATTCCATTGCGATGCAACGAAAGTTCCTTATTTTACGGGTAAAGATTCGCACGACTATATTTTGCGATTTTAAATGTAAGTCGGCGGATAGCCGGGATTAATTACAGTTAACGGTCGAGACTCTGCTCGCTTTTCTTCCAGTGCATTCAGCCGCGTAATTTGAAGTTTTCACACGAAGGTATCGGTCTTCAACGCATGAATGATTCGTTCAACTCTTTCACAATTTTTCCTCCATGCATGGTTTATTGCGTTTCTAAGCTGAAGCGAGGAACTGATGGTATATTCCTGCAGAAATTTCGAGTAAAACGATGAAATTGCGTTCATTACGCTAATCATGGCATTGAAACTGCATCTGAACCCACTTCTCATCGTTAATATGTATGTACATCAATTATTATTTCATTAATATCCCATCGACTATAAAGCAATTTGCGGTTTTTGTATATTAGTATCGTACTATTTTTAGTCATTGAAATTATTCGATTTTTTCTGCAATGTTTATTAGTTCGTTAATTAGTTGCTGTGCTTTTTCATTTGTTTCGAAACGATTACGAGAAACTGCAAATCGAATGATAGAACCTGTCAAAAGTGACAATGAAAAACGTTTGTTTTTTTTTTCTATAATGCATTTATTTAGTCGGCAGGATTCGAACCCTGGTCGTTCGGCTGTAAACTTGACTCGCTAGCGTCGCGCCAAACCGACTCTTTTGTTTTTCTATAATGTCTTCTTCAAATTCTATTACGTTGGAATGATTAATATCATCGGTATGCCAATATTTGATGGTTTTTCTATGCAGAAAAAGGAATTGGTCTCGTGAGTAATTTTTCAGTCAGTTTTGGAATGCTTCCTACAAAACGAAGAAGTAACACGAATTCGTAAAGGTAGTTCACACTTTTCTCATATTTCTTGCATCGTAAAAGCTCCTTTTGTAGTACAAACTGTCCGAGTCTCTGTGGCCATCCTCGGATGCAACATATTGCGTTGAATTATTAATGAACGTCCCTGGCAATCGATAATCGTGACTAGCCGCGTAACGGTGAAGAAAAAGAGAAATGTCGTTCCTACATCCATTGACACCGATCGGTGAAACTACCGAGAACCTGGTTCTCCGCAGGTTAGCAAGTTCGAATATTTCTACGTTAAGTCGCACATAATTCGACACCGTGCTCTTCAAATATTTTTTCCAAAATCTTTGCGATATCTGCTGACGTTCTTGAAAAATTTCGATTTTTCGCAATTTATCGCGTGCCAGCTCCTCGACTTGAATAAGATGACTTTTTATTATTCTTTGACATGCTGTCTGTCCATAACGGTATTTGAATTATACGTAGACCAACATAGTCCTATTAGAACTGATGTTTAATCGAAAAAATTATGCAGGATTTTGTGCGTTACTTTGAAATTGAGGAAAATGAGCATTACCTTGAGTCCAGGCTTATGGTTGTACTATTAACAAGTGGTAAAAACATTAACCAAATTATCACAATTTAAAAAGATTGACAATTTCCGAAAATCGGAAATGTAGAGATTAAATACTTTTCGGATACACTATATAGTAACTGGACTGTGACAAAAATGAGTGGATCGAATGCAAGGCGGTTAAAAACGGTTAAAGAATTTCAAAATATTGTTGTATTATTATATTTTTGACCAATTCAAATGATCAAGAAACGAAATAAATAAAGGAAACTCCGCAGTCTAATAGTGCCATTATCTAGTAAATATGAATTAGTAAACTAGACGCAACAATAGTACGTACCACTAAAACCACTGTACCGCCACGTACCACACACAATACATATGTACGTGCCTGTAACGTATCCGAGCAGTTCACCTTGTTTACTTTGTTTCCTTCTTCGAGCTACAAACGCTGCCTATGAGATAAAATCATTGTATAATACTTTCGGGGACTCGAAGAATTTCGGCTGCAAGGGTGGGCAGGTATAATAGGTACATGATACAGCGAATGATTCAAAGTACATTATATTCATTTATAGAAGGACATTTTTGTGGCGAAGAGCCGTCAAATGGCGTTTTTCAACATTTACTACAGGGTCGCGCAGATTCGCCATATTTGTCTGCGATGTGACCCGAACCTTGGTACAACATAGTCGGCTCAGACTCAATAAAAAGTTCAAGGCACTTTATTTATAATGATGGTGATACCGGTCGACAACGAGCCTTTGTTTGACAAACGATGAACGTGGATTTTGAGGGTCAGGTGGAAGAAGACAAAATTATAGTGACAACTTTCATTTTCATTGTCATCGTTGTTGAAAAATATTTTCACGCGTAACAAGTACACTGCAGATTTTTACGCAAAATTAAAATTGTCTGTATAAATTGCAAGAAATTGGAACCTAGTAGAAATTGCCTTCTCTCTTTGATAACTTGAATAACTTGAAAACAATACATCGACACACTAAAATTCTTTTAATCATTGCAATCTTTCAAATAGCATCTATCCATTTTTCCCATAAATGCATAAAATCCGCAATCTGGACATAGTTGTGCTAATTTTCATTATACCGTAACTTCATTAAATCGCATTTCAATTTCATAGTAATTCAATTGAATTGTATTTACGTTGTAATTGAATTACATCATTCGATCCTTTCGAATGGTTTAATTGCTAATTACCATAATCATACGTTTATTTGCGTTGCAATGTATGTTAAGTACAACGTAATGTAAATGTCATAGGATTACATTGCGAACGAGGAAGTTTATTTCTATTCAGGTATTGTGAATTTGAAAATGTTATTATGCATTGTGCGCATTCGACGAAAAAGAAAACGAAACGATCTTTTGGGACAGCCTAATATAAATATGCTAGATGTCTTGTTATTTTGTCGATCGCAGTATTTAATTTGCGAACCGTGGAGCTTTTTTTTTTAATATTATTAGATTCGTCGATGGAAACACGAAATGAAACAAACGAAACGAAACGAAACGAAAAGCCGGATGCGCGACGAGTAGGTGACAGGGATGGAAGGGAAATCCGGTTGGAAGGGAAATCAAAAAGAGATTCGATAGATTTCCCTTAACGGCAGGAAACTACTGAAAGTTTCATAAGCGTCGGTCCACAGGGCTCTCCGTGCACGCCTGCGGCGGAAGTCGGGTGAAAACGGCTCGCAAACGTGCGTAGCCTGAAAACGATACGAATCGATACGTGCCCGCCACCATTCTACCCAGAAGAAATGCTCGCGAGTACCCAAGAAGAACGAGCGGACCCAGTTAACCTGCCACAAGTTTTTGCCGAAACAGGTTGGCAAAGTTTTCAGGCTAAAATACGCCATCGTGCTCGCGCGGGCTCGAACGCACCCGGTATACATACATACATACATGTACCATACCATACCATACCATACCATAGCACCGATCTGCCAACAGGTCCAACAAGTCGCGCGACTTATGTAAGTTTCACACGCGGCTATGGTTGTCCCTACACCTCCCCTCCCCCGGCATTGTACTATCACACCTATATCTTTCGGATAGGCCGTAGAGCCTGAAAATATTAATATTATTTTTTCCAATTTGTTTAACCCCTTGACATACAAATTAAACGGAACTTGATGCGACCGAAGAATACCATTTAATTTCGCTCAACTGAACAGTTACGTGAAAGCTGAGAAAGAGTACATTTTATTTTTGGATTTTTATTAATCAGATTGGTGTCAATAAAGAACATCTAAATAACATTAAAAAATAATATAATTTAATAGTTCTGTAAAGCATGGAATATTTCAAAACATTTTGGGAATCGACGCACGAGTGAAGCAACTATGTAATTTAATTGTATACTGCACAGCGTCCGCCGAAAAAAGCGCTTGACGAGTCAAACTCGTCAAAGTCTACAGTGACCCATAAAATGAATGACAAGTCAAACTCGTTATTGTATGTCAAGGGGTTAATATTATGTTTTCCGATAGACGTCGCACAGTTAGTGGGTCGGATTCGTCATAAACGTGGCCAAAAATCGAACGACTACCCCAATTGAATTGACAATCGGTAACCCGAGGGTGCCACCTCATCAGATATCGTTCCATTAGATTACCATTTATTTTGGACAGTGCAGCATGGCCTTTCCTCTTTCCCAGCAGTACTTCAGTTCTTATGAATGTATCGAGAAATTGACGATTCGATTACTTGAAACGAGCCGAATTTCTTGCGTGAAATGCGGGGAAAGGTTGTGTCTAACGATGGAAAATACTTTGAACAAAATATTTACCATTTTTTCATTCGCCAAAAGAAAGGCAGAAATCGATTCAAGTACTTAACAATCTGCGCGCACACAATCAGTCATTCCCTAAACTGATTGAACTGCACCACAACCAATAATACTTTTACCGTGCACAAATCTGCAGCCTGGTTTCCGTGAGTCTAGGTACACCGACCCTGGTGCATTCTCGAAAAATAATTTCGCAGAAGATTAATGATCGATAACGGTCCATTTTCGTTCTACACTTTAACAGATCCTGTGCAATTAATAATATGAGAAAATTATGGTATTTGGGAATCACAATTAAATTGTAATCGCGATCACTGTAAAAAAAAAAAAAATGACAGAAAGTCACACCATAAAATGGTATGTAAAACTAGTAGTATTTAATTTTCGCTAAAAAGAAAGGCAAATTAACTTTTTACATAACGCATTAGGGACTTGTGTCAGCAATATCTAAAAGCGATTAAATCCAATTGGGGAAATCTATTCTCTTTGAGAGACCAGTTGTTAGTGCCAGTAATGATACGGTTTATATCATCGTATCGTATAATAATAGTGCCTTTCGCATTAATTTGCTCAAAAGTTGTGAAGAAACCACGAATGGTTAATGAATGAGCTGTATTATCGTGTTAACAGTAATAACTTCCACTGGTGGTTTTACACGTTTGTTTGCGATATAGGAAGCAAGCACATACATGTTGTAACAGCTCACGTATGGTATATATCGTGCGAGCTAATGAAGGTTCTCGAATGTGGCTATAAATTTTTCAGCAACTGTTTCGGACCACTTTTCATTATTTTACACGCGTTTTATCGTAAACGCTTCCGTCTCTTATTATAATAATTAGCCGTGACGCGGAGTGGAGTCCATTAAACAAATGAATGCCGGCAGACATTGCTACCTGATTTTTCTAATGTTGCAACGGTTGGTTCTTTTGCAACTTCCTATTTCGTATTAGTTCAGGGGAAACAATTTGCGTTGGTATACAGTTGGATAAAACCCAAGTGGTCATTCATTCAGGGTCATCGAGAGCCGATGATTGCACATTGCCCGACTACTTCCGGTTCGTATGAATTATTTATCGGGGAGTGAACGATCTATTAGCGGTCAATCCAGTTTGATTAGATTAGAATTATTCGCATCGACATATACTTTCTAAAATGGTTTTTCTATGAATAAAATTACTCGAACGTTTCAAATTATTCGTATATGAAATGGAACATTGAATATTTTTTAATATTCCTCTAGTTCAAATCAGATTTTGTCAAAATACAGATGTCTACACGAAAACTACGTATTGAATTATTATATCCCCTCCTTTAAGTTATAAATTCACCAGAAACATTTAATTCTACTTTAACATACGTGTACCTATGTACAGTCGAGTCGGAAAGTAAGTTAACATTTGGTGATATGTAGGCAATGAATATGATGAATAAAATCAAGTTATTGTATTGTTTTTATTTAGGAGGTGTAAGGAAATAAACAAATATGTTAGTAAAACATATATTATCATTATTAAAGATTAAAGACATGTCATATTCATTTGCCTGCATACACCAGTCGTTAACTTACTTTCCGACTCGACTGTACATATGTTTCAACATCTTTGATCATGTTGTGACAACTTTATGTGATTGTGGTTACGAATAAATTCAATATTTTAGAAATCTATAATGATTCGAGGCAAGTCCATTTATTTAAGATGGATCTCGATATACATATGTATACTGTTACTACGCTATCGTATCCTACGACAACGAGTAAAAGAGAACCAGCATAAACGACTGTACAAATGCACAGAATCTGAGCTAAAGACTTTTGAAATATGCGTGTCTGTTGGAATTACGAATCAGGGAGTTCCACGACCTTATTGCAAAAGTCGTCACATAATGGTGAGGATGACGTGAGTGGTACATATACAGTTACGAATAGAGAGGATGATGACCCAAACTGCACATTACTAAAGAGTTCTAGGGTATTTCGATGATGCACTTAAGTGTAATAGAACCTCGGTTGCACGAGCTATGATTGAGGATGAGACAGGATAATCAAATGCCTATGCTTTATTATACATTCTTCTGTCGTATTAACTATTCTCCTTTGACGCGGTGATCCCTGACAAAAGTGATCTTACATCGTGAAAGGGTATCTTGGGATAAAAGCGTTCAAGTAAACGGCTAAATCATGTACAACAGGCGATTCGATGGATTGTTAGAAGAAAATATTTAATACCAAGTTTTTGATATTCTGAAATTATCCAATTTTAATGTATTATCTCTTTTTTTCTTCTTCTTTTCTTTATTTATTTAATTTTCCGTAAAAATAGACAAAAAAAAAACACTTGACTTATAGTGACCAACCAACTGCTATTTTATGTCACACATATATATATGTCATAAATTGTCTAAAATTGACGACTCGGAATGGGATGTTTCGAGCGAAACGAGTCAGGCTAATCAGCATTTGAACACGAGCATTATCGTAGATGAAATCGTGAGTAGATATTCATCATAGGAAGGATATTCGTTACGAAAGCCGTGTCCTAGAAATGGTTACTTTTCTCAAGCTTGAGAACAATATTGTTATGCAACTTTTCACGTTTCTCATTAAGCGAATTCTTTATTGCTTGTTTAATCCAGGCATTTGCCGAAGCAGTTTTCAGCCGTTGTGGTCAGGCCGCGTGTTCCCCGGCGAGTTCCGTAAATTCTGCTAATAAACGTTTCTAAGCGTTTGCCCGTATACCCTGACGCTTTCTCCGAGTCTTTGTCGGTGTTGAAGCGTAACTCGAGAGCATACTTGCGACTTTCCAAGATAAGTTCGCGAGCCATTGTGCCCGACAGAAACCGATACTTGTTTGGTATCCTGGATAAGAACAGAGAGGTCCTGGCAGAGGATCGATCGATTCAAACCCGAACTGACGATTCTGACCTGATCGCCAATATTTACGATTATTATTTTTGATCAAGTTCATTTTCGGATTCAGCCAACGAATGCGAGAAGAAACCTTTCTTTGCAGCAAACAAGGTGGTTGTTCTGAATTTTTTTAACACGAAAGTGTTTTAGAGACGGGGGTGATTTGAGAAAAGATGTAACGAAAAATGCAACGGAAATGCGTCACGCGACGATAATCGTCCCAGGTAAAATTCCCTAACCCTAGTAATCCGTTACCTGGTAATGATGATCGACAGAGTCATAAAGCGAGTAGAGAAAAGAAAAGGTGAACATAAAGGTAAAGGTAAACGGACGGGCAAAAAGTACAAAAATCTTTCGAGAAGGGACTCCTCTTTCGAGAGAGAGAGAGAGAGAGAAGAGAGAGAGAGAGAGAGAGAGAGAGAGGGAGGTGTTTTACAGATGGGGTTGATTTCATAAAAGATGTAACGAAACATGCAACGCAAAATCGTCACGCCTATTACTTAAGAGTGCGCACACTATTGAAGGGGGGGTTTGCACAGCTGCTCAGAAAACAATTTCATGTTTAGTACGTGTACAGGAGTACAGGTTTTTTATTCTCCTTTTTGTAGCAAGTTTTGGCACACGTGCTTATAAAAATAAATAAAAAATCTTAATTATTCATAAAATGGTGGGGATCTTTTGAACCGACATTACAGACTTTTTAAAATATTTTTCCGTATGCGACGGATCTTGAACATTTTGGTTCATACGATAGCAGGGCATGTGCTGTGAAGATCCTCGAAAAATTTCAAGTCAATTGATCAACTAGCATTTCAGATGTCGTGGCAACAATGTCGAAAAATGTGGATTCGAGAGAAACGCGTAATTAATTGCCGTAGAAACTAAAGCAGGATTACTCGGCAACGTATGCAGAAGATAAAACTATCCCATAAAATAAAAAACCACGCGAATTTCACCATTCAGTTCCAACGTTCGTTTGCATACGTCGTATCTCCCAAACTTTATCGAATCAAAAAAGTATAAAACCATTACGTTTCCAGAGGGAAAAAAAAACAAGAAACCAGAAGATCTCAATGGCGATCGTAACAGAATTTTTATTAATTTTTTCGAGCATGAGGACAGACAACCGGTTCGAAAGAGGTGTCCTTGCCTAGATTCTTTGTTCAACTTGTTCTGCTCTTTTTTCATACATCTTTCCGGTTGTCGACTATAGGTATTAGAATCCGCGTTTTTATTTTTAAGAGACGAAAGACATTCGATAGCGTTCGTGCACGACGAGTGTGCACGCCGAGCGGAAAAGGAACTTTTACCGAGTGTTTAGAAAACGTGTAAACTGGATTACTCGGGCGCCAATTTAAATTTTCCGTGATCGGCGGTGACAGAAGAAATTGTTTCCCTGTTAGACGAGCGAATAGAAATTTTAGAGAAACGTTTCGGACTGTAGAGCAACTCGTTGTTGCTGTCGTAATATTTAAGCGTTCGTATGACACTTGGGCGCAACACGGTTTCGCGAGTGAAATTTCGAAAAGTTCGCGTCATTACGCGATTCCATCTTCTTCGCACGCACACTTTTCCACCGTAAATGTTCGTATCGGAGCGAGGGCACGAAAGTCGGTCATTGTCTTCTTTATTGATTCATACGTAAGAGAAACGTATCACAGAGGACAGAGAGTATATTGAACTTTTTTCGAAACTCGTGTAGCATTAAAAAAAAAAAAAGAAAGAAAGAAACGGTCGAAGCTGTTGCATAATCAGTGATACACGTTTCCTCGTTTCTGGAAAAATTTGTACAATTTGTAATTAATATTTTTTAGTATTTCATAACTAAACTGTATTTTTAACCGTTGCTTACGGTTAGTCCAAAATTTTAGTAACAGGTAGGATTAATAATAATATTAAGTTTGATAATACATGTCAATAAAGAATGAGCCATCAAGTTATTAGAGCCGTAATACAAAAAATACTATATTGTGTAGGTAGACTTTCATATACAAATTTACTGTTTTACTGTAAACTCGTCAATTGATTCAAGTGGCTCTAAGAATTTGCTCGCTCACTGTGTCTCTAGTCTATACAACTCACTGTATAACAATGCTCAGATCGTTTTTATACACCATCAATTTTCTTTTTTTATTTTCATTATAAAATTTGCTAATCACGGTACAACGCAGAAAATGGTTGAACTGCAGCTCGAATACTATTTCTTGATAAGGAATATATAATTGACACATCTCGTCGTTCGCTTGAAGAGAAAACGTGGTCACGTGTATAGTTCACTGTAGAACGCGGGGCAGGCATTATACTTGTTATGCATACTGAAAATTTATCGATTTTCTCTTTGCTTTCACCGATTTGCAAAAGGGCATATTCTATATACCTTAATAACTTAGTATTTCCGTTTTGTTACCTGCCAGGAGATATGATCCAGTAATGCGAAGAATAATACATAGAACCTCCTCTTGCCGTCGAAGCTTTCACTTGATTTCAGGTTAAACGTTAATTGTGCCGGTTAATAAAATCTACAGCCTCGTCTTCGAGTCCCGTAAAAAATCTGAACCGTGCTCGAAATTCAAATTTTGGTGAAAGTAGAAACAGGCGACACCGAACGCTGTTGCTAATTGGCCAGTAGTTAAGTTCTAAAAAAAAACTCTCTTTGCTCTATGGTACAATACATATACCTCGACTGCTTAGCATAGATAGAATCACGTTAGTTGTTTCGACTAATTGACTTTTGTATTTGAATAGTTTTGATTCACCTTCTTGGACATATTTCGGAACAATCGTCAAAATTGTTAGTCAAATGTAACTGTTGAAGAGGAGTATAATCATTGTATGTGTTGAAGAAACAAATAAATATTATTGAAAAATCACATAATTGTTGCGGATAGATACGTGAGTGCATCCCTCCATCTACCTTTAGAGCAAGTGTGTGGAGTGTGCTACGCGCATTTGGACGTACTAATTCACTTTTTACAATTCAACACACTTACTCGAAAGGTTTTATTCTATAAACTATTAATTACGTGCAACTAACATTTGAAGTCTGTCATCATCCAGACAAATAAAAAATAAAGATTTATAAAAATTTGCAGAACACGCTCCATCCTAATAACTGATCGAGTAGTTTATGATCAAGTAATTTGACATTTCCTACGAAACGAAGCGTTAAAATTAATTTAGTGTGTTACGTAAAACAAATATTACCACTAAAATATTATTCGCAATAAGTATAGCCACATTACTTTACTACTAGTTTACTATATAAAAATTAACACGCAAGCGGTGGTTACAGTTGATAATTTTCACTCACAAAAATATAGTTCTGTGAACTCATGAGAGAAACCAACATTCTCAAAAGAGCGTAGCACCTGTTCGACTGGAAATGAACGAAAAGAATTTGTGCGAAGGCGGTTTACAACCGCATAAAACAACTGGATAAATCGAAACAAGTTTTGTAAACATTCCTCGACGGGAATTATAGTGAAATAGAGAGCGATATTATAACCAGAGTGTCGAACGGAGTTTATTACGTGGTCCAGTAAGTTCGTACTGTTTCCTGCACAGTGCCTTTATTATCTTTTTTCTAAAAAAAAAAAAAGAAAAGAAAAGAAGACAAAAAAGACAGAATCTCGTTTGGAGAGTCTGCAGCCTTCTACAATAGAATGTGTGTCACACGCGTACAGTCGACCACGAAAACCTACACAAGCACAGTCCTTAAATTTCAAAAATTGAAAACAATTTAAATAATACACCTTTCAGATACATTGAATAATTCTTTCAATCAAAATCGGATACATTAAAATGAATAGTAAAGTTTCTCACACGTACTCCGAAAACTAGAAACACAATGTGATCAAATTAATCTGCGACCAGAAAGTAACCACGGTGTTTAACATTTTATTCTAGTAACAACGAATTCAGCCTGAAGTCATTAAGATAATAAATAAGATTGATTAGAACCATTTTTTTTTTCACCAATTTTTACGTATTACTTTTGCATTAATCTAACAGATATAGCTTCTTTGTTAGTAAAAGACAATAACAGTCCTAGCATTAAATTGATCTAGGAAATGGAAAACGGCATAAAACTATATTACACTCTATAGAATTACGTGTTTATGTTTCTCTTGAAATTCGAAGAGAAGATGCATGATCTAGCGGTAGCACGAGCCCGTTCGATGAAACACTTTTGCAACTGCTGTCGGATCATACGGATCTGAAATTATAAGAACTTTCGTAAGTCTTATGCTTTTCCTATCTTCCAATTACGCAACCGTTCCTGTCCTCTTCGCGTCTTTGAATTTTTCTCACATTTGTCAGCCCTGTTTCAGGATTTTGCAACAGGTTACCGCATCCACAGTAACTCGAGATCGAGATCGGTGCACCTGATGCACGGAGCAGCCGCCTGCGTACTCATTTGACTCGAACCGATGTCGGATCTCTTGGCAATCGCTCCTTTACAATTTCTTCCTCCGAATACTGCGACTTCTCGTTCCCCCCACCCCCGGCCCCCCTACTTTCGGTAGATCTCGATCGTTGTAATGGTTAATTATCGATGAATTTATTATTTCTGGCTGTTCGATGTCTATAACAATTCCTTTTGCTAACGATGTCGTATAAGCACTCCCTTGACTGTCCGACTACCTATTTTTTTTTTTTTAGAAGAAATGACTGATAGTACTTGAAATACAGAATAACTTTTACACCGTGAACATCATCAAGATTCTAATTATACCGAGCAACGTTAATTAATAAATGTACTATCTCTGTCTATACCAGCAGTTTAAATATTTGAAGCAAAGAACCGAGATTTTGTATATATATTATTTGCATTAATTCATTTGTTACTTACAATTAACAAGTCGAGCGTCACACGAACGGCCATAAAAATTACACGAGAAACAAGTTATTTAATGATACAAGACTAGGAGCGACAGAGTTTATAATAACAATGATTTTTGTAACATTCTTACACCTCGTAGTTTCTAATAAAATTCAGTCTACTTAATAGATCGTAGTAAAAATTGTTTTTCATGTTTGGTAAAAAGTTACAGTGTCTGGCTCGGCACACCAGATCACGGACATCTTGGAAAGTTGCGAAAATGCAACCGATAAAATTCGCAACGCTTCTCCATCGGTCTCGGTGCACGCGCAATATGTACAACCTAAACAATCTCCGCTTCCGACAGATACAATGGTCGGATCAAATTCAACCGGTTGGTCAAGGCCACTTTCTCAAGTATAAATCCCGGCAGGAAAGGCTCTATCGTTCACGCTATGTTTTATATCGATTGGTTTCACTGTTTAAAACGACATCAGCGCGACACAATAACTTGGCTATCGAAAGGAAGGACGTAAAAAACGATCCTAGTCGGATTGCGCTCGCTGGCATGTTCGGTTTTTTTTTTTCGAATTTCACGAGTCGAGAGAATAGTTTATAAAAGTGTACAGTTCTGTAGGAATTTTCGATCTACGTATTTCGTTGGCAAAGTTTCTTTCCTGCGGTGCACCATGGCTCTCGGAAGCTGAAGCTGGGCTAGTTCCCGTGTAACGAATCAAAACGGAACGGGAGCAGGAAAGGAGGCGAAAAGGGTAAAACGCAGCACAGAATACAGGACATGGTGAAAAAGAAAGCTAAACTCGGTCTCACGATACTTTACGGTACCTTTCTCCCGACGCTACGATAAAGACTTTTCTCTCTCTCTCTCTCTCTCTCTCTCTCTCTCTCTCTCTGCCCGCCTGTTGGCCGTTCCACCGCTATAGTTGTCACTGTCCCGTTCGCGTGAGCTTCCAGGCGTGGTTGAACCGTATGGACGCGGAGTTACGCGGCTGTCACGATTTTTTACGCATCGGCAAACGAATTGATCGAGGAGAAGTAAGGCTTTTTACGCGTCCCCTCTACCCATCTGTTACGATCGGCACAATGTTCTTTCATTTCCGTATTGTTTCACCGATCGGAAGCGTGCCGGCTTGATGCATAAGCCCTGTCGCTCACAGTCGTTTCAAAAACCGACTAATTTATTAAAGATAGAAAGTGGACGGTGGTTCGCGAAAGTATTCGAACGCTCGTTATTAAGACTACGAACAGAGAAAATATGCACGCTCTCGGCTCAGGATCGGAAAAATTTTATCGGAAGAGTCCGATACGATAGAAAATGTTTTATAACCGCACGAGTTGAGCTTCGTTCGCGAGATAATAAAACTTGAATATTTGACTTTCGGAACGAGTTGTTTAAGCCACGACCAGCTGGGTGCCCGAGCACACACCCACATGTCGTCGAAAAAAACAGAGGACGATGATCCCAACGCCTACCCGAGATTCTCCCTTGCCTGGTTCACCTGCTACAGCCTTTTCCCAGCTGTTAACGTTTTAATAGTGGACGCGTTCATTTTATTCTATTCGTCCACTCTTAAATTGCAAAAAAAGCTGAAACGGATACCTTCGTAGAAATTAATATAACATTGCTATGAATGCAATTAAAGTTCAGGTATTCTCAATCAAATTTTATCGCTCCACGTTATGCGTCGTTTCACGAATTTATTGAGAACGTTCCAGCTCCAACGAGTCGACGTCCGAGCAGCTGTACTCCATATTCTTTTTTTTTTTTTACTGGCGATTGGTTAGTTGGCACGTGTTACCCCTTAGAACAGGAATGGCGAACTTTTCTACAAAGAACCGTGCCACTAATTAGCAAACTCTCCTACCGCTTGTCGAAATAACCACCCTCCCTATGACTCAGCTACCACACACCTCATACTTATACCTACGCTTTGTGCTATAGTATTCAGTGGTGTACCGCAGATGTAGATACTTCTGCGACATGACGACATGTTGGCTATGTAAAGGTGTCTCCTCGATAATTGTCCAAAACACGGGTCTAGACAGGGACAATTATCGGCTAGATATTTAAGATATTTATCGAGTAGAGACTGTACCATATTTACTGAAATTAAAGTGTAAGGCTAAGAAATATAATTCGTACCGCGCACACGAATGTAACGTATTCGCATAAGCTGAATAAGAATTGAACGCGTAGCAGATGAGATTTGAAAAGCTGAATCGGAAGAAAAGAAAAAATATGTTAGCTTAGGAGAGGAAATATTCATTGACACAGAACAAAGACTTGGCGAATGTGTCACGCAGAAACAATTAAGAGAATGTAACGAAAAATAAAATTGCGCGTTGAGAAATCTAGCATGACGATGCAAAGCACGACCATCCAATGCACATTCTGTCATTCTGTTTGACCCGTCTACACGAGGTTGTTGTGTAAAGTTGCACAATTTCAAGAAAATTTTGTTTTTGCCGCTAATACGCGCGGAAATTTTTTTTTTAACATGCTATATATCGTTTCCCATAGATTTTTTCACGCTGATTTCAAATCTGTTTTCAAAATTTGTCTACGACCTCTGGTTTTTGAAAAAAATAGATTTTTGTGACACAAATTAATGAAATTTTTTCGTTAAAATGACTTGATAACACACTAGTTTGAAAGTATATCGTATTCTCATATATAAAACACAATAAAAATAATAATAATGAAGTATTTTAACGTTTTGAGTTACTTACGAAACATGAAGCACTTCACATCTCGTCATCACTTGACGTATCGCTGTCATTACTACTGGCACTTTCTTGAAATTGTGCAACTTTAACGAATTTTCTCAAGGTTAAAAAACGTCCGTACCGTAATCTCCCTATTTTTCCCATATTCTACAAAGTTCCAGCTTTCATTTAAAAAAAATTTCATCGCTCTACCTCATTCCTATCGAAAGTTCTTTGATTTTGAATCGAAAAAGGCCGTTTTTGCCGACTGTGGGGCGTATACGACCCCCGCTGCACTTTCCGTTCAGGCCATTTGGAATTCGACCGGCCATTCATCTGACCTTGTGTTTGTTAAAATAATTCCTTAAAAATTAAATTTATTGCTTTGTTGTCTAATGCATATTGAAATTTATATCTTTTTCCTGCTAATTATAGCTTTGTAGAACTGAAAAAATGTAAGGCATACGTCTTAAACGACTTTTTTTAATCTTTAAAGTGTGGGTCGTATACGCCCCACGCGGCCTGAATGGAAAATCTTCAAAAATTGCCGTGGCACGGAACGTGTTAAGAGCAAAACGGTATAGAGTAGACTGGAATTGTTTAACACTTTGACTGCCAAACTAGAAACCTCAAAAATTCCATATAATCAAAGTAAGTTATTTAATAAAATAAAAATTGAAAAAAATTAAATGTATGATATTGAGTAGTTCTTCAATTTTCTTACATTTTACTGATCCTAATCGGTACAACGAATATATTAACATAAAAATTAATTTTAAAACCTGGACAAATAATTCCGTCACCCACATATGGGTGACATGGCACTCAATGTGTTAAATAGGTCTGCTCACGTTTTAATAATATCGCGCCGGTAACGAGACAAAACGGTTGTGAAATCGTGTACAATAACGTTTGACGTAATCCAAGAAAGGAAAATGATGAGCGTCGAAGACAAAGGGAAAAAGTGGGAGTACGTATTGCGACCGCTATCGGTCGACTGTATAATCGGTCGAATAATTATGTTCTCCCCTTAATAGGCAATCTGGAGAATCGATTTCTCTGGTCGCGAAGAGTCGGCAATTAGACGTTCGTTCGCGACAGCTGGCGATAGTACAGTGATTCTCGAAAATCTGGAACACCGATCATTGGTGAAATTTTCACGGATGGCCGGTCTCGCTGATCTAGTCGACCGAACGTACAACTATTTCTGACGTAGGACGTGAACTATTACCGAAATAAATTCGTTTCTTGCTTTGGCCTTCGCTAACCGGCTTTGCAGACACGAAAACGTTGAACACGAAACGTTGCTCGAAGATTAAATATAGATTCGATACGTTTCCTAAAGAAATCCGTTAAATATGAAACGTGTAATGTTTCTAAAACAACCTGTACCAGAGTCATGTTTCGTGTTCGGTACGATTAGCAGTTAACCCTTTGATTACCAAACTAGAAACCTAAAAAATTCCATAAAATCAAAGTAAGTTATTTAATGAAATAAAAATTGAAAAAAATTAAATTCATTATATTGAGTAGTCTTCTAACTTTCTTGAATTTTGCAGATTCTAATCTTTGGTACGATATCATACATTAACGTAAAAATTCATTTTAAAACATGGACAAATAATTCCGTCACCCACATATGGATGACATGGCAGTGAACGTGTTAAAGAATGCTCCAGCAATTTACATAAGTGATTCCACGATTCCAAACACCGCGCTCGCGCTTTGATGCATTATCGAGAGGTTCGTTCCCTTTCCAACAGGAACGATATCGAATGTTGAATGTTGTAATCTGGATAAATGATGGCGGCGCGTCAAGAAAACGTTGGAAATTATTGTCATATCGAGTTACAGACGCTCGACTGGCTGGATAACACGAGAAGTCGTGCGCCGTTGTAAAAGAACGCGCGCTACTAAAAGCGCTGCATAGAAATCTATGTTGCTCTCTTTCTCCCTCCGCTAGCTCGGCACGTGCCCTCTTTCTCTGGCTTTGCACGCCTCTGCATACTTGCCGAGCATGCACCGCATAACAGCGTGCTCACCTCGTCTAGGGGAATTCAACAGAATTCGCTGTTTTGTCAGTTTTTAATCCGTTGAACGTCAAGAACAATTTTAACCGCATCCTCACCTACAACTTTAGACTCGTTCGATAGAACAATTTACATCGTTTCAATAGAATTTCAAATAAAAGTTTGCCCCGAAAAAAGTCCAAAATTTTCAAGGCCATCGTTCCAAGGCTGTAAAATTTGTAAACGACGCGTGTTCCAGTCCGTTTTATATTAAAGAGAAAGAGCGAATGCAAGCCAGCACGTCGCATGCTTTCTTAACCAGAGTCAAGCGGAATATACAGGGTGACTCCACTTTTGTGCCAGAAAATTTGGGAGGTGGTAGAAAAAGTAATTTTAAACATGGTTTAATTTTTTGTTTTTCCAATTTCGGCCCCATTTTCGAGTTACAACGAAAAAACCGAGTTTTTTTAGTGCAATATTTTTTTAAATATCTCAGCAATGTATTAACATCTGTCGATGAATCTTTTTTTCATTTATTTGTTTCAATGTGGACTACAAACCAATATGCGTTTGAAGCTTTTCTCATACTTTTTTACTGTTTATCCAAACGTAGGATAGTTGGCCAAGATTCGAAACACCTTTTAATTTAAAAGTTTTAAATGTATTTAATTTTAGTATTTTTTAAAAACTATTTCACAAATATTGCTCGAAATGGCCTCCTTCTTTTTATGCACTTTTCGCATCTTTTTCTTGCGTGCTTCACAGCCCTTTGACGGCTTAAAAAAAAACTCGGGTTTTTCGTTGTAACTTGAAAATGGGGCCGAAATTGGAAAAACACAAAAAAGTAAACCATGTTTAGAATGACTTTTTCTACCACCTCCCAAATTTTCTGGCACAAAAGTGGGGTCACCCTGTATGTATGTACGTACATACGTATGCGAGTAGCCGATAGCGTTGCAACAGCCTAAATTATGACTTATTATATGACTTATGTACCGATCAACGCTGCCCTGATTCGGAAAAGAAGGAGTCACTCTATTATTTCTACAAAATCGGTGGCATAATCGGTGCAAATTAAGAAGACAGTTCAAGGCCAGCGATCAGAAGTTACTCCAGTCGCAATTCCAACTTTCATCGTTACGCTAGACTGCTTTCATGCGCCAAAAACAAAAAGACTCGAACGGAATGGAAAGTTTCGCGAAAAGATAGAAAATAGAACAACGTGTGGACAACAACATGGCGGGGATGATCTACGGGAATGACGTCGAACGGGTAATCGATCTTATCCGAATAATATAGCACATGAACATTAAATTTAAACAACGTGTACTAGTGTCCTTACGTATTTAAACATCATTATAATTTCAGTCTGTGGACTTATTTTTTTAGTACTACATACATATACACTTATTTTTTCTAATGGATGCATACTTCATATTTTATAACGAAGTGACAGACTCGGGTTGATCGGATCTCGTAATCTCGTGGATTTGGACATAGTCATATCCAAGCTCATGCCCGCTTAGAGTTTTTAATCTTCTTCGTTGCATCGAGCAATCATCATACGCCCTGTGAGAGAGTGAGAACTGCACTAGGTCAGACGTCAGACCCACACATCGATATGTACTAACGCGAAGGCTCGTGTACAAATATTTATGGACGATTGCGTGAATACACACGTGCATGTATGCAACTGTAAAGGGCCATGGAAAATATGGAATAAACTATGGTTGCACCGTTTTCGAAAGCAAACTGTACTCAATGATTTCACCTATTTTACGCATCTATTCACCGTTGACATCTTTTTAGAAATACTTGGACTGGCAAGTATTCCAAAAAGTTATCTATGAACTTTCACTCCGAGTATGACAGCTCATGCTATGCACGGAAAGTACTATAAATCATTAACGGAGAAATCAAATAAGTAGAATTAATCGGGACACAGAAGTGTATCTAGATGATGGAACAATTCTAGTACTATACTTAAATAAAGATCGTGAAGAATGTCACTTTGTTCAAGTGTCCATATATGGTTGATTGATATTAAACAAATTTTACGCACAAATATATATATATATATGGAAATATACATGCATCGAAAATTCGGTACATTTACAGAGTTGCGTACTAAATCGGATGATGTATTCGTTTATAATAATCTTCTGCTTTCACCGTAGTTATTTTGAGGAAGACCAACCGTTTCTCTATTACCTGAACACACAATACATATTTCTTGTTATCTGTGGAGAATCTGTGCTATTTCGACGAAATAAACCCCGAGGTAGATATTATGCAGCAGTATATTTTTTATCTAATCCAGCGATTTTTCCCAGTCACTCTCCTTTCTCTGCTTCTTTTAACTGGTTCACATAATTTATATCTATCTTGTTCTTCTACTTTTAGTACTTACGCTTATATTACTCGCCGTCCTACTTTTACCGTTGCACTTCTTTCGATTTCCTCTTTTTCTTCTTTTTCGAGCCTCTCAGCCAATTTTCTATCGTCCCGTCTATAGAAAGATATTACGTATTTAAACCCTATGTCTACTTTATGATTTGAAAGCTGTGAATTACCGAGACTACGGATTACTTATTGCACTGCGGTTTTTTATACAAAATCAAACTTGTTTAACAAGTGAATTAATTTCTTTTCTTAATAATTTTGCAGAGTTGTAAACAACACGACAGTATTTTTTAATTCTTTGAACCTTTTAAATGGTTTAAATTCGATCTAATCATTTCTGTCGTGAAAACATAAAATCCACAGTTTGCTTGTATAATAGACTTGTTAAACGGTAGACTACGGATTTTTGTGCAAAATAAAAAATTCGTTTATTTATTCTTAATGCGATGCGACGCAAAGCAAATATCCAAAACACACCTATAACTTTGTATATCGTGAAAATAAAAAAATTTATGCGTTTGGTACTTGGAGAACTGTCCATATTTTTTGAAATTTCTTATCGACCAGATAAGCCGAAAACAAAAGCAAGGAAAGAGTTGTAAGGCAAGGCGCAGAGAAATCCTTATATGTAAATGCATAGGTCAGACGCGAGTTTGCCCCCTTTGGAAAGAATACGCTTGTTCCTTAATCTTCACGGATCGCGTTAATTAGTAGGCAACGATAATAATGAAGCAACTAAAAAAGTATAACGTGGAATAATCGCAAACATAATAAAGGGTCTTGTCAGCGTAATTGCAATTGTACATGACAATGGAGTGAAAATACGGTAGAAAAAAAGAAGAGACCGTTTCTACAGCGAGAATGCAATCGGGATTTTAATCTGTTTTCAAGTATTTTCTCTATAACATATCGTGGAAAGATTGTGAAAGATTCGTCCTAAACTCCCAGCAAAGTGGAACATTTCAGATCGAGGTGGTTTCTTAGGATACTATGCAACGTATGATACTACATATTCGCAATGACGATTGAACGTCAAGAATGCATACAGCAAGATCAAATGCAATATGTGTCTGCGTTGAGTTTATGTCTGTTATGCGCAAGATCCTTTGTCCAGTTGTCGTGTGTCGTGTTATACTTTCGATACTGCGACAGAGATATTCGAGAAAGTTCGACGTAACACTGTCTGCAAACACGACAAAATAAAAACAAGAAAATAGAGTTTCGGTCAGGCGTTTTAGAAAATCCAGCTTATCACACCGTTGCATTTTACGTTTCTATTTATGTCAACAGTGCTTTCCCTTCATCACCGCGATAAGTGTCACGAGAACGTGAGAGCAAACACCCGTCTAGAACTCTCCATTGTATCCTAATTGTGATAAAACATCGGTAGGACGAATCAACAACTATGTATGTGACAGAATTTCGTGAAACCTAATCATCCGCGATTCCAATTTCTATTTGCGGCTAATTAGATTCCCCGCGCGGTTCTGACACGCGTGTCTTAGAAGTGCATATCCGCCTTTATCCATGAATGATTTTGAAAGTGAAGTCAAATGCACTGCGAACACGGATATTCATCTATAAGTAAATACTTTTACTTGTGTTAGTGATTCTAATCACCGCTATTTATGTACTTTCTAACATCATCGATATCTTGCAGAGTTTTAATTTAGCAGATCCATCGAGGACTCTTTATGATGCGACGATAGAGTAAATTAGTAGAAAGTACCTAGACTTTGTTTCTTCCATTGGAATTTGGAACGGCATTGCTCTTGCCGCATTATTGGGACGAATAAAAAGAAGAACGAAACAGAATTTAATTAACTCTTTCGTATAATTCAATGAAATTCGTTTCTCCGGCATAAAATGGAGGACGTTTCGGGAAACTTTCAGTGCTGCGGAGAGTAGTTGGCGAAAAGAAGTCATGTTCGTTTGGATTGTGCTACATACTTTTATCTTTGTAACACATCCATACATTTATACTTCCTTTCATTGTAGACAAACAGTTAACGCGAACTACCTAATGAGTTACTCAAATTAATTATTTTGTAAAATAACATTTTATTTGATAATTTGTTCTGTTTCAATCAAATATATTGAATTTAAAAACTTTGAGTTTTAAAATTAGTCGAGATTCAATGTTATAACTAGACAGCGGATCTTTATGCATTTATGGCTTCTGGAAATGTTCAAAAAATGCTATAACATAAAATTCGAGAGAATTTAACACGATTGTTATTTGCTTTGGATCTACAAAGGCTGCCCCATTAAAAATAGGATTTTATTTCATTCCACTTTCTTAAAATGTTTCTATAAAAATTGGAAATTGCATAAACATCCGATGTCTAGTTATAACACTTTCCTTAACGAAATTATTACAGTTCAAATATTGACAATTTCTCGAGAATCAGAAACTTTCTGTGGAAATACTTTTTCGATCCACTGTATATTTGATTTACTACCGAATGTAAAAGGTTCATGTTACGAAAGAAGATATGATATTCATATTTAAGATCAAGAAAAGGAGGATTACTGCACAAGATCCAAGCACGATTACCGCACGTTTTCTTTACTAGAGAAACGACTAAATATAGTTAACCATTTTCATTAATGGTTTGAAACTTTCTATAGCGCCTTCTGTGGTACGGTGGTTTCGTGGTATTTTTTTCACACGCAGCATTATACCTGTTGTAGACAGACAGGGAAATCCACGAATCTCAATTTTCTGTGAATCATTATTAAAATTTTGCTTGGTAATTCATCGACGAAACCACAGTAGCTTTCTCCAGCTTTTGTCCCATACCGGAAGCACAGCCACGTTTAAAATTCTTTCGTCGCCGTCTTCAAGATCCGAATAAATTAATAATGCATAATAAACATCATACAGCTACCACAGATATACATGTAAATCGTAATTATTTTTATTTTCGTACACTACCATTTCTCTTATAAATATTAATCGAACATAATTAATACTACATATTTCGTAGTTTTAATAAATGTTTAAGACTTTCTTAAATACTAAATAAAAGACTAAAGACTGAAGCTGTTTTTAATAAAATAAATAACGTCTCAAAGTGAAACAAACATATGTTTCGTTTTAACTGAGATTATTATTATATTTAAATTTCAGAAAATAATAAATGTTACAAGTGTAAAAAATCACATTCTAGTTATCATAAAATAACTGGACCGTGTATCGGACTTTTATACAGTAAAATAGGAGTTATCTTTGTTAATTGTAAGAAAAAGCAATTAAATGAAAATGTGTTTTCTCTTTGAATTATTTTGATATATCGAAAATAATATAACAATATCTTCTAAACCCTTCTAATAGTTTTACAGTTTTTTATTTGACAAATTCAGTTTTGTCATAAATGCATAAAATTCGGGGTATAAACATAAGAAAGAGTCTTTAAATACTTTATTCTTCTTTTCCTTTGGAACTACAAAATGTAATATCAATCTCGCTTTCTTTTTAGGTGTCGACCAGCAGAACGACCTGCCTGCTGCTCGTCTGCCTGATTGTATTTCTCGGGATCCTCAATGACGTAGAAGGTAATCAGTTAATTACGTATCGAAAGAACCATAATAATGATTATGTAGAAAAACTTGAAGGTCTATTGCAAAGACGATCAGAGAATTTCAATGGAATTTTTCTCGAACGCTCCTTGGAATGAAACCAAATAAAGTGAGAGTAATCATTGTTGATCTACACAGGCGCAAGAAAACGATTTCGGAGGCCAACAACGAGTAGCTCGTCGAATTCGAACGATCAAGAAGTCTCCGCCAGCGTGAACAGATTCAAAGTCACGAGAAATCGGATCAGCAACAAAAATAAGAAAAATGAAATTCAGACCGGCAAGTCGGAGGACTACAAGGTAGGTATGACCTTGAACTTGTGGAAGATATTTCTAATCTTTTCGATGCGACGATTCTCGGTTTGAACTCGATTTGAATAAATTATATTATAGAGGGTCACCAAAAAGTCACTGGATCATTTACAGTTCGAAGAAGCGTATTTTTGTTTATAAAAGAATAAATGTGAATATTAAAGGAAACAAAAGGGTTGTCCTACCTCTAAATGGTCCAGTTACTTTGGACCATTCTGTTAATGGAATTCTGACATAATTTCAACATTACACCCGCAGCTCGTGTGTTACTATACGAACTGGTCGCAGTATCGTACGAAGATAGGAAAATTCTTACCTGAGGATATTCAACCCGATCTGTGTACGCACATCGTTTTCGCGTTCGGTTGGCTGAAGAAGAACAAATTAACGAGCTTCGAATCGAACGACGAAACGAAAGATGGAAAGATCGGGCTCTACGAAAGAATGGGTAGCCTGAAGAAGGCGAATCCGTCTCTGAAAATACTTCTCGCTATCGGTGAGTTTCTAAAACCATTTCTACCTTAGTTGTCACTACTTTCAATCCCGTGTAGCTGTAATGTACAGGTTGCTTATAAAGTGTGTGTTCATGTAAACAAAATGCAGAGTAAAGTGAAAATGATTATTGGTCAATTATAAAAGAAATATCACACATTAGAAATGATGTTACACGTATAACGTAATTAAAAAATTTGGAAGTAAACAGTTTTAACCTGAACAAGCTAATCGATATATTTATTTAAATGAAAATCTTATGGCAAAAAAAGGTTCACCGAATGGAATAAAAAATGTTTGGAAAATTACTAGATAAGTAAATACAATAGCTCAAAGATTTAGGATTCTTGCAATTTTTATCAAATATTATGTTATAGTTAAAATACTTTTAGTTTTCGGTAGTTTTACTATTAAAATTAAATATTATTATACCAAGAAATGACTAGCTTCTCCACTTAAACAGAAGTTATTCCTTTAATTAGCACATTTAATTACCTGTACATATAGAATACACTTATCTTTAGAAAGAAAGACATTTCTTGTATAACACGTAGTTTTTCATTTATTAATTTCATCTTGGAAAATATGTATTATATTAATCTTTGTTGAGAAACTTGAAAAGACATCGTGTATTTTCAAGAAATACTCTTTGTACCTACGATCAAAGAATTTGGTTTTTCGACGGATATGAATGATTCTGTGTATCATGAACATAACAAAGTCGTCGCGTATAATGTTTATCAGGTGGTTGGTCGTTCGGCACTCAAAAGTTCAAGGATATGTCTTCGACAAGGTACGCCAGGCAAACTTTCATCTACAGTGCTATACCGTATTTACGCGATCGAAATTTCGATGGTCTCGACATCGATTGGGAATATCCAAAGGGCGGTGATGACAAGAAGAACTATATCCTTCTACTAAAAGGTAAATAGAAACGATCAACAATTAACAGAATGTTCTGTGACACGAATGTCAACTCTTATGTCAATACCCAGGTTGATACATATATATTTTCTTTCTATTATATAATTTGTATTAAAGCGTTGTCGTTGGATTAGTATCGAGGCAGTACTACTCAAGTACATCTTACAACAGAAACATAAACAAACGTTTTATAGCCTATGTAAGAAAATAAAATATGCGAATGCGCGTGAATAAACCTTGGACAGCATAATCGACGAATACTGCTGTATCGAGATCGATTATCGTAATTGATTGCCTGTTTTAATTGAAATACTCTGTTGATAGAACTTCGAGAAGCTTTCGAAGCAGAAGCTCAAGAAAAGAAAATGCCGAGGCTTCTTTTGACCGCCGCTGTGCCAGTTGGACCTGACAATGTGAAAAGTGGATACGATGTTCCAGCTGTTGCCAGGTACAATTAACGTTTACTGCAAATTAACACGTTGACTGCCATGTCACCCATATGTGGGTGACAGAATTATTTGTCTAGGTTTTAAAATGAATTTTCACGCTAATATATTCATTGTACCAAATTTGATTAGGATCTGTAAAATGCAAGAAAGTTGGAGGACTACTCAACATCGTACATTTAATTTTTTCAATTTCTATTTCATTAAATAAAGAACGATTGAAATCATAGTTGATCGCCATAAACTTTTGTCCGCAAACAAATAACAACTAAAGTAACAGGGTGTTGTGTCCGAATACTAATGCGAGTAACTGAGCGAGTAATGTGTGATCTCTACAGGGTTAAGGACACGCATAGTGGAAATCTGCTTTATAATTACCGCACACGTTTGTTTAGCTACTTGGACTTTATCAATTTGATGGCGTACGACTTTCACGGGAAATGGGAAAGAGAAACGGGACACAATGCGCCTTTGTATGCCTCGTCGTTGGATTCCGAATGGCAAAAGCAGCTTAGCGTGGATAACGCGGCTTCGATGTGGGTCCGACTAGGCGCCCCTAAAGAGAAATTGATAATTGGCATGCCTACCTACGGCCGATCTTTCACGTTGTCGAATCCTTCGAATTTCCGTGTTCACTCGGCTGCTAGCGGCGGTGGAAAGGCCGGTGAATACACCAAGGAGTCCGGCTTTCTTGCCTATTACGAGGTATTTATGTGCACTTGCACACTTCTCTCAATCGAATTAACTTGTTCGCTGTAACGTTTGTTCTTTCGATATGAGAATCGAGCGATCAAATGATTTTTAAGCTTGAAACTTGTTACGTGTCTATTGTTTCGCGTCGACGATCGTGTAGCGAAATGATCATGCGTTGATCTTCGAGTCTAGAACCGCGCTTACTTCAGAAACGAGGTATACATTTTATGGCGGATGTGCATGCACGGAGTCGAGGTGTAGAAAGCCGAGGGTTAATTAAAAATCAGCGCGGCTACTCACGACACAGCGGATGTACACTACCGTCCATAAATCACTGTACACCTGGTTGTTCTTAGGAAATTTTCTCAGGAAAATACAAACCGCTGTATACAGGTACAGGTACTTACATGCGTTTCGATTATTTACCGAAGGACAAGAAAATAAAGGAGCTATGAATTAATTTGTACACCGAAAACAGTAGTCTCTCCGTAACTGTCGTATCGTCGGATCTGTCGAGCGACAGAGGTGCCGGTAGAGGTGCTACATTCTTCGTAATAACTAATCTAATAACCTATCTCGTGTTTGATGTAATTTTAATTCGAGAAACGAGACGAATCCGCTCCGCGTGCATTAGCGCGAGTCTCGCCGATACTCGATCCCTTGTTGCTGGCTCGGTGGTCGAGTGTGATTACTAGACATCGGATGTTTATGCAATTTCCAATTTTTATAGAAACATTTTAAGAAAGTGGAATGAAATAAAATTTTATTTTTAATGGGGACAGCCTTTGTAGATCCAAAGCAAATAAAAATCGTGTTAAATTTTATATTATAGCATTTTTTTAACATTTCCATAAGCCATAAATGCATAAAGATCCGATGTCTAGTGATTACAGTTACGATAGAGAGCTTTGCAACAGTTACGGAGACTATCAGTTAGTCGTGAAACTATCAGTGTATTTTTGTTAACAAAGATCTGCGAGATGCTACAAAACGGCGCGGCCTACGTATGGGACGACGAGATGAAAGTCCCATATTTGGTGCAACACGATCAATGGGTCGGCTTCGACGACGAAAAATCGATTCGCATAAAGATGGATTGGTTGAAGAGCAAAGGTTATGGTGGTGCGATGGTGTGGACGGTGGACATGGATGATTTTAATGGTACCGTTTGCGGCGGAAACGTCCGGTACCCATTGATAGGAGCAATGAGGGAGGAATTGCTGGGAATTTCAAGAGGACCAAACGCGAAGGACGTCGATTGGACCGCTGTTGCTACCACAGTCACGGAGGTCGTTCAAAAGAAACCGGAAGCTTACAAGATATCGGTATCGGATGTTCTTAACAAATCGAAAAAAGTGCAGAAGCCAGCAACACAGCTGGTCATCAACACTCCGCCAAACGGTAAGTTTGTGGTAATGCAAAAAAGTTTCAACATCTCAAAAAGTGATCGGAGTAGGTGTGTGTAGGACTGTGTAAAATAGTATTTCAAATAGTTGACAGTAACTTATATTTTTATGATATTTTGTTGCCTGTAATGTTATTACGATATTGTAGTCTGTTCATCGACATGTTACATATTCGTAATTAAACTACAAATAATACTTTGCTAACTATTATAGCTTCTCATGTTAAAAATTATAATTTATAATATTAACTACTTGCTCAACTTATTTTCATTCTAAGGAAATATTTGAAATACAAAATAAAAATATTTCATTTTATCTATCTGGTTATCAAAATAAAAATATTTGATTTAAAGTAGTATCTTATTTGAACCACATTAAATTATACTATATGCCAAATCATTAATGATCGTTAATATACGTTGCAAAATATGATAGAAAACCTTGTATCCAATGTTCCACATACGAATACTAATCCTACATTAAAAAATACTAATGTAAAGTGTACTTACTTCTGAATCTTCTGTACCTCCGTCGGATCCACAGCACACAATTATTGACTCACGAGAATAGGTCCGAATAATTGCACAACAATCACTAAACAACACACACACACACACAACACATTTTATAAAATCGTGACAACGAACGAAAAGATATCACTCCGACCACGAACAAAATAATACTGCGATTTTAACAATGATCCCTTCCACAGAGGTGGTACGGTCAGGTTAACCTAGGCAGGTTAGACGCCGAGGGTCTATAAACACTAGATACAAAACCAACAAAAAAAAATTATGGCGGGACGCCGACCCTATTTCCCGGAATTCCCTGTTTTCGTATCACTCGTCCGTGGGAGGGGAGAGTTAAAATCGCAGTATTATTTTATTCGCGGTCGGAGTAACATCTTCTCGTCTGCTGTCACGATTTCGTTAAGTGTGTTGTGTGTATTGTTTAGTGATTGTTGTTCGATTGTTGTTCGGACCTATCCTCGTGAGTCAACTATTGTGTGCTGCGGATCCGACGGAGGTACAGAAGATTCAGAAGATAAGTACACTTTACATTAGTATTTTATAATGTAGTTTGTAGTACATTAGTATTATATTTTATTATTCGTACGTAGAATATTGGATGCAAGGTTTTCTTTCATATTTTGCAACTTCAATGTCCCTTTAACACTAGATTTACAGAGCACTAAAACTGACCACTTAACATTATTTTACAAAAATAACAAGAACGTGTCTATCCACATTTGTATCAATTTTTTAAATAATATATACCCAAAAAAATAATTTTGCTGAATAATTCCCCATGGATACGTCTTCTCTAATGTAAAAACCTCTAATGTAAATATTTACCTTCAAATCTAACCCACACCTACTCCGATCACTTATTGAGATGTTAAAACTTTTTTGCGAATATCTCGGAAACTAAAGTTGAGCGGCGGTAACATGTATAGGAAAAAGTTGTTCAGAATGATGACTTTGACAACATATTTCAAGGTCATCAAAATCGGTGAGGAAGCCCCTAATGTAAATAATTACCGAAATTTTTTTATTCTCAGATCATGCCTACGGAAATAAAGGACAAAATGCTCTCAATTTAATACTATTTAAAAGGAACAATTTCAAACAGTAAAAAGTTATTTCGCTATACTCGAGTAATTTCTATATTGTATTTGTTATACATTCACATGCCTATATTGTTACGCTTCGGGATTACTGTCCGAACGATGTCTCGCGGAATTTTTAAGATATCACACGGCACATTGGTGGGAAATATGAGACCGGACCGCGTAAGATTACCTGACATTGATATTCGAGTGAACCAACCTGTTTTGTTTTCTCGTGTGTTCGCAGAAAGAGAGGCCCAGTCTATCTGCTATCTGACAAATTGGTCGCACAGAAGGCCAGGAGCTGGAAGATTTATGCCAGAGGACATCGATCCGACGCTCTGTACTCATATAGTCTACGCGTTCGCTACCTTGAAGAATCACTTGCTCGTTGAGGAAAGCGACAAGGATTCGGAAATGTACAACCGGCTTATCGCTCTTCGCGATAAGAATCCGGACATCAAGGTGAAGCCCTTCGCAATGTTTTATAACTTTCTTTCTCTGAGATTTCGGCGACATCTACCTCTCGGCACATCGAAAAATTGAGAAAAATCAAAATAATTTATTTAGCAAAACGAAAAGTGGCACGTTAAAATTTACGGTGTTTATTGCATTCTCAATCCTCTTGCGTTTTGTATAGGTATCGTAAGATTCAGCATATTTGATTCGCGTGTTTTTCCATGTACACAGTAAGGTAAAGGCACCAGTAGTTTACCACGTACCAGTAGTTGACCATTTTATAGAAAAACATAAAAAAATAAGGTTTTTATAAGCGCACTTATAAGTGCACTTTTGATGAAAGTGAAACTCGGATTTCATGCCGTTTGTTGTTTAAATTTCAAAACAATAAGAACATTTCAAACCTTATTTTTTGTTTTTCTATAAAATGATCAACTACTGGTGCCTTTACCTTATAGGACAAGTAGTAACGGTAGATTATAAACAGTTACTACATATACATATATGCACACTACTCGAGACGAGTAACATTGACATTTAGTAGGTTCTGTTTGAAAGCTTCGTCACGAGTCTGACTCGTTACTAGTCGGGAATGGGTTGATAAAAATTAGGCAAAAAATCAGTTGAGTTTTTACTTCGTAAAAGAAAGGGAAACACTGTGACTTGGAGAGGTAGGTTAAACTTTATCTTGGCAACCAAAAAATTTCAGCTTCTCGTCAAAATTTAAAGGACTATATGTACATAAAAAAAGTCAGAAATTTCAGTTGCCAAGGTGAAGTTAAGCCGAGGGCTAGATTAGTAACGAATGATTTACATTGCAGATACTGTTAGCGATTGGTGGTTGGGCTTTCGGATCGACACCGTTCAAAGAGCTGACCAGCAACACCTTCCGTATGAATCAGTTTGTGTACGAGGCAATCGATTTCTTGAGAGAATATAAATTCGATGGTCTGGACGTCGACTGGGAATATCCGCGGTAAAACGTTCAATCTAAACTCCTAACTTTTAAATTGTTCATGGGACGCCGGAAAGGCCTCGCGTTAATATTAATTCTTTATATTTCTGTTCAAATGCATTAGGGGCGGAGACGATCGAGCAGCATATATAAATCTCTTGAAAGAACTCAGACTGGCCTTCGAGGGTGAGGCGAAGAGTTCTGGCCAACCGAAATTGATTTTATCGGCGGCAGTACCTGCTAGTTTTGAAGCTATCGCAGCCGGGTGAGTTTGTCGAAATTATTATTTTAATTTCAGACGGTAAAAACATTAGAAGAATCTAAAAACACTGTTGTATCGTATTGTTCTAGTAAATAGTTTGAAGATTCTATTTTTTCGGCCCCGTGATGTGCTTTTATTTTTTGAAGGATTAATCTATAATTCTGTTACCATTTTTCTTCTTGATTTTCCAAAGTTTACCGCTACATTAAATGTCGGTTGAACATTTTAACTAGTACTTTAAGTAGTACTACACTAAATTCTCCCGACTTTCAGATACGATGTACCCGAAATATCAAAGTACCTGGACTTCATTAATGTTATGACGTACGACTTCCATGGCCAATGGGAACGACAAGTCGGTCACAACAGTCCGCTGTTTCCTTTGGAAAGTGCTACCAGCTATCAAAAGAAATTGACAGTGGTAAGTGGAAATTCTCGTTTTTATGAATGATTTTATACAAATCTTAGGAAAGGAAAAATTTGCATTGTTTGCATCGACTAAAAGACTCTTTATCGTAAACATAAAATAATAACGCGATTAATTTTCGTTAATACAAATGTTTTTTATCTTACCAACTTGTAGACATGTACTATAAATTCATAATAATTCCAAGTCTACTAACGAAATTCATTATTATTTTCGCCCTCAAGCGAAAGTGAGCAAATTATTGGGTTGTATAGTATGCTTGTGAAATAATAAATTACTATCGCATCCAGCGAAGGAGAATCCATTATACAATATTGATTTGTTATTGATTTTTTCACAGGATTATAGCGCGAGAGAGTGGGTGAAACAAGGTGCTCCAAAAGAAAAGTTAATGATCGGTATGCCGACTTATGGCAGGTCCTTCACGTTAGTGGACAAAGAGAAATTCGACATTGGAGCGCCAGCTTCCGGTGGTGGAACGGCTGGAAACTTCACCAACGAATCCGGATTCCTCTCCTACTATGAGGTACGGCATACAAAAACACGGCATAATTATCAATAAATTTGTTAAAAAGTTATCGGAATTACGGGCTCGGAATAACGTTTTTGAATGCGTAGGTTTGCGGCTTCCTAAACGAAGATAATACGACTTTGGTCTGGGACAGCGAGCAACAAGTACCTTTTGCGTACAAAGACGATCAGTGGGTCGGATTCGACGACGAAAGGAGCCTTATAAATAAGGTAAAAATAATAGCTATTATTAGAGAACAATTTTAACAACTTCCCGACATTCGCTGATCTTTGTGCTGTTCTATTGATTTCATCTCATTGAAACTGCTAAAGAACCAATCTCAAAATATTCGGCTTCTGTTTCTTACAACTGGTACTTTCTAGACTATTTCTATTTTGCCGAAAAAAGAATATAAATATTAACACGTTGACTGCCATGTCATCCATATATGGGTGACGGAATTATTTGTTCAGTCTTTAAAATGAATTTTTACGTTAATATATTCATTGTACCAAATTTGATTAGGATCTGTAAAATGCAAGAAAGTTGAAGAACTACACAATATCGTACATTTAATTTTTTTCAATTTCCATTTTATTAACTACCTTACTTTGTAATTATTCGACCGATTATACAGTCGACCGATAGCGGTCGCAACACGTACTCCCACTTTTTCTTTTTGTCTTCGACGCTCATCATTTTCCTTTCTTGGATTACGTCAAACATTATTGTACACGATTTCACAACCGTTTTGTCTCGTTACCGGCGCGATATTATTAAAACGTGAGCAGACCTATTTAACACATTGAGTGCCATGTCACCCATATGCGAGTGATGGAATTATTTGTCCAGATTTAAAAATTAATTTTTACGTTAATATATTCATTGTACCAAATTTGATTAGGATCTGTAAAATGCAAGAAAGTTGGAGAACTACACAATATCGTACATTTAATTTTTTTCAATTTCCATTTTATTAAATACCTTACTTTGATTTCATGGAATTTTTGAGCTTTCTTGTTTGGCGATCAAAGTGTTAAATGAGTTTTTCTGTTATCGATTACACACACGGTAGCTTCCACACTTCTATTCGTGTTGTCGACTATTTTAGATGCAATGGCTGAAGGACGAAGGTTTCGGAGGTATAATGATATGGTCAGTGGACATGGACGATTTCAGAGGATCATGCGGGGGCGGGAAATACCCATTGATTAAAGCTATGAAGAAAGAGCTGCAGGACTATAAAGTAAAACTGGAGTACGACGGGCCTTATGAGAGCAACTTGAGAAATGGAAAGTACACCACCAAAGACCGTATGTATTTTTTCTATTTGCAGACAAAATATTCGTCATGGTCGCACTCTTCGGAATAACAGTGCCCATCTTTTCGCAGCGAACGAGGTGACCTGCGACGAGGAGGACAACCACATATCTTATCATCCGGATAAGAACGACTGCACGATGTATTACATGTGCGAGGGTGAGAGGAAGCACCACATGCCCTGCCCTGTGAACCTGGTGTTCAACCCGAACGAGAACGTGTGCGACTGGCCGGAGAACGTCGAGGGTTGCTTGCAGCACACGCAAGCGCCGCCAGTGTAGAGAACATCGTGAAGGGAACAAGTCGCAGACAAGAACGAAATAGTAAAACGGATCTCCCGATGTTCGCGGCTGTAACATAAAACATAAAAACTGCGGCGCGACGCAGGGACGTTCAAAGTACATTCGCGATATTCGTTGGCCGGGACGCGACAATTTATCGCTAAACAAAATTTTGTTCGATCGTCGACGATATTCCGATTTCTTGCGTCTTTTTCTTCCATTTGTTCCCGTTTCCCATCACCGATCCTTCCTCTTTTCGGCCGCGTTCTCTCTTCTTCTGTCCTCCGTATGACAAAAAGAAAAAGAAACAATCAAAAAAACGTACTCTCTGTCCAACTACCATGACAAATTTTTTTCTATATGTAAATAAAAGGAAATTCTTCGATGGAACGGAGCCACAGTTGAATTTTGACCCTCGTTCGTTGAACGGTTCGCGTGATCGCCGAGGGTAAGTGAGCGGACGCGCAGCGTTAACTAGTTCTCCATTTTTATTTTATTTTTATAACGATACATAAAAAACCATGTTTTTATTGTTCTCAAGTCTGCGTATTGTATCCGTGTTTCGGCGTAAGCTCGTCCTTATTTCTGTCTCTTTCCAAATTCGATAAGAACACCGGCTTAGAGAGTGGTCGTACGGTAATTAACTTTACCAATTTAGTCGTTCGTAATACGGCCGTAGCCTTAATAAGCGAAACTATTGTTCTACAGAAATCATGTATACGTATATTGTATAGTTATCGTCGTCATCAATCGTACAATATTTGCGAGCAACGCCCGAATTTGCGATTCT